>JBBKCR010000016.1:13014129-13033383 GCA_037577295.1 Ladigesia roloffi
TTATTATTATTATTATTATTATTATTATTATTATTATTATTATTATTATTATTATTATTGTCGTTGTTGTTGTTGTTGTTCTGGTGGTAAATTATGCCATCTATCTATACATCATTGGCAGATAATCCTAAATGGATATGACATCTTCACTACGTTATGACAGTCCTTGATCAGTGATTGGTGAATAAATATATTACCAGTGCCATGACAGTGACTTACCTCTGTGGGCCGATTGAGCTCTTCCGCACCTGTAGGGTGTCCAGCTCCTGGACGCTGCCGCGACTGACTGAGACAGTGGAGTTGGCGAGGCGGATGGCTCTCCTCTTGGCCCTGCGTGGACAGCAGGATGACGACACCACCTGCTGGCTGGACAGAGAGGTGCTGCGGCTGGTGCGGTAGCCCACCGACTCAGTCATGCACATCTCACTGTAGGTCAGCTCATCCGTGAACTCATGATTCTGTTAAGAGATTCATTAATGACATCAGTGGAGGGATTCCCAGTGTTTATTTCACATTTGGCCACTTTTATTGATCATTCCCACACTTAAAAACATGGGATGGTGTTCCCCGGGGTCAGACAGATCTGTTCCTTTGACAGTGACATAAACCGAATTTTGGTGTAAGTCAAAACACACCCTAGTCTGAGTCACTTACTCATACTAACACAGCTGTGAAATCATTATCTAGAACATAAAAACACAACTAAGCTGAAAGGAAAAGGATGTAAATATAGGAAGTATGATATATTTACAAAGGATGTAAATATATCATACTTGTTCTTTGTTTGTACTCGTTCACTGTACCTTCGTAACAGAAAAAGGACAAAAAAAATTATAAAACACCTGCGCTTTTAAGAGTCCCAAATGGTAGGAGGTACATGTACCGGAGGACACCAACTCCCTCGCTCATATACCGCGTTATTGCATATTCTGGGTATTCTGCGTATACTGCGTATTAATGAGATATTAAATCATCTACATTTTAACAAGAAGTTACAATGGATAAATCCATCTAATGATGGGTTGTAGGATGGTTAACAGTTAAAACATCACATGGAACATTAAGGTGTTGGCATGAATGAGATATTACCCATCTTACACAATATGTGTATCTTGACTATGTAAGTTTAAACATTTTCTTCATATTAAATACCACAGCAGTGGCTCTACCACACAATTCCACATGTGTCCAAGCAACATATTTGCACTGTTGTAGTTCCTGGCTCATCGTAATCAGCATAACCAAATGTCTCGCAGTGCTTAGTAGGGTTATGCATGTTCGGGGGACTTAGACAATCTGGGCTGCCAGCGGAACTCTGCTGCAGCGAACCATTCAGTATGAAAGAAACAGTTGTTTGTATTTGTATTTTTTGCTTACTGTTTGTTTTCTGAATTCTCAATTTGCATAAGCATGCATGTCACTAGGGCAATATGTATAAACTGTTCAAAAGTAAACTTGGTGTTAATTTTGAAGAAATGTTGTGCACCTCTAATTCATTCTCTAGTTCATTTTTAGGTGCACATCTAGCTAATTCTGCAAAAGTTCTCTCAGCTATTCTGCAGAAGTTCCCATAAGTGTGCAGTACGTGTATGTTGTCTGTCCAGTTCATCCCAAACCAGCTTGATTGGGTTTAAGTCTGGAGAATTTAGGCAAATCTGTTTTTTCCAGTTTAATATATTGCTCTTTTTTCTAAGGTACTACTGGCAAAGCTTGGATTTATGTTTTGGGTCACTATCTTGTTGTCGGAACACGACCGACTAGGAACATACCAGAGGAGCTGCAAGGACCTACACAAATATTTCCCACATCTTGGTAACCTTACCATTTTTAAACCTCTCGCAGTTCAGCATAATTGTATGCTATTCATTACACTTGAACTAAAAAACGCTTGAAACACTGGGGTGTTCTAAAACTTCTGACCAGCAGTGTATGTGTACACAAAAAGTGAACCTTTTGTCAAACAAAGTCAAAGCTCTGTGTCTGGCCATTGTAAATGTAATGTTTTGGCATTTGGTGCCCAGTCAAACATGCTCTTAGGCACAGCCCTCACCGTCGTCTTCTCCAGGCAGTGTAACAGATGGTGGTGTTGGTGCTCAAAAGCCGACCTGTTCTTCAGGCACAGAGCAACATTGCCACTGTCATGGTCCTAAAGAGAAAAAGGCATGGTTAGATATTAGACTTGTGTGGAATTACTGTAAAATACTGAAAAGTCTGGGTGGAACAGCATGTGTCAGTGTTACAGTTACAGTCATTGGGTTGTATTATAATTTCTTATGCATTTTTTCTATATTATCTTTTATTCCTTCTTGTCACACTGAGCATGCTGGTGACACAAACATTTCCTTCAGGATAAACCAAGTTCTACTTATCTAGTCTAATACACTGTAAATCCAGGCTAAAATAGTTTGTAAGAAGTAGAGCTCAGTTAGGAACAGTTTCTCCTCACATCCATCATATTCAATAATATAGAGCTCAATTTTACACTGAATTTTTATTATTATTATTATTATTATTATTATTATTATTAATTATATTATATTAAATAATAAGCAGCAGGCAGCCAAGAACTCCACGCCATGGGAACGATAATAATTGTAACAATAATACTAAAAATAATAAAGCATGTGTAGCACATTACATAAAATTCATGGAGCACTTCACAAAGGAAATATTTAATTAAAATAAAAGCAGAAATATGCTAAATCACAAGAATAAAGTTCAGCAATTAACATGGAGGATAAATTGAAAAAGAGACATAAAATTGGCTTGAAATATTTACATTCATGCATGTGAAGATGTTCTTATCCAAAACATCATACAGTTTCATTAGAAGGAGACTATAGTTTTAGGAGTGGGACCCCACTCCTAATGGAGTGCTTCCCCAGGCAAGAATCAAAACTAGGCTTGTACAAATACGGGGATGGTTATCTTTAGCATTGTACTGATACGAATATTAATACTGTCACCGATGTTTTTGCAAAAATAAAAATATAAAACACATTTTGCCATGTACATGATAAGGAGCACTTTCATGCTTCAGACTGATTAAAGCATCAACAATTTATCCATATTTCAGTCTTGGAAATAACCAGTACCTGTTTTCTACTGGTTCTTGATACCCAACCCTATCTACAAATAATTATTTTGTTTACAGAGAAAATTATTTTCAGATTAAAAGTCTGAACTGGCTCAACTTTTATGGCTTTGCTGAGCTATGTAGGCAGTATCATTTAAAATAAAAACTAGTTTATAAACACAATTTGTATTTATGACTGGGTATATGGAATAGCTATACACACAAGATTATATATAATATAATAACAGATTAGAATGCAACATTATTTCAATTAGGGATCAGAATGTACGTGACGAATCCTGCGAAAGGCCTTAATTTCACTCAAAGGCATGTATTCAATGGGGTTTATTGAAATATCCATATCTAAGTTTTCACAATTATTTAGCCAGTCAAGAGAGTCTGGACTTTAAAGAGGAAATGGAAATTGTGTGTCTTCAGTAGCTAAGAAAGTGTATGTCATGTTTCCTAGAAGTATCATGTACAGTGTAGATCAGTACTCCTCTCTGAAGTGCTCTAGGACAACCAGCTCTGATCTATTTAAAGACGCTTTCATCTATTTGTAGGCTTCAGAGAATCGTTTCCATGATTTCCAAGCTAAAATTAGCTGACCTTTCTACACAAACTCTGAGTCAAAAAGAATATATGCATTTAAAAGTACATTCACAGTTCATGCCGTCTTCTGTCCTTGCTGATGCCTAGAATGTTTAAATGCATTCTAATAATACAATCATTATTGTCTTCCAACAATTATATGCTTATTCAAATGGCCATGGGAACAGCATTCTCCAATTTCCAAGACAGGATTAAAGTGATTATCAGATTATGAAATCTGATTAGTAGACATGGATGTTATATCAGTAATCAGATTTTTCAAGCTTGTGTACGCTCTTCATTTTTTGACATCTGCAGACGCATGCAACCGAGAGCAAGCAGAACTGGATAAAGACGAGCTTCCCAGGAACACTAAATGCTTATTTCAATGCTGCAACCATAAAATGATGACAAATGACTGCAATTTGTGCCAAATAAACTTCCAAATATTTATCAGCAAACGGAGACTCTGTGTTAATAAGAAAAACGAGGCGAGAAGTTTGAATTTTTGTCACACGGCGTACATTGATGAGATGATTTGCTCAGTTACCAAGCAGCACCAAAGTTCCTTCAGAAAAGTCTGTCCACTCAACGTCCATCTTGGCACCAAACGCAGGCAGCTATTTTAAGTCATGCAAGACCAAGCTCATATGAGCAGTCTCTTTATCTCTTCAACAATATGCTTAAAGTCACTGATAAAGTCTGAAAAAAGTTTAGTTTGGCTTTATTTTTCCAAAAGTTCTGAACATGTCCCACCAATGAGGGTCAGATATTCCTGCTTGGGGCTATACAGGGGGTCCTTAAAATATATCAAACTTAAGATATTACATTTCGCCCACACCGACAATAACTTTGAGATGTGTTTTGGCTTACGCCATGCATTTACTTCTGACCCTGCTGTCACTGCCATATCAGATTATACTGAACTTTGGCTTTACTGTGTCACATCCTAAAGAGGAAACATGTTTTCCAACATCAGACCTAAAGCACCCTTGTGTATTTTCTTTTTTCAAAGATAGCATCTAGCCTGAAGCTCTGTGCTTTTTTTCTTGGTCAAGGTGCTTTATCACAACTGCTGTTGCAATCCTAGAACGACCTATCAGGCTTATCTTATCTGGGCTATGGAGGACGAAATGCCACCGGGAGTCCAAGCCCCCTCCACTCCATCGTGGCCACAGGAAGTGCCCTGTCAGCGGAAAAACTCTGAGGAGTTGCCAGATAAAATCATCAATAATCAGGCTTCAAAACAATTAGCCTGTTTTTATCTGCTTGAAAGTTGTTGTGCAAAGTCTGACTGACATGGTCTGGAGCTTGAGTACAGAGGTCAGAGGGGACATTTCGTTAGAGTTTCATCTTATTTTGCCCTACAATAGCAGGACAAGGAGCATTTTTTCATTCTTAAATAAGGCAATGGGTCACCCTTATCCTCTAGAAAGTCCATGTAAACAGACAGAAAGGTGCTGTTGTGATTGACAGATCTTCAGACAAACAAGCATCTAAAGGAGAGTTTCTCAGTCCCGATTGGCAAACTGTAGAGCTTTCCCCAACTCTTACTCACCTCGTCAACCAATTATCATACAAAAAGTGGCTTCTCTCCCCTAAATGACTATGGCGTATTTTTATGTTGTCACATAAACTTTGATAAATAAAAACATTTTTTAACTGGTAGAAATATTCTTCACTCTTCTGTCTAACTTTATTGTTGCCTCCGATAAAACAAACCAATACTAACCATTATTAGAGATCTGATTTGTGTTCTGAACGTGTGTACATGGTCCCAATGCGGCACATCCCACCTCAAGGACAGCATGTTTTTGTCACTGTCACATTTTTCAATTCAAAATTCTTTGCAAACTGTTGGAAGCAGGTCAGAACGTCAGGCAGGCCAATCCAATATCCTCTTATTTCGCAGTCATGCAAATGTGGCTTTGCATTGTCTTGTAGAAAAATGCTTAAAAGTCCCTGGAAAACTTCTAAAATCTCATTCTCCTTTTCTGCATTAATACATACTGACAGAGATGGGGACTCAATACTGAGACTCGGACTCAAGTCGCACAAACAAATACTTGAGACTCGACTTTTTAGGGATTCTGTCCATTCCTTTACTGTAGTTGGAGCACAATTTGGGTTACCAACTTAATAAAGATTTAAAGTCAGCCTAAAACATCATTTTTTAAAACAATGATACATTTCCGGTCATATCAAGCATGTCTCAACATGGTATTACATACTGGTGTACCAGAAATAAGGAAGCAATACTATTAACCAGTAATATAAATTCAACTCAACATTCCACCACCTCTGCCTGTCCTCGAAAGGAAAACGCCAATGTTCAAAATGTAAGATAAATGACTACATTGCATTGGAAGTTTAAGACCTTAATGAGAAATTACTGTGTTAAATGTGTGTGTTAAAGCAGGAAACATTTTAAACTATGTGAAGCAGTAGTAGTCCAGGACAAGGACTGATGGCCACTGGTCTAAGATACCTCCACAATTACTAAACTAAGAAGTACAAGCAAAACATCCTGTGGCAACTAGTGGAAAGTAGGATTGCGGATTTCGATTTATCCTCTTAAACTTTATTAAAATCATTAGTGCAACAAAGCACAGAATGGAGAAACAAAATGCAGCTTTCAGCACAAAGCAGAGCTAGAAAATGTAAGTTATTTCTATTCGTCATGGTCATTCTTTCTCCACCTAATCGGGGAACCTGTAGCGGACTGTGCTGCCCCATAATTGTAATTACTTTGATAATAAGTCCAATTTCATTGCGAGCTACTACAGGGTGCACTTTAGAAGTATAAATGCCTCCTGCAGCACTGGTTCTGGCCGCCCTGCAGCGGATGCTTCACCAGTATTAACCCATCAATCAGCAGGCGCTCCATTGTTAAGAAGTGCTGATGGGGATGTCACATTAACGACACTATTTTCCCTGTAGAGACAAGAGATCCAGGCCGTGGACCACAGGCCTAGCAATGATTAACATCCACACAGGTTGGGCTGGCTTTAAAAATGTATGCGTCAAATGGCTGAACGCCGCTGTGCCGCAGCAACGGAGAGGTTTTAATCCATGGCTGGGGGTGGTGCAGGGTTTTGGGGCAGCAGCACTGTAATTAAAGAAAAAGTTTGGCAAAAAATCTAATTTGCACAGTTTTGCCTTATCCTTAATGATCTCAAACAGACTTAATTATGAGGTTTCTGCTACTGTCCGATATAGTAGTCAGTTAAAAAGTTAGAAAAGTATGCTGAACAGTGTAACTGAGAACACTGACCTCTGACCACCATGTCATCTAGCAACATGCAAGGACAAATCATGAAAATACCAATGTTTAAACAGTTGTGCCACTCAGAAGCCCGGTAGGAGCCATTTTTACTATAGTTTTCTGTTTATGGACAAGTATCATACTTCCATTAATTTTGGTTTTTAATGAAGGAAACAACAGCACCATGGCTTGTTAAAGAGCTATAACATTAATGTACATATTCATTATTTTAGCGCTTACTTTTTATTTCTATTTCATATCTTTTATAGCAGCTCAAAAGTATGGGTTCTTAAGAAAATGGAACTAAAATGCTGGACATGTTTCACAATCAGATGATTAATTGATTGCCAATTAATTTGCATGAATAATGCTTAATGCCTTATCTGTTTATATTGGTAGTGTACACAAATGTATATTTTATGTATCACTGGGGCTGATCAGGTGACCCCTGTATGTATAAAGCCCCTGGATTTCATTCATGGGGGGGTCTATTGAAAGGTTGATGTAAGACATATAAACCACACTCGTAGGATTTTATTCACACAGCGTAACTTTACGCAGCATAAATCCTCTGAAACAGACACTGCAGTGCCTGGTGATAAATCTTGCCTTGAACATGTGTTAGCACTTCGAATCCTGCAGACATACAAAGATTTGCTCGATACAGGTCAAGGCTTTGGTAAGAACCTTGGAAAATGTTCACATGAAGCAGGGCAGCAGCAAAGAAAGATCTGGGAATAATATGAAGCCTTGATATACTAGAAGAGAGAAAAAAACCTTGGCCAGGTTTATAAATAGCACTGCAGGCCTGTTTGTAATGGGTTTATAGATCCGAGCTGGAAAACACACACACACTCCTCCACTCTAAGATTGTAAATATTGGATTGTTGTGGCTTTCACAGGCTGAGAAGAAAAAGAATAAAGATTGCAGTCACATTAATAAAGGTAAGAACTGATCACATGAATAAGGATAATACTTCAGAAGAGCTCTCTTTCTCTCCATCTGTCTTACTCTCACTCTCCTTTTTACCATTTCTCAAAACAAACCAAGCAAAGTCAACACACCTATTTTTTTTTTATTCCAGTGTAGCCGCCTCAGCTGTGGGTTTGTGTATGGGCCAAGTGCAGGGACGGCTCAAAATTACTTTTTCTTTTCTGATACTGATATTGAAACCTTACCTTACTTTCATGTCTACTGAGCTTTAAAATGAGCTTTTTTCAAGTTTTTAAGCTGAAGCCCTTCACTCAAATTATCATGCTTCAACTACAACTTCTACCCCCTGGACATCACACATTATGAGTGCATACTTTTTCGAGCCATGCTTGTTTCAGGGCTTTACTGAGACCTTTCCTTTTGTCCTTTTGATATCTGATCCAGAATTTTCTGGATCACCCCGATACTGATACCTCATATCTGATTAGTGGCACCCCAAGTGCATTCAGATCAGTCCATTCATCTGATTTCAGTTTGTCCATTTAGAAGCATGTGACTCACTTATCAGATTGGTTTAATTACTGAAATGCTGTGTCATATACCACTGTTTGCCATTTTAATGCATCAGCCTTTAAACTGCCTTGAATTTTCCATTAAGCAAATGGGGAAATCCATAGCCAGCAGCATTCCTGCAGTACATATTAATGCCGGGTCTTTACCCATGGGGTCCATTCTATGTTCAGAAAAAACATTACTAAGGGTGATGGCGCTAACAAAAGAGCTGAACAACAAAACAGGCCTCAGATATGCAGCAGCACTGTGATAATTACATTGGGATAAAACCATCAGGAGAAACAGCGATCCTAAAGGATTAGAATTTTCCCTTGTAGTGCCAATTATGTGAGAATGTTGTTAGCTCAGAAGGACTCTGGGATAGAAAATAGTAAATTGAGCTGTATGACTGAATGCAGACTGTCGCAAAGGGAGGGAAAAATGAGCACTGATATTTCTAAATTCCGCAATCACTTCTATCATGTTCAGTTTGTCCCTGTTATGTTTTGTTATTAGTGTCAAATCCCTTCCAAAAGATTTTTGCAGCTATCATTGCATGGTTTACTTTGCATGGGTTACATGCTCAGGATAAAGTAAAGGTCTGTTCAACATGTTGTGTTATAGCTAGGTTAACTGGACCGGTATGGCAAGTGATTGTCTCTGAAATGAAGGCCAGGCCATCAATGGCCAACAAAGAATGAGAGTGCTGTATATAAAAGAGGCAGAGAGGGAAGGGAATTTTTTTATATTTGCTGACTTCACTGAGACCAGGGACTTTACAAAACCAAGCTCATGAAGACCCCAAGACTGAGGGCGTTTCTCAGTATATGTTCCTCTCTGTACTTGCATTTGTAGTAAATGCCATCAGTCATAGCTCCAAGTTCCATTTAACCACAAACAAATCAAATCCCAGAAGTCTTCGATTTGTGGGTTCGATCAGACCCATGTGTGGACATGAGCATTCCCTGAACACATTGTAAAGATGTAATAAATATTTTCATATCTTAGTTTAAATGAAAATAAATGCTATGCACCCTCCACGCAAGTAGGGGTCTCTACTCATCATAAACTAATCATTATGAGCAACTTCCTGTTCATGCACTATTTAAGGACCATAAAACGTAATGGAACATGCCTGTTTTCCAGGGTATGGACTATTCCACTTACTTGCAGTGAAGGGTAATCTTAATGCGTTTTTAATCTTAATGCGCCATGCTTCCAATTTCGACGCTTTGGGGAAGAACCTTCTCTATTCCAGCTTGACAGTGTAACAGTACACAAAGCAAAACTCCATAAAGACCCCATCCAGCACCTTTGGAATTAACTAGAATGGAGATTGTGAGCCAGGCTGTCTCATCCCTCATCAGTGCCTGACCTCCTAAATGCTCTACAGAATGAATGGACACAAATCTCCCACAGAATCTCCATAATCTTGTGGAAAGACTTCCAAGAAGAGTACAAGCTGTTAAAGCTGCAACAGGGTGGTACTCCACATTAACATTTATTCAATGTTATATGAATTCAGTTTGAGTCCCTGTTGGTGTAAAGGTCAGGCATCCCAATACATTTGTCCATGTAGTTTGCTTTGTGAAGTCTTGCCATCTGTGTGCATACCAGCCCTGCTTATTGACCAGTGTTCTGACTTGTGTAACCAGCCCTGTGTTTGTATCCTGGTTCACGCTTCTGTGCCTGCTTTGTGATATCCTTGTATGCAACTGTTTTGAACTACAGACTGTTTACTGGATTATGTCTCTGCCTTCCTCTGATAACTCTTTCTTAACAGTGCCTGAACCTCACTATATTTTGCTCTGCCTCTGCCTTAGCCATTGTTCGAATAAATGCTTCTTCAACAGATGCCGCTACTTTGTTTGTTACAGCTGCATATTATTTTACTGTAAATCATGTGTCTGAAGTCTTTTGTTGAGACTCAAACTGAGTTGAGCTGTGATGTCATTCAGAACAATTCTGTTTCAGAAGTAGACTGAGTTGACTGCATACACCCGCGCTTGGACATCTTAGTCAAAGCAAATTTAGTAATTACTGCTATATACAATGAGATGGTGTGACAAAAAGCAAACATATATAAACAAACTATAAATATAAACTCTTACCTAAATTTAAAATAGTTGAAGACTTATATAAAATTCTGAAAGGCTGACACAGTGTCCAAAACATGTGTAACATGTTTGTGCTTTTGCAATAATACATAATTCATCATAAATCACTGTTTCTGATTCAAGTTGAAGAGTCTTTAATGAGGGTTTGGCAGTGGTGGTGTAATTCAAACCACTTCCAGAATTGTATATGACTGGTCTTGACTTTCCATCTCAGATTTTTCCCCATGTTTTGTCTCTTAGAGCACAGCTGTGTAAAGTGAAGGGAATCAGGTGCAGTGCCACATGCAGTGTGATTATAACAGGCTTGTGCACACTAATTTTTTGTATACCTAGTCTTGCCAAACCCACACACACACACAACATTTCATTTGTTAGCGAGGCAGACCCCTTTCACAGAGCATGCTATGCTGCATGACTTCTGCTGTAAAACAGGCTTGTATTAGCCCAGCGGTAATCCTGCAATCCTAAGATCCAGTGTAACTGGGAAACCTTCCATTTTATGCATTCTGTTCACACCATCAGCCAGCAGGAGCTGTCACAATCCACTGTTCCAGATACTCTTAATTTAGACTTGAAGTACTGCTGGTAGTAAATCAAGAACAAATACCCAATTTACCACAGAACTTTTTAATAAGACAGTCTACCTACAGCCCCAGTGGTCACAGAATCAGAGACCGATCGTCCTGGCTTTGCTCTGTCTCCATCTCCCTTCATCTGTCCTGCTCAACTGGGTCCCTGGAGCTGACATTATTAGCTCCCTGTCTTTGTAATTACCAGTGCATTTCGGAGCTGCCCACATCACCTGCCCCTCATCCTGCCATCCTCTGATCCTCGCTGCATGCTCTTCTTCCAGCTTCACTAATTATATACCCCCACCTAGCCATGGACACACAGCTGGGGCCACAGATAACCAAATAGGCTGTACTGCCAGTCACCCCACTAGCTAGACAAACAAACTCTCTCATGCACTTGTATGAAAACGTTTGTTCCTGGTCAAATCTTGTTAATTTATGAAATGATAGGATGTTAACACCACATCTGCATGGAACAAATTCTCACTTTTCCTAGCAGAACACTTCTAGTTCAGAATTATTCATAGCTCTTCGTGTGTGTTATCAGTCGAAGTATCTCAGGAGTTCCATACATTTTGGGTTGATGCCTTGATCCACAAATCTAAAAACGAGATATAAAATATATCTCTTTATATCTCAGTTTATCTAATGACTACGGCACATTGTTGATATTTAGTAGAATCGTTTTCTCTCTCTATCATCACAACACTTCTTTTTTTAGACCTACATTTGGTGATTTATCTTTGGGTTTATGCATTTGGTTTATGCATTCTCCAGACTGGCTTATCAGGCTCATGGGGCATGAATTTAATCACTCACAGCTCTAAAAGAAACAGTTATTACTTGACTCTGAAATTGAATTCCTATTAAACTTTGTTGTAAACTCTCATTAGATATCATTGGCAATCACAAAAATATGTTATATTTGTCTTCTTACTCTGTTTATTAAAGCAAATGAATCCATTGTGTTGAAAGAGCAGATTCCATCAATATCTCATTCTGTTTGGAAGCAGTAAAAATTATTATTACATTAATTTGATCATTATTACAAAACTAAAAAGTGGACGTCCTTTTCGGTGTCAGTGCAATGTTACTTACAATGCAAATAATTACATAATTGCATATAATTCTAATCAAATTATTGTTATGAAAATGAGTAAATAAAACATTACCCTGCTTTGGTGGTTCCATCTACAAGTGTGAGCTACTATACTGTGAAATATCTATTAAATACACAAAACTGACCTCATGAAGGGCTGGCCAACGGAAACATGCATACCAAAAAATGCTTGTTCTTTTATTATTTCCTTTATTTTATTCTGTTCTACTTTCATTCTATTCCTCCAAAGCACATTAAATGACCTTTAGCATAAGATAATGTGCTATAGAAATACATTTGACATGTATATATATGCATAGAACATACATGAATCTCTGTTTTAAGCTGCAGTAGACGATCAATGCATTTTTAATCAGGGCCCAGTGTGAGAGCAGATGCAGCATCAGTTTTTTTTTTTTCCATTCCTATAGTCGTCAGTCAAGCAAAGAAACTTCAACTGAGAAGCGATATTGGCACTATAATGGATGAAAAGAGAGACAGTGTGGGGGAAACATGCCTTAAACATGTTCTCAGTTGCAAACACATGGCTAGGGGGTAAAGCCATCCATTTACTTGCAAGGTGCTGTCGATGCGGTCATTAGTGGATGTATAAGTTACAGTTGGATGAGCACAAAATGATGAAGCTTCATCAAAGCTGCCTCCTGAAATCCCCACAAATGATAATGCACCGCAGGCCTTGTCTCCACAACACACAGTGATACTTACTCTAATATGATGTCTTCAGGCCCCCTGGGGCTTCATGGTAACATTTACAAAGGCAAAACATTTACACTCATTAGCTGGAGATGCAAAACAGCCTTTAAATGTCAGACTGTCAGACACAAACACTGTGCTGCTTAGAATCACCCTATATGATGGCAAGGCACCAAAATAATATATATCAATCACTGGATTTGGATTTAGAGTCACGCTATAATACACCATTTATTTACTTATGTTTTATGGTATATTACCTTTTATTCTTGAACGCAAATCCATTTAGACAGCACAGAATATAGATGCATTTCACTGTCAGTGCAATTTAAATAAAGTCAATGTCTTTCACCATGAGGAAATCCTTTCTTCAGATTACTGACTTGGTTTTTGAACTTAATGTGTTTGAGGGAGACACATATATTGAATGACCTATATGTCCATAAACATCTGCGGCACTCCCACACCCTCAGATTTCAAAATGGTTTAATGTCAACTACTGAAAAATAATTTGAGTGCAATAAATACCTATGTGTCTTTGGTGTATGGTGGCATTTGGGTTATATCATGTCATGCATTCTGTATTATAAGGTGTTTATTTTTATACTTAATAGTCATTCTAAATATATTGATGTATTTTTCAACTGTTATTTCTCTTGCTCAGTGCGTGCATAAGTACTGAATAGAAATATCTTCTCTGTTGAATCTTAGTGGGAGGTTTACGGGTCATTGCAGTGTGAAGTCAGTTATCAAAAAACAAATAAATCAATAAATAATGACAATGAAAATATTATTACATCAGAATTAATAACTAGTATCAGATAATATCAAATAAAATTAAAACATAAGCACCTCCAGCCCCAGATCTTCAGGGCAGCTGGTAGCCTAGCCAGAGCATTTGCCCTGCAATCAGGAAGTTGTGGGTTTGATTCTCAAGATTGCTAAGCACCTCTGAGGCACCCTAAGCAAGGTACAGTTCTCCTCGGGTGCTGTGTTCATGACTGCCCGCTGCTCCAGTTGGTGAATGGGTTTAATACAGAGGAAGAGTTTTGTACTTTTCACACCGTGTGCAGTGGTGGGTTCATGTATAACAGAAAGGCCAATTTCACTTCACTTCTGATAACATTAAAAGGTGGGTTGTCCTCCTTGTGCTTTAATGAATAAACTTCAACTCATCAGACTTCTAAAAGCACCTTAAAATTGACCTTAGACTTAATTTTCCACAGTTGTCAACAAACAATTACAGATAAAAGACACTTCAGTAGTTTTACGTTTACATTCTGAAGAAGAGAAATCAGGATCGGATGTATCAATACTTACAGTTCCAGTCCACGCACCACTATTTGATGCACCAGCAGCACATTCTCTTCTGTTACACAAAACCCACAGAGAGTGCCATTTCCATTAGCGTGCACACCGGTCTCACTCACCTGCAGGCCGCCGTCTTCTTTGTACTGGAGGAATGCATTGGTGGTCCCTTTCTTAGCCAAGCGAATCCGGGCAAGACGCACTTTCTGTAAAGCAGAAGATGCCTCATTTCAAACGGACTGTGTCAGCACTTGGTCCGCACAGCTCAGTGTGCAGTGAACAAGGAGAAATGCAGGTTTGAAAGCAAGTTCCTGTCTGCTTACGTATCAAATCCTCATGGAGCATATTCCATAGCCTCCATCAGACATTCATAAATGCAGAACACAGCTCAGTATTACCGTGCATGGCTAATAAAGCTCTCTAAGCAGTTTTTTTTTTTTATTGACTGAAAACATAATATATAATTCATTTGTGGCCCCATCTTTGGAATTATATCACCGTAGTTAGTTGATTTACGAATGCATTGATTTATGAAAATCTCAAATGCATCCAGCCATTATCAGAACAAATGAATAAGAATATAAAAGAAACACCAGTTTGAAAGTAATGCACCAACCACAAGACATGTTTAGTCATTGCACTCTGGAGAATATTTAGTTTAAAATATTTAGATTCACGATATTACCAACAGCAAGGGCCCCTAAATTATAAATGGTCTATAGATCACAGTCTCTTTTGCAATTTGAACTAATTTGTTGATAATAATACAATATAAAATAAACACATTTTCAATCTATCAGTGATGACGAAATCCCTGTGCCATAATTACACAGTTAGTCCCCTCCGCTCCGTACCTGCTGGGCGCGCATTTTGTCTGCCCGCTGGTTCTGGTGGTAGATGCGGCTGAAGTTGGACACTATGACAGGTACGGGCAGAGCGATCACTAACACACCACTCAGTGAGCAGATGGAGCCGAAGATCTTACCAGCGATGGTGTTGGGAACCATGTCTCCATACCTGCAAAGAGCGGACAAAATATACTCAGTCAGACATGAGGGCCTGGAAGTAGTGAGTCGCATGATGTTAACAGGTTATGGGGTCACAAAACATGTGATTAAAGCGAAATGAGGATATTATGATTAATTTATGTGGTGTTAAAAGCTTCATTGAGCTTTAATGAGATGATTCTATGTGCATGTGTTAATTCAGTGCCCAGGACTGCCTGTTAATCTTGCAAAAATTGTGTGTATGTGTGTGTGTGTGTGTGTTTGTGTGTGTGTGTGTGTCATGCTAGTACCCAAAACTGTGTGTACTAATACTTCAACCATAAGAGTGCATGTGTGTGCATCTTCATTCATTACCGAGAACTGTGTGTCAATTCTGTGATCATAATGTTTGAGATTGTAAGTATGAGTGTGCCTGTTCAGTTTCCAGGACTATGAGTGATTTTGTGATTATAACAATGTGTGTGTGTGAGAGTGTGTATTAACTTAGCCCTTAGAATTTTGACCAGAAAGTTGTCACTTGTATTTACATCTATGTGTGGACCACATGTCCTCATAATGTTAGAAATACAGGAAAATCTGTAACTGTGAGAACAGTTTAATGTCTTTTAAAGGAGAAACAGGCTGTTTTCAAACCAGATTCTCCTTTAATGCACACAAAAAAACAGAAGATCCTTTAGGTTGCTGAGACTAAATTTAAGGTTAGCTTTTTGCATGGGTGTAGGGTTCAGGTGAACGTTTTGTGTGTGGGTGTGTGATCCATACCCTAGAGTCAGTTCACTGACAAATACTTTGCTGAAACTTTTGAATTAATTATATAAACGTGTTGGGGAAGGAATGTGTTGGTATTTAAATCCACAGGGCTCTAGAGCTCATTTCTCTAACCTACAGCTCCCTCATTTAGCTCATTTACCAAAGCCAATCCTTTCTTACAGCAGCGTCAACAGTCATGGACAGACCATAAACCTCTACTGTCGTCTCCCTGACTCCCACTGACACCCACATACACACTACACTACAGGTGTTTGCAGCAAGCATTCACTCCCTATTGCACACACACACACACACACACACACACACACACACAGAAACGCTGGAACACACACACGTATCTCACACACAACCCTACAGCCCACAGCTGTGTTCTTGCTATAATCATGCTTGTCCTCCCACGTGCTGGTGGCTCATTAACTTTCTCTCAGGGCTGCTACTGCTTTTGCTTTAACCCATAAATCAGGCCTGCGAGCCGAACAGCAACAAAGAGCGGGAAGGGAGAGCTGAAATCAGACAGGAGTAGCCAAGCTCTGATCCCTCTGCACAAATCACAATTAGCTGTGAAAGCCCGAGGGCTCGGATGCAGTGTTGCCAATGTGGCCCAACGGCTGCCAAGTCCAGCAACATTTTGAGAGTGACTGTCATGTATTTCCATAACAATTTATTTAACAATTCCTTAAAAACGAAACCTGTTTCTTGTAAACAACCACACTTCACTCAAACATGTTGTTGTTTTGTTTTCTGCTATGTTTGTTAGAGGGAAATTTGCTGTGCAGTACCTGTAATGATGGGGTTGTCATCTATTTGTATTCTGCTTCTTTTTTTTTTTTAAATACTGTGTAAAATGCTCTTTTTCCTTTCAGCCATACTATTACATACATAGGTTGCTGCCACAAGATTCAAGCACGTATAGCTTGCCACTGAAATTATATCTTAAATATTTCTAAACATTCAAAACAAAAACAACTGAAAATTGTGTTGTTAATATGTAGTTTAATGCAGGTTTTCTACACCTTGTGACAGTGCACTGGTCTCCATTCTAACACCATAGAATTGATTTACAGAATCCTTCCAGTCATCTCCCATTGGTTTCCTGTTGCTGTGGATACTGGTTCTGCAACCACTGGGCTAAAACCTCCGTGGACTGTCAGTGGCCGTCGCTGCTGGTGAGTAAATGCTGAAGTGGAAGCAGGACTAGGAAACGTAATGAGTATTCAGATTCATGCGGAGGTCGTTTTGAGGAAAGTTATAAAAACACACAAGAAATGTCAAGTGTAGCTTGAGACTGTGAGTTTAGACCTAATGGTGTGGGTGTGCGGTATACTACCTATATTTACTCCAGGGCAAATGAATACACTATATAAAAAAATGTGGCAGACTTTTGTGTGATCTGTTTTTCAGATCTTATTGCTTAAGCACACCAAGACATTTTGGACAAAGCTTTGTGGACACAGTTTGGAGAAGAATCTTTTCTATTGCAAAAAGCAAGCTCCATCAAGCTGTGGCTGGATGAGTTCAGTGTGGAAAAACCTGACTGGCCCACACAGAGCCCTGATCTCAACCTTATCCAACACATTTGGGATGAACTGGAATGGCCTTCTCTTTCTACATCAGTGTCTGACTTTATAAATGCTAAAAAACACCCCAAAACTCTAAAGAAAGGACCAACTACATATTAAAGTCTATGTATTAGAATGCAATGTCCCTGTAGGTGTAATGGTCAGGAAACACTGAACTTTTACTCCCCATAGGCCAATTTTGGTGATATATGCCCAAACAAACCATGGTTTCATTGAGGTTTTCTGAACTGGCTGACTGTTTTCCCTCAGTGACACGTAGGGGTGGTGGGAGGTGAAATAGCATTTTATTGGTTGATATTATTTTTCCTCAACCGCTGGGGCATGTTGATGCAATAAAACCTGTAGAGGTGGCGAAAAGCCACTGCACTTTAATATTCAGCCTATGTGAGGCAATTGGTTAGCCTGTTCCGCTGTTAACCTAAAGGTTGGTGATTTGAACCCACCAGAGATGGAAGGATTTTCATTGTACTTCAGTTACTGCAATGAGCATCACTGCCATTCACACTGAGGGGGATGGGTCCCCCACACATTTTATGATTATTCATTCATTTGTGTGTCTAGAGCGAAGAACCACACATGTGGTGTGTCTGTATTACCCTCTACATGCCAACAGAACCGCCCCATTTATTGAGGGACCTTTTTATTAAGGTTAAGTCATGGAGCGCGTGTCAGCATCAGCCCGTCAGAGGCAGAAATTGCACTGTGTACACGAGTGCACACTGAGAGGAAAAAAAATCTCACGACAGGCCAGCTTCTCTCAGGGGGCATCGCGGTGTGCCCCTGAAGTCGACTAGTCGTATTTTCTGTTAATGCCCTAGTGCAGAGGAGTCAAACTCCAGTCATGGAGGGCTATGATCCAGCACGTTTTGGTGATTTCCCTGCTCAGAAGCACCAGGTTCACATCGCCAGTTAATTGTTAGATTGTTTAGTGAATGTGTTTGAGAAGGAGAATAATCAAACTGTGCTGGACAGCGGCCCTCCAGGACCAGAGTTTACACCCCAGTCCTATTGCTATATGATACGAATGGGGCACACTGGAAGGTGAAAACAAACGCTGTCGAGATTTATTTTGCAAAATATATGGTGGCCATACATACTGTGGAAATGCCAGGATTCATTAACATTTAAAAATGTTTAGACCTGAAGAATGTGTCAGATTGCACTGTAGCCATAAATATAAAAAAACCAACAATATATACCTAAAACCTGTTTTGCTACAGCTATTTGTCATCTGTAGTTTGATTTTGAGAAGGGGATGGGAAAATCAAATAAAATCGAAAATCAGACTTATTGGGAAACAATTTGAGATTCTATTTATAGGCTATATAGCCCAGCTGTACTGTGTTCTGTTCTTTATTACAGCATTACACAGGGATGTGAATTGTGTCTTCGTAGTGTAGGTTACATTTCTTATGAAGTTTCTTACATTTAAGACAAACTTTGAACCAAAGAGTAACGAAAGCCTCATTCACTCTCAAAACCCAAGGATTCATGAGTGTAATTTTCCAGGTAATGTTAAAGATCTATAGGCATTTATATGCAATATATAGATACCAGAATGGGCAATGTTATATCTACTACTGTTATGGGCTGGGGCGCGAGCCTTAGCCCGTAAGCTACCTCGGGTGAGGGAAAGGGAACCAGAGACAAGCCGGTGCTCCATTTCAG
>JBBKCR010000016.1:13033483-13050961 GCA_037577295.1 Ladigesia roloffi
TTAGGAATACTTACAAGGCTGATGCAAATAGTTGCCTCATTTTTTTTAAGTAGAGCAGGCTTTGATTTTTTACAGTGTACTCGATGGGTTTGGCAAATCTGTGGAGGCAAACTAAAAACTAACAATATGTTCCTTAAACTATCACTGGACAGGATGCATCACCTTACTGAAAGAAGCCATTGCCATTAAGGAATGCTATCGCCATAATGGGGTGTGCAACACTGTATGACTAGGTGGTAAATATCAAAGTAACATCCACATGAAAGCCAAAACTATTGCCCAGAGCATCATACTGCCTCCAGCATCTTGCTTTCTTCCACAAGTGCATCTTGGTACTAACTACTCCCTGGGTAATTAATGCACACACATACATGGCCATCCACATGACGTAAACTAATATGTAACACATCACAACAGACTGCCTCCATCCATTGGAGCACAGTTCAGTGTTGTTGCACATATGCCCATTGTAGATGTTACCACTGTGTGTGCTGACACCTCAGTGCCATAGCCTGCAGTATATATTTAGCTAGCTGTAATCCCCAGATGTATTAGTGAGCCCATAACCCTGTTGCTAGTTCACTGGTTTCCTTCTTTGGGCCACTTTTGGAAGTAACTAAATATCACATACTGGAAACGTCTCACAATACCTCCCAGTTGGAACAAGCTTAGGCACAGCTGTCTAGCCATCACAATTTGACCTAATCTACCCCACCGCTTGACGAGTATTATTGTTACATATAATAAACGCTATTAACTTCAAATGCCGGTGGTTTGAATGTAGGTGGTTTGAATGTAGCTGATAAGTGCATGGTTTGTCTGAATTAAACATTTGATATTGTAATGATCCAGGGATGAGGTTGTCAAATGGAAAGGATGGAGAGAGAGAGCTGGGGAACTCAGGGAGGAAACTCTCCAACAGATTTATTTGAGAGCATTTAACAGCAGTGATGGGTTACAAGCAGCCCCACAAAGCTCTACAACACTAAAACCCTGGCCCCGGGTACACAGAGCTACCATGACTCACACTCATGTTAGCCTGTGTACCTTTACTCTAAAACACACAAAAACATCCCAAACACAACCCAAAACACACGCAACACTCCAAATAACCCCACAATAACACCACAGAACACAAATAACAGTAGGAGACAGGAGCAATGTATGCTGGGAAAGCCCTCCCCAGCCCAACTCCAATACATTGCCCCTATCTCAGCCGTGGATGTCCCCAGCCACACTGTCCACCACAAAGTCTGTGAAGCGCCGGGGTCAGCGGCAACATTGCCCGAATCTTTTCCTCTGCGGGGGCCGGCTTGTCTATGGGGAGCCCACGAGGTGGAAGATGGATGGGGTGAGTGTCCCCGGTGTCGATGCTGTGTTGGACCAGGTTAGTGCGTTACGGTCCCCACAATGGAGCATCTGTCTTGGATGGGCCCCACCAGAAATGGGTGGTCAAGCACTCGTTCGCCTATGGCCTTGCTCATCGTTTTCTGCCCCTGCATGACCACACGCTGCCCCGTGCCCGAGGTGATCATCCAGTCCGCATTCAAATTTTGGTAGGAGCTTCGAGCAATGAATGCTGGGAAAACCCTCCCCAGGCCAACTCCGCTACAATATTTTTACCATTGCAATCATTCTCCAACTCAAGTTTCAGAATTCTTAAATGAACTGGAAAGACAAGCTTATGATTCATTAAAGGTAAAACTCATGTAAACACATATAACTGATGGGCTTTTGTTGGACCGAAATAAATTGCTCAGTTGCAAATTCTGTGTCAATCCCATGAATCCAATTGGGAAACTAAGCCATCTTTTAGGACAAAATATGAATGCAATGCTTAGGGGGCATTCCAATCTAGGGTAATTGCTCCTCTGTGGTGCTGATCTGATGTTGAATGTTGAACTCTGAACTCAGTGAAGGGAACTCAACTATTATTCCACTCCTTGTCCCTCTGCCTGAACTCGTCTCGCTCTCCTTTATTGAAAAGGCTATAGAGTAGTTTAAGCAGACCTTGTCAGTCCTTAATCTTTATAGTCTGCCGACTGGTCTATTACACATTTTACATTGTGTCCATATCCTTTGTAGCCTTTTAACTCAGTGCAGAATTGGAGACTAGTCATGAAATTGGGTTATATTTTAGATTCATCATTTAAATTACAGTGTCCAGACTCCAGAATTTATTGATTACAACGTCTGGTTATAGCAAAAACAGTCATCTCTTTTAAAATAGTACTTTTAAACGAAACACTTCACTATAAACCAGAGACGGGTACTACCAGCTTTCTAGTTTTGCATCCTAAACAACAAGCAAGGACATCCACTTAATCTTTGGATTCAAACACTCCAAGTGCTAGCCTTCTTCACTACTTCTTCACTACAGCAACACTATATTTATTGATCCTAAAGGGAAGACAGATTGTAACCACACATGCTGAATAGAAACAATGGAATGCAGTGACCCACCATTGCAGGTCATACATTGGAAGCATAATCATCAATATAAAACAATAAGGGCTAATTTGCTCTCCTCCCAATTGCAGCAAAAATGAAAACCTTAAAATCCAATGTGTCAGTTTACGATGGCCAAAGGTGAAATTTGAGCCATGCCTGCTCATCAGGGCCAGTTCAGCCAGCTGCGACCAGAAGCGCCATCAATTTAATTGAGTGAAAAATTGTCTTTTTATTGAAGAAACCAGCCAGCTTTTTAATGAGAATACAGAAATAACGGACAGTGACTGCAAGGTACACAGATGGACAGAACTGCTGTTGCATTCCTAGAGCAAAAGCACAAAACACACCAACTCACTCCACAAAACTTCAGTTTCTATAACCCAGACATGTCAACATCAGTGGTTGCACCCCAGCAGTAAATGCCATGTTTTACTCATGGTAATGGAATTTTTTTTTGCTAGGATGGGCATTTCAAGCAAAAAAAAATAGAGTTCAATATTCACTGTGAACTATTTGATCACGCTTGAATAAATGAGAACAAAAACATATTCAATCTAAAGTGAAACTAAATGTGTCATTCATATTTTACATGTTTAAAGACTTTATAACTTTTAGTAAGGGGATCTTCTTTTTTTTTGTCGTTTAATGATTTATTCAAATATTTGAAAATCATAACCCATTCTACTTCTTACTCTTTTGGATATATAATTACATTAATTCTGAGAGAAACAAAGGAAGTCCACTGGTGCACTGGAAGCATACTGTATTCTCATTGTGAGACTTTCTTTTTCACTGCAACTTTTTTCTTCGTACTGTCTCCTCATTGCTACTAGAATAGTATTTTGAGATTACTTATTGATGGGGAGCACATAAAAGTTGTAGGAGGAGGGATTGGGATTTCATGTTCTTCTTTCACCCTCCGCGGTGTATAGTTTACATCACCTCTTCTGCATTGTTGTGACGAGCTAGAGAAGGTTACAGTCTGATTTAGAGATGAATTTCACTCTAGTATTTCTACTTTATCCTCTCACAGCCAGCCCAACACTGATTTCATTTGTAATAGGCATAGACAGCATAGTACTTAAGTAAGCATTATGTAGTAAAATAAGAGCACTGAGTTTGCTAGTCATGGTAAAGCACATAATCCTTGTCCAGCAGCAAACCCAGGCTGCATGGAATCTTGTGCAACATTCAAAACAGATGCCTGGCACCGCCCAAACTCTCTGCTCATGATATAAATAAATGAAATGGCCTACTTTTACTACTTAAAATTAATACTTAATACAAAACCTTTTAACTGCGTTAGTCTGACGTCTTCCGACCTGAAAGAAGTATAGAAGCCCCTAGCTAAGTTATTCCTCCAACCAACACGTGAATTGAGTTGTGGGCATCCAAACCAATAAGATTTTCTATGTAGGCTATTGATGAATCAACTTGTTAGGGCCAATTATCTTCTGTGGCCAGATTTCATAAAGCAAATACATGTCTAGGAGGAGTATTCACTGGGGGACTTTTGAGCCATGCTATTTTACAAAACATTCCTAGGCTAACTACAGGCTCTCTGTATATTAGACACTGTTGATGAATGTGCCATTGCCCTTTATGCAGTTCTCCACCCTCATAAAATATCAGGTTGGTTTCAAAACTTCCCATGTACCACCCCAATGAATCTACATAACCACGAACAATTATATTATTTTTTTATATGCTAGTCTAGGGGTGTTCTTGTTACAATATTTTGTTTGGCCTAGCCATGACATAATGCAAGACACAACAACATTTTTTATGTAAGGCATTACATGGTAACACTGTTAAAATCAACATTAACCAAGTTTCCCCACATTTTCCCCCAAAACATTTGGAACAGCAGCAAAGCTGTCTTACCAGAACCCTAACCCCACCCCCACACCCACCCAAAAAAAGCAAAAACAACCAAACGTCACTTCCATCGAGTGCATGAGGTTTTATTGGGTAAATATCACAGTGTTCAAAATCTAAACTGTGACTCTCTCCTAAAATTCTCCCACCCCCATTCTGTATCATTCAGCTCTAGTCCCAGCCTAGTCACTACAGCATCTGTGGGCTGAAGTGGGAGAAGCAACAGCCATGCTAGCTCCTGCAAGCCTGCAGATAAATCAACGTATGGCCAGGAAGTGGCAAGCCAGAGTGTTAGTGTATCAAGCAATCAGTATCTCTCTGCTTCTCTTCCCACATTGGCTCTGTGCAGACACCCGAGGGCATGCTTCAGTGGTTTGAATTAAAGTCCCTATTGCCATCGACACCAGCCCACTGCCCGCTTTTAGAACCGTATGAAATGAACAGGGTGCATGCCAGTGCTGTCAGGAATGGCATCCTCCAATAGCGCAGAAAGGTGTTAATGGTGTGAAATTGGGGGGAGATGGCTGGGAATTAATGTGAATCCAGGCCAGTGTTTCAAAGCAGTGAGAGAAATGGATGTCTAATTAAAGATTACCAGTAAGCATAAAATCAAAGTCCCACATGCGAGGTGTACAAGTGCCATGAGTGTTCATGTGCAAGTTGGAGCAAATTCTGATAGACCATCACTATGGTCCATTGTCCCATTTAATGTCTTCACACACTCTGGGAGCATAGTGCAATAAATGTGCATATTGCAGAATCCATTTTTAACTTTTGAGTCATGCTAACTTACAAAACCTTCCTAGGCTAACTACAGGCTTGCTGTTTGTTAGACATTGTTGATGAGTGTGCCATTGCCCTTTATGCTGGTCTTCACCTTCATAAAGCGTGAGATTGGTTTCAAAACTTCACACTTATTGTGTTACTACCCCAATAAATCTACATAACCATAAAATATTACACCAAAATGTTCTTGGAAATGGTTAAACATACTACTAAATGCTGTAAAAACTGATCTGGGAGCTCTGATGCAGAAATCAAACGATATGCAGTCATATATGTACACGTGCATTTTACAGCTTCAACCTCAGATTTTATAACCAGAACTATTTGTTTATAATGTACAAATTAGTATAATTTACATGTTCTATATGATTTACTGTATGAGACCCCTTGCTCTTTAGCTAGTCTCCACAAAGCCTTATGTATAAGTTAATGGGTCAACAAATTATTACACTGGATAAATCACAGAATTCATGTTAACCCATGTTCTAACACATGGCTTAGAAAAAAACAGAATCCCATTTATAATTTAGTCCATAAAACTTTGGTCTACAGTAGACATAACTGGTCTCAGCTCACTTGTTAGTTCGAAGAGGTTTTAAAGGGAGCTTCTTTTAGCCAGTTATGCAATAACACATCCAAATCACATACATTATTCACATCACTTTTCAGTAAAGTGTCAGACTCGGTTCTGAGTAGCCGTACAAGGGCATATAGGATATTTCTTTTTCTTTTTCTTTCTGGGTGAAACTGAAAACTTTCTAACTACCAGTACAATTTCTCAAATTACCAATGTGTTTAAAAATGACTGGTGTCGAATAGTGTGAGCAAATAAGAATGGGAACTAAACAAGACCAAAAGATCATTTCAACACTTAAGAACACAGTAATAATAAAATTATTTCGCCTCAAAACTGGTGATCAAGTCTCGAGGCAGGATAAAGAAAATGTACAAATAAATTCACATTAGTTTATAATTGTATTGTCTGTACTGTATATTGTATATTTACTTGTATATTGTTTAATCACCTAACTGTTCCATACCTGCAATTCTTAAGGCATCATCATGCAGTAGTTACAGGGACACGCTTGGAATGCGGATTTGTATGAGTATTCACAGACCTAACGTAAGAAAAGTCAGCGGCAGAGATATAAGCTGATTGGTGAGAGACACCAGCACAAAAAAAGGTGTTTCTGAAAAGTGCATTTTTGGCAGGACTTGCAATGTAGATACTTATTTTTGCTGATACAAAACAATTCCTTCTGATGTAAAATTGTCCCAAAGCTTCCAGAGGGCTTTTTTCTGAGGAAAATGATTTCTGAAACAATGACCCTATGCATATGTACACAACCGTCCATGTCACAAAACAGCTGTGCCAGCTAGTCAGGAATCTGCATCTTCTCTACTCTGCTCAGACAGCCAGCACTTGTCACAGTGTAATACTAAACTCGTCAACACACACACACACTCACACACCCACATACATAAACAAACATGGACATACACTCCCATCAGTGTGCAAATGGAGGACATATGCACGTTACAAAATGCAATTGTGTGCGGGATGAAGCAGGCATGACTGATTCTCTTCCAGCTCGTTTGAGCAAAGGGACCAGGCTCTTCCTGTTAATGTATGTGACTCAGGGGGGGCATAACAGGGTGCCTGAATGATTAAGGTACAACAAATGTAAGCCAGCAGAAATACTCTGCTAAAAGGGCTCATAGGAAACGACTTATTCCCCTTTTTCCTTTTCTTGCCCAATTTTCTCCCCAATTTAATTAAAACCCCTCTAGTTAAGGTCTTCCACTTAAATGATGCTACTAACCTGGAAGGAGAGAGTCAGCACATGCCTCCTCTGAGTCACATGAAGTCACTGATGCCTTTCAAACTGCTGCAACATGAAGACAGCTCAACATTTTTGCTAACTATTACATCAGCTAATAAACATGTGCATTGTCCAGTATTAAACTAAATAATAGGGTGTTAGAATGGGCCATCCTAAGCACATAAGGACAGAAATTATGATCTGGTGTTGCCAGTAATCAAAATCTTGCAAAAAGTGTGGCGATGCTGAGAGACAGGTTGTGTAAATAGGGATGTCTCCTGTCATTGTTGCAAATTTGTGGCCAAATATAAATGATTTAAAGTTTAAAAACAAACCATTCCCTCCCTGGTGTGTCTACGCCATTTGAAAAAAAGTGTCAGGTTCAGGATTTAGGCTAGGCCCCTTACTTCCAGTGAAGGGCAATCCTGATTCTTCAGCATACCATGACAGCAGACCAAGACATTTTGGACAACACCATGTTTCCACTTTGGGGAAGAACCATTCCTATTCCAGGATGACTGTGCTCAAGTTCACAAAACAAGGTCCATATAGACATGGCTGGATGAGTTTGGTGTAAATTAACTTGACTTGATGTACAGAGCCCTGAACTCCACCCCATCCAACAATTTTGAGATTAACTAGAACAGAGATTGTGGACATCAGTGTCTGATCTCATAAATGCTTTACAGAATGAGACAAATTCCCAACTCCAAACTCTTGTGGAAAGCCTTCCAAGAAGTGGACATCATTATATCTGCAAAAGGGGGACCTTTGTTTTGATGTCATGAAGGCATGTCAAGATGTCAGGAAACTTTTTTAAGAAGTCACCAGTAGGGTCTGTATTATAAGGAAACATGTTTCTTCTCATTTGTGGTCTGCAACACTCCTAATCATTTTACTTTTACATTTACTTGAGTTATTGAGGTATGAATGCTACTAGATTGTGGATGTAGGCTATTCTACCCACCTCTGCTTGGCCGGGTTGACAGATATCATTATGAACTAGCTTTTCTCAGCGCCTTACCGCCCAAAGACGTAATTCAAAAACATAGGTTTGCCAATTCTCAGAGCTGATGTCTGATGAAAATGAGATATATTACTATTCTCCATCTGTTTTGTGGTGGGAAGAAATGTATAACAACCTCACACTCCCACCATTCTTCAGTGTTTGCCTAATACGTACGCCGGGATGATTATTTGGTGTGAAATTGTCTCCCATGGGTTTCTTGGGCTTAAATTCCACTTCTGTCAACTCTGACAGATGAAGCATCAGCAAGGGCATGGAAGAAAATAATGGCACCTGAGTAAAGCGAGCTGGGAAGAGGGAAAAAAGGCCTGGATGAATTGCATTACGCTAGAGAGAACATTTCCAATACAGAACAGCTGCATGGAGCAACATCTGAGGAAATTGATTTTGTTAAAGCACTCTGTGCATCCAGTTTGCCGTCTTGCTCGGAAGGCTGAGAAAGAGATGGAGTTTTCATCCTGCCCTACTTAGCAGGGATACACGCAGACAGACAGTAGGCATACAGTCAGACAGACAGTGTTGAGGGGCATTATAGTGTAGAGTTTCCACTGTGCCAGTTTGCGGTTAGCAGTAGGGTGGCTGTTGTTTTAGAGTGGCAGCTGTGTGCTGTCTAAGCTGCATGCTCGGCCCTGGGGAAGAGGTGTGGGCATAGCCTAGGCAGACGCTGGCTTGGGAGGAGAGTGCGTCAGCCATAATGTAAATGGGTCACATGGAAGGGCCTTGGTAGGTGGGTCTTCACGACAGCGCGAGCAGTCCTCGATTATTTTTGGACCAGGACAGAATGCACATTAGTCCACAAAATGTACAGGAAGTGCATGAGAAATAGAGAGAGAGAGAAAGAGAGAGATAGAGAGAGAGAGTAAGAGTATACAAAGAGGACTATGTAAATGGATTGCAGAATGTATTGTTGATAGCCGGGGTCAGGCAAACCGAGTACTGTCTTGCATCCCTTCATTATTTCATTTCAGAGCAGTCACACACTATAGCCTGTGCTGCATTCAAGATGACACAGTGCATTTCATCTGCTTCCAGAGGCCAATGCAGTGGTGTAACCCATGTGACAGGCAATTTTATATGTGTAAAAGTTTTCCCCAACACCAACCCATGACCTGTTGATTATTTTACACTAGGCCACAGCAATAAGTTAATCAGATGGGTTAGTAGGCTATTTTATTTTTCTATTGTGCATGTCATTATTTTTTTTTTTAAGTTTCATTCTTTTAATTATAGTTTTATCAACATTCTCTCATTCCCTCATACACTCATGTCACTGCACCATAGTCCACTTTCCACCTGCCCACAGATATTTAATTACTACTTATCGCTGCCATTTTCAGCTTACTCAGAAAACTACCTCCTGTCCAAGCTATATAGTATGGTGCAACAAGTCACTTGGCATATTATTTCCTGTGCAAGCTATACTTCTGTGTGCACATAGGTTATACCCCATATTCTTTAGTGCACTATACATATACCTCCTGTGCAATATGTAAAATAAATACAAATTTTTAATGTCTATGATCTTGTCTATAAACATGAAAGCATCGATCTATCTACCTACGTACCTACACTTCTAGCTGAGTATTCAATAAAATTCAATTCAAAGAACTTTATTTGTCCCCGAGGGCCAATTCAACAGGGCAGCAGTGTTTGCAGCAAATCACCGAAAGTCTACTAATTCAAGAAATGCCTTCTAAAAGGCAGTCAGTACAAAGCCAGAATAAACCCTCCTCTGTTCATCTATACAGAGGACATTGATGAAAATCCGTGCTGTGTGTATAAAGTTCAGTTTTACAGTTTGACTGTTCCTGCCACCTCCTACATTAGAAGTATGTAAAACTACAAACTAGTGAGTTTAGTGGTACAGGATGATTGGAAGCTGGGCTTTCATAGGCTAAACATGCATGCTGTGCAACCCCTACATCTGCTAGCTGTTTGTGAAAACTATTTTGGGCTCTATATTGTTCTGCACTCGTGTAAATGTGGGGAAACTCTGCTCTGAAAAACCTTTGCATGACATCAGCTACTCCTTTCAGAAGTGAATGGTCATTATGATTGTGTTTTGGCTTATTTACTCTATGCTAGCTAGGCCATTTCAAACAGCTTATAGTAAACTCTCTATTTCAGATTAGACAACAACACTGGCTATTTCCTCAGTGCTAAAAATGATCATAAAGGTCAAATGAATGTTATTACACTTACTCTGGTATATAAGAATACTTTGTTCCTAGCAACAGCTTTTGATACAACTGATAAGATTATAAATTCATACAAACAGATTAGGAATTTTAACAATGGAAAATTTGCTTTCCATGTCTATGGAGGAATGTTAATAACTGCAGAGCTCTAGTTTGGGTACATCATGACCTTGAGTGCTTTTAAATCAGAGGTTCAGCACTGCAGTCAAGTAACTTTCTCAAAGGAACATTTCACAGAAGAATGCTAACTTTGCTAATTATGCAAAAAGGCCTATGAACCCCAGGATAGGCTCCAGCAACCCCACAACCCTGGTTAGAGTAAGTAAGGATGGATTGATGGACAATCAGACCTGTCTGAAAACAATCCGGACATGTTCCTAATATTCTGATGACTACGCATGATTGACAGCCCTCAGTCCAATACTCTCATTCTGAAACACCACTGAAGCAGAACTGAACTTGTTATAATGGCACCTGTCAACGAGTTGGACATATAAGGCAGAAAGCGAACAGTCAAGTCTTGAAGTTGATGTGACAGAAGCAAAGAAATTAGTTTAATGACCTGTGCGACTCTGACAGGGGCCCCTGTCCACCCAACTGGACCATGAAGTAGTAGAAGAAGGTGGCCACAACTGAGGAATCACACTTAATTTAACATTATCGTTTTTTTTTTTTCATTCCATTTAGCTGTTTAAACAAGTATTAATGATTAAGCTGATTAAGAGGGAACAAGTCTATACATTTGACATTACAAGTGAAGGACACTCATGAGTCAAATGTCTGAACCCTCACCCCATACCTTTGTGTGTTTCAACAAGACAATTAACGCTCAGTTGCATCAGAGGTACTGTCCCAGGAGCTCATGACTGAAAATTGCTTTGGATAAGAGCATCACACCTTTAGAATGGGGGACAACACTACATTAAGCACGTAGTTATAATCCAATTGCTTATTGGTATATGTTAAAAGTTAGAGAAAAACATAGAATGCCCTTTATAAGCTGCAGATGCCCTTTTTTATTTATGGCCTGGAATGAAGGCCAAGCTCTAATAGTCATGGTTTGCCAATCGTGAAATTAAATACATGACATACATGTCATCCATTTATCCGAGCAAGATTGAAAATTAACATTTAGTGAGTAATGGCCACACAAGTATCTGTTCAGAACAAACACACTCAAGATAAGGTACATTCTGGTCTAAGAAATGTGAAAAACTTAACTGTGCCTGTAGAGTATGTAAACATATTATCCCCTTCACTGTAATTCATTCTCCATCACTCAAGAAAAGTCTGAGAAAACCTCGCTGAATGTTTCAGCGCATCACTGGGTCATGACATAGCAGAGATTTATGCTAGGCCACAGTCATGGACAAAAGCTGAGTTCAGGGTTTTGTGCCACTCTTCAGTCTCTTCTGTTCAAAAGATGCTGAAATACTCCCCTGCTCTTGCCCAATGAGCCTTGTCCTTTCACTCTAAGAGAGATAATATATGCCGAGCACCTTATCATCTCCAAAGATCTACAGTCTTCCTGTCATTGACTCATCATAATGAATATGGATGCTACACCAGACCTTCTGACCTCTCCTGTCCCATTCTTAATATGATTTACTTTGTGGGTGAACTAATCTCTGACCTGTATCAGATACAATACCTGAGGCCATGTTGCTGTCTCAGAGCTACAGTGCTGATTTTGGATCAGTGTCCCTCATTGCATGGTTGTTTCATTGTTGTTGTGACAAAAGCTCATATTGAGGAATTTCACAGAGGTAACTTTATAGGAGTTGAGGAGTAGTGATGCTCTGAAAATAAATATTGACCAAAACCAAAATTAAGAACACTTTTTAAAAAATGAAAGAAAAGATTATTTATGCTAAAAAGTGATAAAGAATGTATAGAACAGTATTCTGAACTGTGGATATCTGGAAAGGTTCACAGTTGATTTGCCACCATCCAAACTATTTTAGCATGCCTTGCTGAGCAGTGCATGTGAAGAAAACAAACCGAGCTCCTTTTTTACAGCATTAAACCATTGTTTGCTCTATTTTGGCCACTCATTTTTGCCATTCAGTGGCTGAAATGCTGTACATCCCAAGCTAGAAGTGAATAGAAATTCCTGTAGCTAATGTTAATAAGGTCAAATCTGTCAAATTATTCAATAACTAATCGTATTTAGTCAAAGTATTTTTGTGTAGTTAATCATTATCGTTTGCAGTTGCCTTGTTTGGTCACATTTGGCTGTCCTTTTAAAAGCTTACACATTTTTTAGAGCTATATGAATGTACAAAATAAGAAATTCAGTAATTCAGTAATTGTTTTGTCTTGTGAATGCAGAGCTCGCACAAATACCATGTGATTTTTGTAGCCTGAACGTATTTCCCATGGATCAGCATTGATGTCATGGGTGTACATCTCACATTAATCATATTGACAGTCAGCGATGCCAATTCCTCTGTGATTGTAGCCTGACTCTCACTCTTGTTTTTAAGGCCCATGGATTCTTGTTACAGCGGAGTCTCTTGAGGGGAAAATTGTCTTTTCCACTTTGCTGGTGCTTTTGTTAGTTCACTGCTCATTGATTCAATAGATTATTTGAAAGAGAGGGATACAATAATTGATTATGCCATAGCAGCCTGAAGCACACAAAAGTATGTAAGTCAGTAAAGTGACCATTCTGTCGTCCGTGAAAACACCCCAGCACACAGTGTGAACAGCAGGAAATTGTTCATTTGTATTAAATCCATTCACCAGGTGAAGCAGAAGGCAGCCAGATACATAGCGTCTGGGAGCAGTGTGTGGGGACGGCAACTTGCTCAGGGGAACCCCAGTGTTTCCACAAACAGTCCTGGAATTCAAACCCATGACTTTCTGATCAGAGGGCTAACTCCCTAATCACTAGGCCAACAGCTGCCCAATGGATGTTTTAAAGGGTCACACTAGGAACCCACAAGTAGCACATAGACCAGTCCAAAATATAGCAGAACTCACACGTGAGCAATGTCTAACATGTAATTGAATCATGATGCTATTCTTCTTTAATTAGCATTTCTATCTATTTGAAAATTACAATATGTAAAAAACAACATTTAAAACATTTTTATTATACATGAAGTTTGGGTAAACTCTGTACTAGTATATGAGACTAGTAGCCCTTCGTACGGCTCAGTACCCATGATGTAGATTTCGATTTCAGAGAGGTTGGTGACCGCTGAACTAGAGTTTGTGGAAACAGTGCAGAGTTTAGAAAATATTGGTTTTAATTATGTTGTGTTTAAATCACGAGTCAGCTTTGACAGGCCTAAATGAAAATAAGTGTTATGTAATGACTATTTATAGCAGGAAATTTGTCATGGATTGTTCCTACAGCATATACAAAAAAATGTTTTTAAATGTTAAAAAATGTGAATGGAGTTAGTTTTTGTTATGTGAATCACGACAATAAGAATGAGGCTTGAACCAATGAGTTTTTCTCGCTGCTATAAAATGATAATCCCCACGATGTCAGCTTTCCCTTTAGCCTGTTATGGGTCAACAAATCCAGTTAAGCATGGCAAATCCAGTTTTAGAGTTTCTTCCCAAAGAGATTATGCATTGCCTATTACGACCCAGCCAGAGTTGTCACAAAACCAGCATTAGCAGAAATTTCTATGCAAAAAAACAATGCCTTCAAACTTCTCCTTTACAGAAGAGCTTTGTAGCTCCACAAGGCATCACTGGGTTTAGAAAGAAAAAATACTTTCAGGTGAGCCTGTCAATACACTGAAATACTGAGAAGAAACAATACCCGAAGCATAAACTTCAGAATATAACTGAAGCAAAAATGCTGCATTTCATAATACACAGTTTGGATTTACAATCCTCAAGGACCATGAGTCAGCTCTGAAGATCTAACAGACCTGGTTCAAGTTTCCTTGCTGATGTGTCTGGGTTCTCTTCAAGGCCTAGATTAGAAAAGCTTAATGCCCAAGTTGAACTTAATTAGTATTTTGTTATTAATCAAACAAAAATGTAAGTTTTGCTGAGGGTAAAGATCCAGGAGTAGATTTACTACGACACACTAATTACAAACAACAGCCTACAGATATTTTGCAGTGATGGAAGTGGGCAGGTCACCTGGGTTATTAAAAATGCTATTTTCAACCAGGTAGGAAAAAAGGCAATTGTGTTAGGATTTTTTTAGAGCAGCATGCAAGACCATATATATATTTTTTTTTTTTCTATGTCTTCTTTTTACAAAAAAAATACAAAATATGTGCAGAAATACTGACTTATTTTGTTGAGATTATGAATGAAAAGCTTAAAATAATGAATAAGTAATAATTAATTAAACTTCAGGAAAGCATAACGACTTACAGTAATCCATAAGTCATAACAAAAATGTGCAGAAATGTGCATAAGACAACTTTCCATTTAGATCTGTGAACAATCAATATTATTTGCCCAGTGATTATTTATTATTTGTCTTTTGGTACTAGACAGAATGTACATCACATAAATCAGAAATCACATTTTTCTACTGATTTTACTCATTTCCAACAAGAGCTCTCATTAAAATCCTCAGCCACAAAGGCATACACCCTTGTAAAGCTAATTTTCACACTTGATTTAGAGTCCTGAACACCCACATGGGTAACTTGATTAACAGATGTTTACCTGCACCTGACACAGTCTCAAAACAATGTCACCTTCAAAACCCCCTCCCTTTTAATCTGACGCATTCCAGCTACAGCTTAAGCTTTATGCCTAAAACTGACTGTAACTGTATCAGGTAAATCCGAAACTGACCATAGACTAAAAACATAACTGTATCATCATAAACTGAAAGGACAGTGCTGGTTATTGTAGAATGCCAACAATAATTAAATTGCAAAATTAATAAAAAACAAAACCATTAAGATACATTAATTTACTCATTATCTGAGCCTTGTATCCTTAACCAGGGTCATGGTTAAGGATGGTTGATTTTAGGTTGAAAAGCTGAGAAACACCCCAGAGAGGTCACCAATTCTTTTGTAAAATAATATATAAGATAATGATCCGATGTCCAGGAGTAACTCTGCATACTGTGATATTTTTTAATCTTAATTAATCCTTTTTTTTACACAGAATGTTAGATAACATATATAAATAACATGGCAAACATATTTCTCACATAACAAATTGAAATGTGACACTAAACTTTAAATCATTTCTCTAGTTGCTTCAGTGCATGAGTATGTGTGTCCATAAAGCAGATTACACATTTTTAAATTAAGCATAAAAAATAGGAAGCCTGCAGTGGGCTGGAACCCGGCCCAAGGTGAGTCCATGCCTCATGCTCGTTGGCCCGGGGATAGGTTCTGAGTACCCACAACCCTCGTGAGGACTAAATGGAAAAAATGAGAGAGATGCTTAGAAAATCACATTCACAAGCAAAATTTGCTTAAATCTCAACAGTGTAAACTGTCACATACTAAGTTCCTGTTATGTAGCATTATGTCTAGGGTGGAGTCATGTAACACACACACACAAGCACACAAAGCAGCTGATTTTACTGACATCCCACTCATTTACTGCTGTGTTCAGAGCCCTTATAGGTTCTGATAACCAATAAATGGATCAGTTATTATGAACCATATTCCACACAGAGTGTGCTCTCAGTCTTTGGCTGGCTTACATTCTGTGTGTGCTGACACTGGCGAACAGCTGATAAACAGTGTGTTCTTAGTTATACTCAGCTTCCTGCAAGGAAAGAATGACACAGCTCCATTAAATACATCTGACAGTGAGAACTTTATTACCTCAGTTAAACATAATGCTGGGGAGTGTATTGATGGCTATCTGCACTCGCTCTGACCTCTATGAGCTTCATCTGTGCTAGTCTAGGCCAGAAGGCACCTGGGGATCTCCACCCGTCGCCCTGTCTGCAGGTCTTCCCTTAAGCACTCGCTTGTGTAAACAGGCCGGCCTGCGACTTAGCAGTCCCACCAGTGCAGGCCTGAAGAGCTGGGAATCATCAGAAGTAACTGTGATGTTGTCAAGGTCTCATAGCCAGGCTGGTATGAATTACATAACCTTTATAATCTGATTTGATTTTATAGACAGCCATGACTGCCTGTGAATTCATTTCATATACAAACATTAAACATCTAAAGTGTATCATCACTCAATTCACACAGCAAGACAAAGCTTGCCATCTACGGCAGTGTGCAAGTCTTAAGCCACCTGATATTATATGTAAAGATGAGAAAGTACTTCTTACATTCAAATAAACACAAATGAGCTTTCAATCACAATCAGTGTTCTGTGTTAGCTTGTCCAAATTCAAACCTGTCTTTAACAAAGGCCAGTATTTACAGTTACTACGCTGTGCCTGCTTCAGCAAATCAATCCTTCGTTAAGTACGATCAGGAGCTCTGGGGAAATGGAAAGGCCATCGAGGAAATTAAGCTTCTAACCAGCGAATGAGACACCATATAAAGATTTTTTGTAGCTTTTTACAGTTTTTGTTACTTATTTATTAAAAAAAACACATTTACAGCCCATGGAAATCATTTTCTGGTACTTTTCAAACTGATGCACAATCCAATTTGTTGAGAAGCCTTTTGTTTTTTGGTTTGCAAATCCTTATCAAATGTTTCACGTTACAACATATGAATAAAGTAAAAGAAAAACAGCTCCTTGAAAAGATCACATTTGGGCTGCAGCTTGTTCGGTCAAATTCTGAAGAACACACCCCTGCATCAAATACAGAAGTGCCTGAGGAAGCTTTATTTTGGCAGCCATGAAAAGGAACGACTAAACAAAGTGGAGTCAACCAGAACAAGAAATGAACAAAATGCAAGTCAGCAATTCATTTTACAGACTAGCTTGAGCTAAACTTAATTCATGCAAATCTGACCAACACAGAAAGGGCTGAGGTGAATTTGGGATTGAGAATCAGCTGTGTGTTAAAATGAATAATGGGATCAAAACCATGATTGAGATCCTGAGATCATCTAAATCATTATATAGTGCTGTCAAGCGATTCAAATTTGTGATCTAATTAATTACATGGTGTGGCTATTAGTTGATCTAAATAATCGCCTTTAATCGCACATACATACAGACGTTACAGTTTTTTTTACCATTTATTATTGAATACAAGCCTATAACTTAGGCTACAATGGTCATGACATGTTTATCTCTGACGGAACCAAACCTATGAATTAGGTTACAGTATATGACAGTTGTAAGTTTTGATAAACTCCCGGTTCTCTCTAACACACTCCGGCCACAGCGCTGAGACTCCGCCCCTCTGGAGGTCTGGATGGAGAAAGCTAATGCGGCTACTTCCAGC
>JBBKCR010000016.1:13056772-13066772 GCA_037577295.1 Ladigesia roloffi
TATAGCCCTGTTGGTACAGTACCTTCACACACAAACACACACAAACAGTACCTATACACACAGACACACAAAAATATGAACCGATTACATCAGTGGTGTTGAAGTTTTTTTGAGGATGACACTCCTGATCCCTCAGTTTCTTAAAATGACACTCATTGACACTCAGGTGATTAGTCAGAAACACTCCCAGTGTACTGTAAGATTGCAAAATGTGTTCAGAGTGTTCGTAACCTCTGTATGAATCCGTATTTAATCATACGTCATTTACAAACCCTCTGTCTCTCTCTGTTTCGCGAGAAGGTATGTAAAAAAGAAGGTATGTAAAAAAATAAATTCTCACACTATACATGACAGATGTTAATTTTTTACAGTGATATCAATACAAATTTTAAGGTAGTAAAACTGTCATATCTGACAATAAGACAATTTAATATTACATTTTAGAAAATGCTGGACTGATGTGAAAGTTTTGGCATTGGTATAAATATGGTAAAAAGAAGCACACATTCTGATAACCAATAACAGAATAGTTTAATGGCAACATTTTTATGCAATTTTATGCAATTTTCCTACAGACCTTAGGTCACCACTAACTGATCGGTTTATTAGATGTTAATAGTTACATTTCAAAGGTAAACAGCAAAAACCCAGTTTATATACATAAAAATAAAGCCCTATAGCCTAATCCCACAGCTTACTGTCCAAAAAAGTGTACTTTTCTAAAACAACTTTAAGAGATATTATTACTGTTACAAACTGAATTTTTAGTCAAAGCAGATTTTAATTTAATATACAATCAGATTTTAATATGGGTCATATGAGTTATTAGTGTGTAAAGTCACCATTCTTTCATATGTGAACACATCACAGCATGAACATCTTCCCTGAATTAAGCCCGTTCACCAAGCAAAGCAGCGGACAGCCAGGAACACACGCCCGAGGAGCAGAGTTTGGGGATTGTATCTTACTCAACAGTACTTCAGAGTTCCCACAAGCAGTCTTGGGATTTGAACCCATAACTTTCTGAACACAGGTCAAACACCCTAACCACTACACCACAAGATACATTGGAGCCTGCTAACCTGACTAATTGGAGTTAGGAGATTTCACCAAAAGGAAAGGAAGTACCTCAGCAGAATTGCTTTGGACATGCTACTGCATCAACCAGCCGTGATGGGCCGAGACCATGCCCCTTAAGATTCGGTTCAAGGCTTTCTATTACTCTTGGATTCACTCCCAATCCAATACCATCAAAATTCACTCTCTTCCCTTGTCCTTTTATTTACTGGACTCGTGTGATCATCTGCGCTGTGAGGTCCTCTGGGCCTCACATTGTTCAAGGACGGTGCTTCTCCCAGAAGACTCTTATATAAGCCAACAGCAGATGGTGAGAGAAGGGAGACAGGGGCTCCAGAGAGAAACGGTGATGCAATGGGACTAAAGACCTCTAGTGAAGGAGAGGATTAAGCTCTTATTCCCTGATGAAAAATTTCCCTGGACAGCACAATGCACATCAGATGCCATCCAGGAATCAGTGAAGGAAACTTATGAAATACGTAGGCACATTGTGATTGTTCTTTCCTGGCAAAACCTAATATTTTAGGGATTTAACCGTAAAGTCTAGTAATAACTACCCCTTTGCTACACATTATACATTTACTGTATCATTTATTGAAACAATTAAAGTTGGGTTTATACCTACATTCACTTTGTATTCTATTTAATTTAATGGCATTCTGTTTAAAAAATACTAAAATGTGTCACATATTCTTAAAAAACCACTTATGAATACCTTAATGATACAATTTCTAATACTTTACCTCAATACAGGTGAAAAATTCTGAGCAGAATTTTGTCAGTCTTCTTAAACGGCATTTTCCTGAATGTTACATGCAAAAGGTTTAATTTTCTGGCAAACGCCACAGGCACAGCAATATTTCATCAAATGTAAAAAAAAATGTCCTATTCTGCTTACAAACACAAATATCAAATGAAAATCTGTCAGGATTGAAAATGAGAATAAAGTACCTAGAGAGAAACAAATAATAGAGAAAAATGGCATGCCAGTGCTCTCTCGCAATAATTGTGCATTCGAAAAGGTAAGACCAATGTTACACCAATACTTAGTAGAAACCCTCCACACAATAACATTAAGGAAAAACTCTCAGAGTGCATTAATTATACATCAATTTTAAAAGAGGCTGTAATGGTTCTATGGAGTCCATGTGAATGGGCCAGATTCAAACGTGTGGGGAGGAAGGAAAGGTGGAAACTGGAAAAGGAGGAGAAAAGAAATTAAAAGAGAGAAAGACATAAAGTCTCTTAATGAGAATTCTAGTCATCTGCCGGCAGACACTGGGTCAAGTAATTGCAAATAGAAACCTGCACTCATTCAAAAGACTCTCCAAAGAGTTCCTGCACCGGCGCTTTGATCAGCATACATTACTCGCAGTGGTTTTCTGCACACTAAGGCTAAAGTGGAGCGTTTAAACGGGCTTTCAGCACCTCTCCAGCCGCGCCTACCCAAACCGTTAATGCATCTGGTGATCTTTGTGCTGTGTCGACAGAAATGCGCACACACGCACACACACACTCACACACACCCCACCATACAAATGTATTCATTCATTCAGATGAGATGTTCATTAGCATGCACACTCAGGCATACAACCTGCTGGAGCTGTTTATCTGGGAATGGATTCCCATTAAAAAGGTACATAGTGCATTTGTCATAACAATTACAGTGATTTGATACTTTCTCTTGCAAATAAACAGTTAATGTAAAACAAAGAGTGTGGCAAACTAGGGCTAGGTGGTACCAGTATACCCGACTTAATGTTCCAATGCTGAATTTTTGTTTATTATAGTATTTATTACCATGTGTATAGTTTCCTTTTAGTCAGTAAGTTATTGTCATAACTTATGTTCAAACAATATAAAGAGTGACAGGTATTAATATTAATATTAATATTGAATGAACAATATTAATGCTAAATTAATCTTTTAATGATGTTACATATTTGCAATTTTATCAATGTCTTTCAGTCCACATGTGAGAAGAAAGTCAATGGTTGTTTTGTCTTTGCTGTTTGAGTAACAAATGCTAAGACACATATTATGTAAATGTCCAAATTAGTCCTAAATGACAGTCCATTACAATTAAAAAGTGACATGAATTGCTTTGGATAGCTGATTGTGCAGCAAGGCCAACTGAACAAAGCAAAATCTTTGATGAGGGTTTAAAGTTGTTACGTATAGCGGCTAACCGGCCAAGTTGGCAACTCAGGCCTGTCTTCTATGTTACCCTGCCAAGGTCGGTCGTAAAGAGGACAAACCGCCGTTGGCAAGCTGATAATCAGTTCCTTACACAGCTGCATCCGCCTCAGGCGAGCCCATTACTCCACAACACACACCTCTAGACGAGGCCCGAGGCAGCCTTAGGACCAACCCACATAAGTTACACCACAAGGCTATTTGAAGGACACCATCTGCTATATCATGGGTGTCAAACCCCTTCCTCGGGGGCCACCACACTGCATGGTTCAGTGCTTTCTCTGCTTCCACACACCTGATTCAGTTATCAAAGTCCTCATGAGCTGAATCAGGTGTGTTTGTCAGTCATATCAGTACTTTTTAGTTAGCAGGCTCAAAACTGAGGATTGTCCAAAATTTCCTTAAGCTCTTCTCCTATTAGACAACCTTAACTTTGAAACTGAACTTTGAAACTGATACTTGAAACCTTAACTTTGAAACTGAAAACCAACATTTATTCTGAAATCAAGGGATTTAATTGCTGCAGTAACAACCTCTACACTTCTGGGAAGAGTGTACATCAGACGGTGGAAGATTGCTGTGAATTGCATTTGATTAAATTCAGCCAAAACATTAGTTGGGTCAGGTACCAAGTAGTTCTGGGTCTCTTCAATTTATTCCAGAGTAACTGGATGGAGCTCCATTACTCGAGAGAATGCAGTTCCAGGGCATTATATGACTCCTCTAGACAAAACTGGCATTGGCCTTGGTGCCCCGTTGGCTCATGTGTGGCTGCTCCAGAGCATCTCATTCATTGACAATGCTTTTCTGCCTTCACTGTACACATTTTTTTATGAAATATTTCCATAAATACAACCCTTTACGTATGGTTTAAAATCAAATAAGATAATTGTTAAATAATTGTCAGACATCTGCTGAAAAAAGCATAATTTATGACTTTTTTTCCATTCTTATACATGCTGTATTGGAATATGCACTTAGGTTAGTACTGGAATGCTGAATGAGATTTGTAGTCAGTTTAGGTGCATACAGTATACATTACTTGTCTGTCACGTGACAGCACAATCAACCTCAGAGGCAAGAGCAGAGAAAGTGGAATCCTACAGCAGACTCTGAATCTGAACACCCTGATTTCCTCTGCACAGGCCACAGTGAATGGTACCACTGGGACTCAAGCATGGTGTCTTCTATAGTATCCTGAAGTATTGTGAGCAGCTTCAGACATGCTGAAAATACATTTGAAGAAAATTCGTTCATGGCATCTTATCGTCCTGTCCCTGGGATGATCCATAATTATCTCCCAGCAGAAAGTGCAAAATAAGGAATTTTCTTTGACTGGTATGCAGTTGTGCATTTAACTGCATACAAGAGGATTGATTTTTAATCTAAAACTGCACAAAACCTGTGTGTGTTGTGTAGGTAAAGCAATCATGCGAGCAAAATGATGTATGAGGTAAAACTAGAATGCTCAATACCCAGGCCTTGACAACAACACGATAAGCTGAAACATTATGGGTCGATGGTACGGTTCATTTATAGTCAGGCATGTAATGTATGGTCAGATTAACTCTCTCGTGTAGAAATGGATTGTAGTCATTAACGCTAATGTGAATTTGATATCTAAACCAACCACATTTATCATGATGTTTCAATGCTGTTTATAAGCCACTGTTCACAGTACCATAAATAGAAAGGGGCACTGAGAAAATAATAAAAATTATATATAATGACATTTTATAACATTCAAAAATTCTAAGTAAAATTTTAAATACTAAAATAGCAAAATAATACTTAAATATAAACCTGGATCAAATAACTTGAACAGTCAATCATTTCTTCATTACACTGGACTTACATTCTATATTTGGTATTCATTATTATTAAGCTTTGTCTTTTTTTAAGCCATTAACTTCTTTTTAGCTTAAACTGCTATTGATTTTATCTGCAGAAACTTCATGAACACCAAATAAAACCATGATTTGTTATACCGTTATCCTCTCTTTAACGATCTGCAGTAAGAGGCTACAAAGGTGGTCTCTACAGCAACATAAATGACCAGCTCTCATGTTTGACCTGTCATTCACAAACATCCATTCATGCTACTCTGACAGTCTTTCACATAAAGACACACTCACACACTTACTCACATGCACACATACAAAGCTTTCTCATTCTCTCATCCCAACTGTTGTGACACAGCACTCTGCCTCCCTCCATCCATCACTGCGAGATATTATGATGTATTGGACATCCCCCCCACACCACACACACAAACGGCACAACTGTGACTCTGCCTTGCTCAACTTCTTTCTCCGCAACAGGCGTGGATCAGTGTGTCTGTGTGTGTCTGTATTGCTGTGTTTGCACATGTGTGTGTGCAGGTGTGTGCTCTTTCTACCGCAGTCTGTGACTAATCACTAGAATAACATGACGGCCTACTGTACTTCTCTCCGTGGGGATGCTAAAAAGGCTTTTCCTCTTAGAGCACCACATAATAAAATAGAAACTCAGGGCTAATTGTTGGCTATACCTGTATGAAAATTACTATGGGCCATTTGTTTTATAACACCACTTCATATTTGTTTGTATGGAAGTCAACCATTCCTCACTGAACTGGAAATCATAGATCGGGTAAGTGCAGCAGATATAATGCAGGCTTTGTGCTAAAGCTGGGAAATATAGCTCATTATTATGAAGTGTTATAATAATAACTGAAAGGAGGCCTTCAAGGCCTTCTGGGCATTTGGAGGATGTCTAATAATTTCTGAAAACTAAATGAATGTGTCTGTCAAATTCATGTCATAAAATCCTAACGCATGTAGTTGGTATAGTAATATTCTTACTTCACTGTTAAGTTTTAATTGCAGACAATAGGGATTAACCTCCAAACAGAAAGTTATAAAATATGGAATCCCCTAAACCATTACAAAACAGGGAACATGAGCAGTACTCTCGCTTACTCTCTCACTTCAAACATGAGTGATAGCAAAACAGGTCTCTGACACTTGTAGGAATATGAACTGGCACCTATTCTATGTAAGGGATCTTTCCTGAAGTAGACACATTCATTACAGGGTATAACATATCTTAATATAAACATAAATATTAATATGCACAACTACCAGCTTCACACTAACATAACAACAGAATTCCATACATTTGAATTATAGCTGAATTTGTTTGCGCTCTGATGCCACTATTAAAAAATTATTTAAATATGAATTGTATTATGATCTAAAGATTTTTGGGGCTTGTAAACAAACTAAAATGCACAAAACACCTTCAAAGCATTTATGCCATATGACAAGTTTATGCAGGTACTGTACACTGACTGCCTTTTTTAATCCCCAAATACCAAGAAAAGTGTTTTGTGCTGTAAGTTTTCACAGCAATAATAATATAACAATGTATTGCCCACACCTACTTTGTGTGAAACAGCACTTAAAAGACTGAAAGACTCACCCACACAATCTTTTCAACAGTAAAAAGAGGTATCTGAGATTGAAACAAAACAGGCCGAGCTGTACGGTAAATAATTAAAATCAAACAAAAATGCTAATTGTGTGCATGTGGCATTTAATGTGTTAATTAATAGTGGAAGGTACACTGCATCACCTGGCCAGTTTGATTGATTAACTACTGTAGATGCACACACACATATTACACAGTCCAGTTAAATAATCCTCATGAAATGTCAATACAATAGAAACACAATTCTCCAGTGCAGTACTTTTCATTTGTGCCTATCTAATATCTGAGATTAAAGAAATTCAATTAGTTTCATATTTTGCAGTGACATAGATCTGTGTAAAGGTAAGTGATAATAAAGCAATTACAGTACTGTGGAATGCTTGTTTCGCTCGTTTTGTTTTGTTTTTGCAACTCCAATACACACGTGTGAGCTCAAGGGGGGCTTTCATTAGTTCAAGAGTTATGTCAGGTGTGCTAAATGTGAAATAGTGCAGCACAATGTATCCACAGACCTGGGAATCACTGCAGTGTTTTATACTTCATAAGTCACTGCAGAACTTTCTTGAGAATTCGTATGTGAGGACACTGTCAGCAGCATGCATGAGAAATGAAACTGTAAGTGGATTTGAGCACGGGGGAATTTTCCAAGAGTCCTTAATGGATCTTGTCGGCTTTTATGCGAGCCACCATAATTCTGCCGCATAGCCTGTGTACCTGACTCTACCAAAAGGCACATGTTGTATATTTATGCAATTATGGGGTTTGCAGAAGGTGGCAAACTCCAATCTTGCAGGGCCATGCACAGCAAAATTGCTGCCCTCCCTTATGTAACATATCTTCAGCTCAGACTCAGATAGCTGAAGGTGGATCAGGTTTGTTAAAGGAACAATTTAACAGAATACATACAGGTGACTCCTTACCCCCACAATTAGTCAAACAGACATGTATGGAAATCACCCAGTTTGGGTTTTCACTGAAGCTGTGAGTTTAATACCTTTAAAAATGGACAAAAGCATGTACCATAGCAAAGTTGAACCCAGTATGTCCCTGCCGTTGATCATTTTCAAATTTGTTGATCAGTTACTCTGTGCCAGAACAGCAGAGTAAATAGCTGATTTTGTATATTTACACACCAAATATGATAGGTGTACTGGTTGTGCAAGACCATTGCCGTTGATATAAATTTATCCACATCTCAACAATTACTAACACTTCATGAAATGCCAAAAAAGTAATTGGAGAGACTAACCCCAGGGTTGTCATGGTGACAATGGTGTACCAGAAGGAGGCTGGGATGCTGGTGAAGTTGGTTCCCTTGGTACCTTTCTCAGCATAAAACATGACGGTGGCAAATATGATGATGGCCATGGTGAGGGAGAAGAGAAGGAAGCCGAGCTCGGAGGCACAGCTTTTCAGTGTGTAGCCTAGGATTCTCAGGCCCTGCGAATGACGAGAGAACTTGAAGATTCGGAAGACTCGGAAGACCCGGAGTGTTACAAAGGCACCGCTTACATCTTCATTTTCGGGCATGACCAGGCCAATGTAGTAGGGCATAATGGCCACCACGTCGATGACGCTCATGACCGAGCGCATGAACTTGCAGCGGCTGGGTGCTGCGAAGAGCCTCATCAAGTACTCAAAGGTGAAGATCAGTACACAAGCTGTGTCCATGCAGAAGAAGGCCACTGAGTACTTCTCACCACAAGGTAAGTCCTTGACGCTGCCTTTAGGAGGCCGGCATGGCACAGTCTCTACCACATTGGCGATGACTGAGACGGCAATGAAGAATCCTGTGACATAGTAGAAGACCAGTGCCATGGTGCTTGTGTGAGGATTCTCAAAGGCCCGCCAAAGGCGTTCTCGGGATGTGCTGTTTGGGGGCAGAGGAATGTCCGTGGCCATCTCTGCCTCTGTGTCCTCAGCTAGCCGCTCTTGATTCTCCTTCTTGCGGTCACGGTACTCTTCCATGCAGCAGTCCCCTATGATATCCGGCACAATGCCATAGAAAGCCAGCTCCTCGTCAAAGGCCTGGATGCACTCTTGCCTGGGATAGTGCAGCTTGCCTGTACGGTAGAAGTTGAGGATATGACGAAACATCTCTGGGTCCCTGTCAAAGAAGTATTCCTGAGTGTCCTCATTGTAAAAGAACTCCTTTTCTGAGCTCCCCAGTAAGGTGTCGGGATAACGATCCAGGGTGTTCTTCCAGGTCTGAAAGCGAAGCCCACTCACATTAACAATCAGGATCTCATCACTACGACTCTTCTTGTCCACAGGCGGCTTGGGCATGTTCTTTTTGGCCAGAGGAAGCCAGCCGACAGCGGCTGCCCTAGCAAAGGGCAGCCATGTAGCCACTCCAGCAGCCATATTGGTTTAGGAGAGTGCAGTTGTTTTACCAGGGCAAACAGGTGAGGTTGCTGACTAGTGCCGGGCCCTGAGGTGGTTTTTCCAAGCCTTTTCGAAGCAAGAGGAACAGAAGAGGTATTTCCAAACTGATCATCCGAGCTGCGGGCTTTAACAGCCAGATTGTTTGTCAAACTTCAACCTCTTTCAGCTTTTGTGTCCAGTTACTTCACAGAGAGAAGATCCTGCAAGGTGAGCAGGTTGAGGCAAATTTGATTTCATCTTCAAGATCCCACTTGCCTGCCAATGACAATTATGAACCCATTTGAAACTATTTTTTATTACGCCCAAAAAAACAAAATCAGCCCTAAAACGGACCTGGTTTATTAGATGTACAAATTCACATCTCAGGCTGTTACGGGCAGAGTGCAGATTCAGTGTCTTGTTACTATACGCAAAAGGCGCCTGGGCATTTACTAGTTAAGTCTGCTGGCACTTGTCTGCAGACACTACCTTAAAAAAACAGACTTGTTGCAGCACTGTAATTCTTGTGATGATGGTCTTCGAAGTTGCAAGTTGTCCGTTCTCTGTCTCTCCTTTCTCTCCCTCTCTCGGTTGTTTTAGAGCTTTGATTGTGAGGGTGTCTCCCCTCTCCTACTAGCAAGCCTTAAGTGGCTACTTGATTTCACCAGTGGTTGACAAAGCTTTTGAATGGATATCTCTGGGAGTCGCAGGCGCCTCTACCCCATAAACGGAGGTTCCCAGTTTTCCCTGTCAAACCAAAACACAGCAAAAGCTTAGATATTGTGCAGCTCTGACTTCTAAAGCTCTGACTTTTGCATGTTATTATAACTGCCTAAGTATGATCAAGTTGCTGCCTTGTTTAAATAAGCGAGCTTCAAAGTTAGCTTACAAA
>JBBKCR010000016.1:13100630-13115401 GCA_037577295.1 Ladigesia roloffi
GGTCTTTCTGTGTGGAGTTTGCATGTTCTCCCCGTGACCACGTGGGTTTCCTCCGGGGAACTCCGGTTTCCTCCCACTGCCAAAAAACATGCATGATTGGGGATAGGTTGATTGAACACACTAAATTGGCCCTAGGTGTGAGTGTGAGTGTGAGTGTGACTGTGTGTGGCCCTGCGACGTGCTGGTGACTGTCCAGGGTGTACCCCGCCTTTGCCCAAAGTAACTGGGATAGGCTCCAGTCCCCCCCCGACCCCGAGTGTGGGATAAAGGGGTAGAAAATGGATGGATGATTCGTACTATTGTAAGATTATTGAATTGTTTTCAGTCTACATTTGTTGAAAACCATGACCTCTGAAAGGTCTGTGAAACCAAACTGTGACCATATCATTACACCCCTATTCGTAACATGGCGTCTGTTCATGGGACTATATAGTTATTTGGAGATCATCTCAACTGCAGTATCCAGAACAAGCCACAAAGACAATTTTTTTTTTTACTCCAATTTTAACATTGATTTTAAACATGGATTTGAAATATTAAAGCAGCTTTTTTTTGCAGCTCTTATCCCAATCAAAGAGACAGAAGCCTGGTTTATAGCAAATGCATCATTTTCATAGATGGATTTTTACACAGTTGATTCTTACATTTGTCAATTTTCATAGGTAACATACGCAACATACATTGTTAGATCTTACAGTCTGTTTTAGCTCATGCAACCACTGAGTATGGTTTTAGGCAAGTGTGTGATGACAGACAAATCCAGCTGGTTTGAAGCTAACAGCTGTTTCCATTATGTTGCATCAGACACAAACAATTTCCTCCGGGATAAAAAAGTTTTCAGATTCTGATTTGGATTCTGATAGCGTAGAAATAACAGGCAAAGTGTGGTAACTAACATGTCTTCCCTAATCAACTAAACCTGAATTATGGGGAAAGCTGTTTTAATCTGATATATAGTCTATTCCTTTAATGACATTTAACAAAAGAATGGAAGCCATTAAAACATTATAATTACAGTTGATCCTTTTTGGCCTTTGAATATATTGGTGCTAAGAAATCCACAAAGCTCTTTAAGAGGAGGGAGAGAGAAACCCCAAGCTACTGCAGTTTATCATTGGTAACTGTGATCACCAGCATATTGATAAACATAAAGCTGAGAATTGATTCTGAGGATTGATTTCTGTGAGTGCTTTTATCTCAGGAGAAGGTAGCAGGCTGATGCAAAATGTAGAAGGATTATGGATCAGCTCCAAAGGGATTTCATTTACGAGGTTGAAAAAGTTATTTTGCGTTTCAAAGATGCTTGACTTCATAGATTTCTTTGGCTGTTTCTCCAGGGGCCTTTGATTTAGATACTACTTTGAGTTGAATTCGGTAAAATATGGATTACTGTTGGACTCTGAGGGGGTTTCCGTTCACATGGGGAAAAATGATTGAGGCCCTCTATGATACTCCCTCATGAATTATGAGGTACCCCCAAGAAATAGGCTTTCTAGAAAATGTGATAATGTCTTAATGAGTGCCCTGTAAAGTGCCCTCAAATGGGTGCCATTAGAAGAGGGTTCCTATGGGTGCCACTGGAAGAGTAGAGAAAATGGCATGCGATGCTGTATAGGGTACCTGTACAGTTGTAAAAATATAACATAAGGGCCCCTTAATGCATAAAATTGAGTGCACTGCCATAAAAGGTGGTCCAAATATGTAAAAACATCAGTGGAACTTTCCCAGTGAATGCTGCTCTTGTGGAGAAACAATTATGGAGTGTGATATACTGTGCCCTTATGTTGTGATTAAAGGGTCCCAAATGTCCCTCTGTGATGAAAAACATGTCAATTTGTGATGAAAATGCAGTACCCCCTTAGCTTCCAAATGAGAAAATTCAATGAACTGCCCTCGCAACGGAGAGAGAAAAATCGCAGTGAAGGAAATGAATGCAGTGCCCTACAGTCTCCCCTACAACGCGCCCTAGGCCAGGCTTTGGTGTCACGGTGACAGTCTAGGGGTACTCCCAAATACTTTGATAAGGTTTTGAATTCAGCTGTCAGACCTTGTTTACACTTATAACATTAAATGACTGTTAACAAACCTTTTCTGTATTGTTGCATTGGGTCGATAATTTAGGCTAATGTCTGATATCTGAGCTGGATTGTCCCAGTTTCCATCAGGTTTGGTTAGATTTTTTTAGGTGAACTGTATTTGAAGAAGCAATATCCAAATATCCAAAAGGAAGACAGCTCTGGTTTAATGTAGTTGGCACTTGGTAACTGGTGTACTCTAATAAATTGTGATGTCAGAAAATCATACAGTATCCCACAATGGTAAGTGAAACATCCCTTTCAAAATCTTCACATTTTGTTTCTTGGCAGCCTAAAATAAAGTCATACTGTCACGGTCTGTGCGTAGAGGCGAAAGGGGAGGATGCACAAAGCAGTATTATATACAGGATTTTAATGGAAACAAGGAATAAATACAAGATTCACAAATCAGAAATGAAATGAAAAACAAACCCCGACTCTAAACCAAAAACGAGAAACACAAGCCATGAAGAAATTAAAACAGGGCAAATACAATGAACACAAGACCCGTGCTCCTCAAACAATAAAGAAAACCAAACCAGGAAATCAGAACAGAACAGAACAAGGACAACAGATTCAACATGGAAACCACAGACAACATGGGGCATAAAGTCAAATATAGACTCAAAGACACTGGGACCGGCTGGGGTTTAAATAAGGGGAGAACATGAGACACAGGTGGAACTAATGGAAAACAAGGAACAGGGACATGATACAAATGGGGCAAAAACCCTAGGTAGGAGACAAAGGACCTAAACAGAAACTGGACATAAATATAGAGATGAAAGGAAAAACTAATATTCAGGTTCTACAAGGTGGGGACGAAGTGGCCGTCACACATAAAAAAAACAGTTTCTAGATATATTCACTTATTATTTCCAAGTGAAAAGGTATAACAGCAACAGTTAAATTTTTTAAGAATAAAACAAAATCAATCACTGAGATGTCAGAAGTCCAAAATAACAGTTTCTGGTGTGAAATAGGTTTCATTCTTGCTCTGGTCCTACAACTCTTGGTATAAAGATCCTGCAGAGACAGTAGAGCTCATCTGGTGCAGAGTCTGGCCACATGGATCCGTCTCTGTAGAATCAATGTCCTGTACAAAGCTATTCCCAAACCAGGAGGCAATGTTCTGAATCAGGTCTCTTCCTTACAGCAGCAGAATAAGAAGTTCTTAGGATCACTGGATAAACCCAAAACATCCTCAGCTGTCTCAGATGACTCCACTCCTCCAAGGAACAATGTCTGGCTCTGTCATTTCTACACACAGGGCAAACCCAGTCCAGACTCTTCTCTGTCATGGTTCCCTAATGGTGAAATGAGATGCCAAGGCACCAGAATCCCTCTCGATCTTCAAAAACCTTCTGCAGATATATCTATTCAGAGAGCATCACCTCTCCTGATGCACTATTTATTTTCTTGCGCTATTCTTACATAAAGATTTTAGCACTGAACATTCTCCTCTGTTTCTCACACTGTCCTGAAACCCACAAATTTTAAGTTGCTTTGAACCACGTAATGTATTGAAGCTGCTTACCCTCTTTACTGTGATCCCACTTATGTTGAGTTGGGTGTTGGACTCCTGCTGTTTCCCACTGAACTTTATTACCAGCTCCTTGGTTTTGCTGACATTCAGCTGGCAAATTTTACAATGGTTTGGAGCTGTGTGTGGACTCACAATCATGAGTGTAGGGTTGTGGACCCAAAACACAGAAAAAGTCAGAGCCCAGAGTTCAACTCTACTGAATATCTGTGTAGGATTGCAGTTCACCAAAAGTCACCATTCAGATTGACTGAGATCGAACGGTTCTATAAAGAAAGGTGGCTATATATTGCAAAGTTTATAGAGTTGGTAGAGAGGTCTACAAAGTTGGTAGAGATGTTTTCAACAAATTCAAGGCAGTATTTAAAGCAAAAAGTGGTTCCATAAAGTATCAACAAAGGAGGAGATCCTTTATCTATGTCATTAATTCTGTTTTTCTATTTGTTTCCTTTTTTCTGATGTTATCCTATCTTTCTGTTGAACGCCTTTCTGTGGTTTTCCCACATCTTCCCTTCCAGTCTGTTTTTAAAACACAGTTAAAACAAGGACATTTCCAGAGATAGCTCGTCCTGAGCACAGGCCACCAAAAACAGGGACCATCCTCATTTTCTGATCACCCACTGTGGACTGCATTTGGAAACATGGCTACCTAAAAAGGCTTTGTAAAGGAATTTTTGAGGGTAATTTGGTGTGAATTACTTTTTCAATTAGTTGAAGACTAGGGTTAGCATTGGGACTCTCTATGGTCACAGAGTGCCAAGAAGAAAAAATATGCTGTGAGAGCTGCTTTGTTTTGCAATGTAGCTCCAAGGGTGCAACACTGAGGGAGGAGAGAATAATAAAAGTATGTTTGCAAATAAATAAATTACTGCTTACTATGCACTGGCTTGTCTTGGGGAACCATGGTCTGGATTATCTGGTGGAGTCCGGAGGAGATATAGTTCTGTATTTCAATCTGGATCACCTAATAACATAGCACTAATAAAGGGTGAAGCCTTTTTCATCATAGGTGACGCATTTTAGCTTTTTTGTGCACTGGTGGGTTCCCATGTGGAGAAGTAGGTGCCCCTTTTATTTCTTCAACCTGCCCTTCAAACAGCCTGTGAGTGCTGCTGCTGCGGAAAGAAACAGTATGAATAGAGTGGATGTAATTTCATAGCCTCTCACAGTAGATGAGTGAGCCTAGCCTGTAAAATTTAGCCTTAGGTTCATCTGAACAAAGCGGAATGTGGCATTGCGCCGAACATGGCCCTGCGTAACATTCTGTGTTTGAACTGCTGCTTTTACCATCTGTCTACATTAGGGGTATTCCACTCAGACCCTGGAAGAACACCTGCAGAGATTTTCCCCTTCTAACACCCCTTCTAAGACTTTGGAGGATACGCTAATGGGGTGAATCCTGATGGTTCAGCCATAATTACATTTAGAATTAAAACAGTTTCTACCCCTTAAATGTAGTGGTTTAGTCCAAGACATGTTGGGTGTATGAAATTGGCTTCTGTAATGAGCACTGGAGCTCAAGGGCTCATGAGTTAATGGTGATAGATGTGGAAATATGGATTTTTTGTAAGACCACACACTAAAGATAGACTTCACTGAGCTATAACTAACCATGCATAGACTTTCAAATATATTTACAGTGATGGCTGGGCTCACTACTGGATTTTCCTGGGTAGATCAATAGATAATGGTTAATAAGACCTATTGACCATGAAAAGAGCTGTATTGCCAACTTCACTGTAAACGTTTAGTGAGCTAAGATAGGAATCACATTGTATTTTACAGCAGCACCTTTATTTTATCAGCAACAACATGAACAGAACATAATAAACATTAATATACAAATTATTATCTGTATGGCAACTTCTATTCAGAAGTAAATCAGTATTTATTGTAAAATTGTGTGTGTGTAGGAGGCGTGAATAATTTTACTATGAAATATGTAAAATCATAATTCATTTCCTGTTTATACATTTTCAATATGTAAATATTAGGTATTACTGTACAGTGTGGTGCCATGCCATTACATACTAAATTCATCAGTATGTTCTACTGTTAAATACTATTAATTAAAAATGTGCATTACAACTTCAGGCCTGCATTATTATTCCCCCCACATTATATATACTCCCCACACATCCATTATCACTTATTCAATAATTGCTAACCTCAAACAAATTAGGAAGCCAGTGTTACGAGTTCATCTCATTCTATCTGCATTAACATAATGAAAAAGGCGCCAGCCTTCTTCTGCCTTTTCCTTTAGCGCATTCTGATGATCTTGAAAAAGGGTACTTAAACAGGGAATAAGACAGGAAGAGGCATACACTAATTTTCTAGAGAAATATACAAAACAAATCCAAAAGCCTTTGGCTAGCATTAACAACAACAGGCTAGCTGGCTCGCATTAAGGTTATTTCGTTTTAGCCTATATCTTCCATGGATAGTGTTGTAAATTCTACACATTGACAGTGAAATGTAGTACTGGTTTATAAGTCAGATTGGTTGACAGTTTCAGAAACTCTCTTCTCATGTAAGTAATCTTAGATACTTCCACGGACTTTGAATTCATTCTCTCGTTTGATTGGATTGGCTTAATTGCCTGGATGGCCATTCAAATTTGACTTGACTTTCAGACTGCAGGAAGATGGAGCTGGACAATGTGGGCTAAAAATAATTAGCTCAAAATGTTTCCATTAGTGAAGTCAGTGATATCAATTTTACTGATACAGTCTGAGAATCTGCAGCTGGGTCATGTGGTGATTCTCAACCAAATCCCATTTCCCATTTCGGTTTTTCACAAGTGACCTTGAGTGATCAGCTGCTCGTGTTTAAATTTATTTTGATCCCTTTTGTCCTTTATTTAGTTCTACTAGCTCATGTATTTGTGCACACACAGACACACGCACGTTAAAAATGCAAAATCATCAGGTCATGGAAAGGTTCATTTTAGTCTTACTTTTAACTGATTAGCTCCGACAGTGCTGAGCCTCGAGCCATAGAGTCTGACATTGCCAGCTTAAAGCTTCTGCTGGCTCTCCTGAATGTAAAACCAAATATTGACAATGTCCTGATATCCTGGACTTCCTCTGCATTCCACATTATTTGACATTGTTGGAAATATGACTTGGAGGGCAGGTTTAATGAAAATATGACACAAATATGAATAAACCTGTTTCAGTATTAATAATTAATCCCTTTCCTGTTCCTGACTGAATAAAGAATTGCTGGTTCTTGCAAATTTAGACTGTCGAATTTCTCCTTCTCCGAGGGTTTTCATTCAACATCATTACCTCGTCAGAAAAGTTTGTACAGTTTAGCTGTCCCGAGGAGGACCTTGGTGATCGATATAGTCAATGACTAAAGTTGCTGACAGACAGAGTTATGAGAAAGGAACTAAACGGAGAAGCAAAACTTGGAGGCTTGTTAGTACATACTCATCAGAAAAGCCTATAAAACATTAAACAGTAGCAAATCAATCATTTATAAAAGGAGCTGCAGTCTGTCTGAGACAACATAACGTCCTATTAGACAAGTGTGACGATCATAACCCTGACACTTATTAATTGTATGCTTATTTGTACGGGTTTATCATATTTAGGGAGGCTACAGCCTATGGTGGCTATATAAAAAAACATGTGCATCAATGACATTACTGTCTCCAAGAACATCACCACATGCCCCAACCAGAGGCTGGTGTACTGCTGAGATCCCATGAGACAGTATTCAGGTCAGGATATAAAGCTACCCTGAGGGCAGCAATGGCTGACATGCACCAGGCTATCAGAGCACCCCCCCTCCAATGTCCAGGTGCTCTGTCTGACCATGTGATTTGCTTCCATCCACATGGTATTGACACACTAAACTGTTCTGCCATACACAAAGGAATAATCCTCCCCAAAAAATGCTGTAAATACTTTTTTACAAACTGTACATTTTTCAAAGTCCCTGTTGCTGCTGTTCTATGCATTTTTGCATTCATTGCTGTTCGCCTCAATCTTTGCAGTCATTTGCATTTGTGCATACTTAACGACTCTGCGGCTAGACTGCTCTGTTGCTTATTTTTGCACTCTCTCATTCCGCAGTGTACTGGTACGTGGTTTAATTTTATTTATATGCACAATTTGAGGGCTTAACTATTATTTGTCCCTTAAGTTTCCCATCACCTGTTTTCTCTGATTAGGATGGTGAGTGATCTCATATGAGAAGCATGTAGGATTCCTCAATGCTCATTTAATTTGGATAAACTACCGCATTTAGGAAGGAAAGAGGTAAATATACCTAATGAGTGAATCTGTTTTCATGTTAGGTTCTCCAAAAGGGGCTTTGCCAAAATGGTCTGTCCATCTTGGCAAAGCACCAGAGCAGCAGTTTCCAATAAAACATTCACTAAAGTCTCAAAAAACACATTTGAAATCACTGGCAAAATATAGTAAATTATTAGGTGTAATACATCTCAAAAGACATTATTATTTATTTATTTTAATGTTATAATGAATCCGTCTTTGTCTTCTCCTTCTGTTGGCATCTCAGGACTGATTGCTGTTTGGTCCCACTCTGCTCAAGAGTAACAAATGCACTGAATGAGACGACAACCAGGATCAAAAAGTAGCAAAATTAAAAGGCTGTTCAATGGTTCATGTAATTTGTTTACATGGCTCTGCAGTAACTGGCAATTCTGCAGGGAGTGGGGTCTATTCAGGAGAACGGTCACTGGGGAAGGGGATAAAGAAAGACAATGCAAGAAAGTGTGTGTGTAAGAATTTAGGGGGTCAGTATTCATAACACCACTCCAATTGCAATGCTTCATTGCCACAAGAACAGCCCCAGTAATCCATCAGTGCTCCTGATGATGTACATGAGCATTGTCTACTCTCAACATCGATGTTTCTGTTCCAGTTCTAGTAAACAGCATTATGGCTAACACAAAAGACTCCGTCTCGGAGTGTGAATGCATCGTACTTGCAGTTTTGAAAGAAGTCACTCACCAAATTAGTTTCCAGCTATTCTTTATTAACGCTGCAAGAAGTCAAGGGAAGTCTGTGCGCTGAACATGACAAGTGACAAACACTGATAAATAAATAAAAAGACAGGCTAAGGGGTTGGGGGGAGGAGGTGTACAGAAGGAGTACTGTCGTTTCACTTTAGGTTACTTGTTAGTAATGAAGTCCCTGTTAAGATCAGATTCCACAGCATTATAAAAGCAAAAGGCAAAGAAACTCCGAGAGCACGCTTTCAACAGAGAATAATACAAATTAATTGCTAGTAATTTGTTTATGGTGAACGACTTCTCACAAGTTAAAAGAGCTGGTCATTTCGCCATTCACCATAATACAGTATAAATAAAACATCTGATCTACATTAGATGAAGAATGGTTTCAGTTTCTTTTTCTGTTTTTGTTTTTTTTTTAAGTAGTGTCCAAGCAAAGAACTTAAAATCCATATTAAACAACATGCAAATGATTACGTATAAATAAGATAGAATCAAAATACAGAGTAAAAGTTCAAATTAGGCATGAAACAAAACTTGTTTCAAAAGCAGCCATTATGAAAATATATAACCGATTAATAACTGCCCACCTCTTACTAATACCACCAAGCCAACTGGGTTTAACCAAACAAATAACGGTAACCGTTGACTCAAAACATGTTTAACAGGTTTCCTGTTACACACTACACACTCCCACACACTTGCGTTTTCAAAGAAGACACACTTCATAGATTAGGTGGACATAACTGGAGTCTTTATAACCACAACGCTGTCAGTACTGGGAAGGGGTAAAATAACCTATTCGTGCTCCGTCTACAACTACATTCTTTCATGGCAACTGCTGGACAGTCCTGACCGAATGCTGGCATATATATATTGTACATTGTTAAACTCAGCAGTTTAGCGGAAATTGGATAGACTACATATTTTTATGGCAGCGTTCTGAAAAGCTAGTCCAACATTACATCAGCTGCAGTCAAGGAACAATTCACTGGTGGATTATGGATAGGTCACATACAGACAAGCTTGTTTGGGCTTATTCATACAAACAGGACTGGTCAACCTGCAGAGACACACAGGAAATACCGGACAGGTTATTGGTCTTAAAAGAGCATACGGTTGAGCTCAGCTCAAACTGTAGTGTCTCAAAAAAGGAAGAAAGAAAGAAAGAAAAAAAAGAGTTCAGCAAAGATCTCCAGTGTTCCCCATTAAACAGTTACAAGTGAAATGTCCTATTCTTTTTCATTCATGCACTTTAAAACAATTGTAAAAGTGGAATGGCGTAACATTCAGGCATTTTAGAGGCCGCAGACAAGGAAAGGGTGAAATAGCTGAATAGGCTGGAAGATTGAAGAACTGTCCCACAATAAAAGCAGAGTGGCAGAAACAGAGGGCAGGAAGAAATAGCGTGTCCTGGTTAACAAAGGAAACCATGGGGTGCTTTTTATTTCGTAGCAGTTCTCTGAGCAGTCATGCGAAATGCTCAATTATTGGCGCAATTTCAAGCAATTGCATGTCAGCGAAAAACGGTTTAATTTGTTGACATAACAAACTACGCCAAACTCCTCCCATTTAACAAACTTGACACCCTTCCACTCCACTGCGGTCCAAAGCAGCACTTGCATGGAACTAATAAATGTACTATTTTCATCTTTGCCATGTTCATATTTACATGTAGACAAACATACAAACAAGTAAAAAAAGAAAACAAATAGTTGTGAAGCAGATATACAGGACAAGTACAGGCAAAGAATAAGGGCTGTGAGAGTGCTGGTATTGACTGCAGCCTCTCTTCTGGTGGGTTGAGGGGGGAGGCGGAACCTTCATGGACATATTTAAACAAAATGGACAACAAAATATATCGCATAGCTAAAAACAATAGTAAAAGCCTGTATTTTGTCTATAATATCCTGTGGGACTGCACCACTTGCCCCCAGCACGAAGGATTGAGGACGCAAAGCGAACTGAGGCAGCTAGCAAGCGACCAACCAGCACTTGTAGCATCAGAGACAGAGAAACACACACACACACTCACACAGAGTTTTACAGTGTAAATACATTCAGTAGTACAGGACAGAATTGACAAATTCCTCCTCCGTCTCCCTCTCTTCCTCCTGGTTTGTGTAAGGTTCTATCCAGTCATACAGTTTGTGTGTTAAGCAGGTGCAACATTCTCTCTGTCACCACTGAAAGATGAGCTAGTGGAAGGAGAGTTTTGGCCAAGAGGCTGGGCGAGGTCGACAGTCTTAGCCTGCGGCCTTTGAACCTCCTGCAGGGCTGGAGTCTTTACTCAAACGCACAATCTCCTGAGACAACACCTCTAGATCCTGCAACGGAGAAAAGCAAAAAGACAAGGGGTTGATGTAGTACCTGATAGAACAGCAGCACATGGGAATATGCACAGAGAAGGCTGGAGCTCCCAAACACGATACTCTCAGAGAACCCCAAAAGTGCTCCAGAATACAAAACCCCAATTACTGAAATGTTCTTGCCCAAAATGCACCATTCTATAGTGTTCATCCCCAATCAACCTGTTCTTAATTGTTTCCCCCCATCCAAGCTCTTCGAAAAATGCTCTGTTATTCCCAAGTCATGTGGCTTATAAGTTTTTATTCTGAAAGAATATTGCATCAGTAGCCCACATTGCAAGAATGCTGGACCAGTGGGCCATTGTGAGGTGTCCTCAAAATGGAAATGCCCTCACTAAAATCAGTGCATTTTGCAATCTTGAATTTTACCTAATTTAATTGCATTTTGTAACAAACTATGAGTGCTACTATTCTATCCTAAAAGCCCACTGTAAAGGGTGGCCATGATGCAATAGACAAATCACTAAAATTAGTGAAAACATTAATGATTTCATTAATAACCAACAACGCTCCACTCGCCACCTTCATACCAATCACTGTGACACAATACTGAAATTTCCACATGGGTGGTGATGTGGCTTATACTCAGGATACAACAACTTCAAAGAAGAAGGAAGAACAGAGAGATGAGTTGGGCAGAAAGGAGCTTTCTCTCTTTCACACACAGACATGCACAAACATACAAGAATTATGTTAACAGGCAGTCTTAAGTTTAGTCAAAATCTATCCATCTCTATTTCTCTCTCACACACAGGCACATGCACCAACACAGCAACGTTCCATCTGCCATGTGCTCACTTTGAAAGCCATCAAATATTAAATGGGCTGTTTGTTTCTGGGCTGGCGGCCCCAACTGGCAGCAAATATGCATGAGGCCGCTGCTGCTGCTTGAGCTGGAGCTGCTGGCTAAGCCTGGGCGGAGAATTCCAGCAATGAAGTTCATCTCAGCAGGTGGCGGCCATTTTACTCTAGCTGTGCGCTCTACTGATGCTTTGTACTGATAGCCTCTGGGTGGGATTGTAGCACATAAGAGTGTGAGGGGAAAGAGGGATGTGGAGTCAGAGAGAGAAATGTAAAACAACCGAATAGAAAGAAAGAAGCACACAGAAGGAGCAACTGTGGGGGAAGTTATTATTCTACTGAATTACAACATACTTTAACTGAGCATATTGTAGGAACACAGTACTTCTAGTTGTTCTTATTGAACAAATACAAAGACACATTTACAACAATTACATTTTACACACAATAACAAAAACTGCACAGGAAAACTGCTGATTAGAAGTCAGCCCATCATGCTATTGTTATCTTTATTTATTTTTTACCAATTCCATTCCCTTCTAAAACACAGCCTGACCTTATTCATCTTGTTAGTTCATGTAGGTAATGCCTGCCTTTTGTCCACCTCGAAAAAGAGTACTGATATTTGTTTATATCACTCTGCAACGATGGGTTAGGAAACCGACACTGATCAATACTATCATGTTCAGCATACTTTTCTAAACACAATCTCATACCATTAAGCAGAAGCTCAAATGGCTCAGGGTCCTGCACTAATTCAATTGGACGTACGACACGGTATAGAGGAAAACGTTTCTAATTAGCGATTTCAAATTAACGTTGATTTATAGTAATTGTTTGAAAATGTTGCACTAAGGAATGTACAAATGTTGATGACTGTTTCAACTTAAAGCTCTTTATACCTGCTTTTAAATCTCAGAACATGAACTAAATACTTATCAATACATTTGAAATTATGAGATCAGCATAATCATGATAACTAGTTATCCTTGATTACAAGACAAAAAATGACAAATACAGTGGACCTCAGTCATGTGAAAGCGAATGAAAAGACACTTGCGTTTCTCCACTGCAGTAAGAAATGGTGACATGTTGACAAAGGTCTTGCTGGATGAGAGTATAAAGTTGTAAAGGACAGACTACAGGACAAGTGTTTGTTTAACTGTAGCTACACCCTGCTATCTTAAACCTCATCTGCCTCAGGGACCTGCTGAACAGTCCCCCTCCTCTCACCACACAGGCAACATCCCCCTTTACAGTCCACATTGAAGCTCAACCTCCTTCTCAGCAAGCATTTCATAACTATTTGCACTAATAATCTGTTATTTTATTATATCTGTTATTTGTAACTTTGATAGAGTTTGATAGTTGTTTTGCTATTACTTTTGCACTATTACCAATATTCTTTTCTTAAACCCTTTGAGCATGTTTAGGACGAAATACTTTCCCAGGATAAATAAAGGTGTTTCTTATCCTTAATAAAGTCCTTTTCTTATCCTATCTTATCTTAAGGCTAATTTACTGCAGTGGTTCAATGCCTCGTCTTCAAGGTGCCCTGCCCTGTTTCCCTGTTCTAATACACCAGCTCAAAATAATCGGCTGATTAACAATCTTTACCGTGCCGAAATGGGTGTGTAATAATATACTTAGGAAAAGTAAGACATTTACGAGTCTGTTCTGTTTGCATTGGCATCTATATGGCAAATCACAGAATGTAATAATTACCATAGAAGGAATAAAACTCTAACAGAAAACACTGAACAATGTTTTACCAGGTAAAAGCACATGCACTCCATTTAGGTGGAGACAAGATACAGGACACTCAATTTTCCTGACTTCCCAGGACACTGGAACAAAGTAATAGAGCAAGGAAATGCCAAAATATGCTGGGAAGTGGTACTTAATCTGGGTATTTTTGAATTTTTCAGAAAAAGTAAGGCTAGATATCTTAAGCACATAATGAAGATGCACAACTGAGTAGAATTTTTCACTGTCCTTGTCTTGATCTGGCATTTAGTAACTAAAAAATCCAGCTTGGTAAAACTTGGCTAGAGAAGCACTGTTCTGCTGTAGTGTGATCTCATGGTGCTACAGTTCATGCAATCAGTGGTCCATAAGATAAAGACCTTTTCCTTCAGTGCAGATCTAAAAAGCTACAGGGTGACCCTGTTGTCCGTTTGGGGAAACTTTGACAGGAGTACTACTTAGTCCCCACCTCCTTCTATTTCTTTTTGTTCTTATTCTGTTTCTCCTTCAGTGCTATTTCCTCCTGCCAAGGTTAAAGTAGGGTGTTTGTGTAACCTACAACTCCCTCTGGGCACCTACAACGCCTACACACCACTCTGCCAAGGATCCAGACCGTCTCAGAGCCTGGTATGGCCAAAAAGAAAAAACCACAGACCCCCCCCCCCCCCCCCCTCAGAGTGGACAAGCAGCTTATCCATGTCCACATTCTCCAACACACACACACACACACAACAACAACAGAAGCCTGAATATATATCTAGCACCAAATGTGCTTACAGTAAACACACCCACGTAACAAGTATAAATAAATGCAAATCCATATCAGCACAAGTGGGCAGGAATTACATAAAAATCATTTTGATACAGGTCATATTTTCTCATTTTTTGTTAACATGTGCCACCAGCACAGTGACTAGTAAATCAGATGTGTCTGTGCACTGTAGTTGAAGTGGCAGCTGTTGAAATGTGCAGTGCAATGTGAGAGGTTAATTGTCATTAGTGGATCTGTGTGATGGTGTAATCCCATCAAACGCATCACCCGTCAGGCCGCCCGGGGTGCCGTTTCTATTCCTGCACCCTGAACCGCTCATCGTTGAAAAACACGCCCACCCGTTGGCTCCCAATGAATAAGCCCCCTTCGGTAGAGTCTAGAAGCTGCATGACAGTGAGCCGCCTCCACACACTCACACACACTCACACTCACACTCACACACACACTCACACTCACACACACTCACTAACACTCA
>JBBKCR010000016.1:13155535-13168065 GCA_037577295.1 Ladigesia roloffi
AGGGAGACTGCCCCCTGTGGTTAGGAAATGGAAGTCGCTTTGGATAAAGGCGTCTGCTAAATGCTGTAAATGTAAATGTAAACACAACTAGGACACAAATAGCAAACATTTTTCACCCACAAAAATGGTGAAGACTTGTTAATGTGGTTTAACCCATGAATTGCAAGCGGCACAGATCCTTGCCGGAAGCTCAACGAATGGTAAATCATCAAAATACGGAAAAAAGCTCATCATTTGGAAAGTACTCTGGGTTGTGTTGACATCATGCTGAGCTTTTTTGGTGTTCCTATGTCATTTTCTTTTATTTTAGGTTTTAGAAAATACAAAAAAAAAACCTTCAAGATCTTTCAGGATATTTTCCAGCACAAGTGGGTGGGGAAAACTCACAGACGATCGTGGGAGGGGGTATTACTAGTGTGCTCTTAGTTCCGAGTGTTAGAGTACAGTATGCACAGAATGAACAAACCTGCATCTTAATAAACATGTGTATGAAGTTTGAACAGGCTGAGAATGTTTGTTGATGTATTTTGAAATGATTTGGCTATTTGAGTGTCTGCTGTCTGAACAGTTACATCTGGGGTAAATGGAAAAACTGTGTGCTTCTGATACTTTAGTGAACTAACTGGTTGCAGGACCATGAACAGGCCAATAAATCCAGTACATTTCAGAGCTGTAAGCCATTTTCGTATGTGCAGATCCGTCATTTTACAAGCAGTGTATCTAAGTAGTGTTTATCAAGCAGTAAACACTGTTTAATTGTTATTCAGTTACCAAAGCTTTCCAGTGTCTCAGCCACAACCTGTCAAGCATCTATTCTATATTCATACAGTTCATGAAGTCAATCTGACAAATTTATCAAGAACCTAACATGAACTCAATTTCATATTTGCATATTGTTTCATCATATTCACAATTTATGCAGTCAGTCTCACAAATGAAGAATATTTCATTTTAAATGAATTTTAACTGTGCTCAGTCTTATAAATAGGTAAAGATAATTGTTTTGATAGCAGTGCCTTCCTGTAGGCACAAAACTACCTTTTTTTACCTGCCTTTAGTCACTCATAATTCTCACAGTTTGCTCTTAATTTGCACTTCCTGCACCTCTGCCTTCCTGTGGAAGGAAGAATAAAACTGTTTCTTGTTCGCCAAACTGAGCTGACGCAGAAGAGCCTTGCCAGTTTGATGGATCGTATCTACACCATCCCTGTCAACGATGGACTTTAAAACTAAGGAAGATTTCCTGAACCTGACCAGGGGTTAGGGGGTGGTGTTTATGTCTGTTGTTAGGGGGTGTTTCCATGTTCTCAGGGTTGACAGGTCTGTGCTTGAGCATTTTATTGGGGTGAATGATGGCTTAGTGGTTAGGTAGCTGTGATCAGAAGGTTTTGGGTTCAATTCCCAGGACTGTTTGTGGCACCACTGAGTTGCCCTTGAGTTGCCCTTAAGGTTACGTCCCCACACATTGCTCCTCCCCCTAATCATCATTCATTGTTAAGCGACCACCACCCACCATGGTCACAGACATTTGCTAGACGATTTTCAGATCCTGACATGGCAGTTGTATGATATAAAGTAAAATGGCCCCTTATAGTCATGTGTGAACGCACCACTGCACACAGTGTGAAATTCTTTCTCTGTATTTAACACATTCACCAAATGAAGCAGTGGTGACACAAGGTAATGGTAGGAGTGTATGGAGCACTTGCCGATAAACTCCGCATAGTGCAGAATATATTATATGTATTTTAATGTTTTGGTTATATGCCATTACTGACAACCCTCACATGTGTTAATTAATCTTAACATCTGATCTTTTGTGTCTCCTACAGACATACGCACCTCCTACTAGCAGGAACTGTAAGTACTTTACAGATTTTTTTTATTCAGAATTGTAAAAAATCACTCATTTGAGAAATGTTTTAGAAAGTGTTTTTAGAGTGAACATAAAATGATAGCAGAGCTTGTGTGTCTGTTTGTGTGCGTCAGATGTTAGTTTAAGCTGAATTGCTGGTAGAGTCAACTTTACCCTGGAGACTCCTTATCAACCGCACCAGAGTGAAGTGCTGTGAAGACACAAACAGGAAGAACTGATAGATTAGTCTCAGTATCTCTTGCTCTCACTTTCTATCTCTCTTTCTCTCCCTCTCACACACAAACAAACACAGACACACACACTAGACCTGTTTTTATTTATGTATTTTCTCTTCAGCTGACAGCACCAGCTCCACAGATGATGATTACGAATACGTCTCTAGCCCAGTCCAGAACAACAACAGTTACTGCAGCCCTGGTGGCCTTGGTGAGAAATCAGCAACGTAACACTCTTGAATTTTCAGGTTTATCAGGTCCACCTACCATGTACCTTCATTCATTGACCATTTTACCAGAAACACCTATCTATTGGTGCAGGTTAATTTGACTTTAGCCCAATTGGTTTATTAAGTGTACTTAAGTGCATCCACCAATGAAAGGGAACCACCGTAGGACCACTGATGACAGATTTGGAAGGTGGACCATTCCCAGCGCAACAGTGAAAGACATGTTAATCGCAGTGTAACAAGCACAGCAGGAATGCTGAGGTTTTTTGCATGCATCAGTGTCACGGCTGGGTAGAGAATAGTAAACTACCCAAAAACATCAAGCAAAATGTGGGTTAGAGGACGCCCAATTCAAAGTGTGTTTCAGCAGATGAGCTACAGTTTCTATATACCAGAAAAGTAGAGGTATATGGTAAGGGTTTCTGATAAAGTGGCCAGTAAGACAGCTTCACTATAATAAGGCTCATTACAGCAGCTCCTGGATCTGAATATGTTTGGCTTTATTACTAATACAAATATTTTTAATAATGTTATCCCCTTAAACTATAGGTTTAATATTCAGTTGCTACTTATAGAATTATAATTAGGTCAGGAACAATAAGCAGTGTTTAATAACCAATAAAGTTATTGATAATAACATATGAACATTCGTCTTCAGTATTTAAAACCCTACTTTATAAAAATATTCAGTAAAAATAGGACAGTTTCTGTTTGAGTCAGCATGAGGTGACAAACCCCAAAGCATTTTCAGACCAGGTCCAGCATAAAAGTCATAAAGTTACTAAATTAAATTTAGTAATGTAATTTAAAACGGAAGCCCTGCTTTGCATATTTGTTCCCATTCAAGGCCAATTTGAAAGTTTCAATACAAGAGCGTTCGTTTGCATGTGTCTGCAAAAGTCTAGTGAAAACAATCTGTTGAAATCATCACCTTTGTCTGTTTGCTGTACATGCTTTCAGGTTTCAGATGCAGAGTAAAGAAACCTAAAGGCCCCCGAGATCCACCACCAGAATGGAATCGAACAGAAAGATGAACCTTGTTTACAAATCTTAAATCTTCAGAATGGTAACTTTAGGGAAAAGAAAAATGTTCTTAATTCATAATGGAAATTAACTAAAGGTAATTTACACCATAGACAAAAGTATTGGGACACCTAACCATTACAACAACAGGGTATGACATTTTATTCAAGTACTTTAATATGAAGTTTGTCCCCCCTTTGCAGCTACAACAGCTTCCAGTTTTCTTGGAAGGTGTTTCCACAATATTTTGCAGGTATTTGTGGTGATTTGTGCACATTCATTTTGTAGGACATTTATGAGGTCAGACATTTTGTTGGGTGGCTCACATTGTCTGTTCCACTTCATCCCAAAGGTGTTGGATGAGGTTGAGGTCAGGTCTCTGTGTGGGCCAGTAACTTTCCTCCACAGCGAACTCATTCAGCCATGTATTTATGGCGCTTGCTTTGTGCACCCCCTGTAAAAATGGCTCTTCCCCAAACTGTGTCAACGAAGTTGGAGACACAGTGTTGTCCAAAATGCCTTGGTACGCTGAATTTTTAAAAACACCTTAGCCCAAACCCTGGAAAACAGGAATGTCCCAATACTTTTGGCCATGTTGTGTACATCTCTACCAGACAGAGAAAGCTTCGTTGCCAGCTTTGTATTCTACAGTTGGCCTGAGCATGAGAGAAAATGTTTTGTTTGAGGTGTGTGTAAATATATATCTATACACACAATGTGTGTATAGATATATATCCCCACCATCCATAACTTTTGTGTACCATGTTTTGTTGTTGTGGTGTTAGTGGTGACAATTTGATGTCTAATTTATTAGCAATTTCTGTGACTTCTATTAAATATGTAACTTCTGTACAAAATGTACATTTTTGTGTCTGATTTCACCAGGAGTCTGTTCGTCTGCAGTCGTGTGCTCTTATCAGTAGAGGGCACTGTTGAGGTGCAATTTTGTTGCTTGGGACACTTACAAACAGAGCAGCAGGTAAATTAGGTCACCTGCATAATTTGAACAGCAGCACAGTCATTAGAATGGAATAAGATTCATATCTCCTTATTAATCCATTTACAGTCATGACTGCAATTATTAATTAAATTGTTGAACAGGGCTTGTGATTTAATGTAGATTTTGCATCTGAAACTCCACATTCCGGTCAGAAATCACAGCTGCAAAGACTGACCTGTGACTCTAATGCTATTATGTTTCAGTCATAGGAATCTCTGGAAAACAAGGTTTGAGTCATGGCGTTTTTCCAGATGCTTAGCTGCTCTGCCACAGATATCAGATCAGGTTTTGTGCCCGGATAAACCAGGGATGTTTTTTAAGATTTTAAATGAGGGAGGCAACCAATGAGAGTGAAGAGTTGATTATGAATCGCCACAGCTCTGAGTCACATGATATGGCGCATGAGCGGATATCTTGTTCAAAGCACGGTGTTTGAAATATTGTTTAATATCCCCCGATGCATTCTGAGTTTCAGATGTACATGTAATGCAATAAGCATGACATTCTGCGGCTATTGGACCTAATTATTTTTCTGTGGCCACGGCCGATAAACAGTGACGAGCCTTTATCGTCATGAGCAGTCTGGAGCTCTAATTGTTTGGTAGTGCGTGCTGTACTGTGTTTGCAATTCATCAAATACAAATTAATGTTCAGTCCGACTCAGAAAATGACCTCACAGATTCTTGACAAAGAAAGCCTGCTATTATGTGAAATGATACTTGAGCAAGTGTTTGAGCCTCATGGGTTTTGTAAGGGTTCGCAGTTACCAGGGGAGGCTCCTTTTTCTCCCCATTCCATGAGCAGAAATCGGTATTCATGGGGCCATATTGATCAAGGGGGGGTAGCTGCTCTTCTGAAATCAGCTGCCCTTCATCCTGATTATTGTCTTTATTAATATTCAGAAGTGAGAATCAGTAATCACTCTTAATTTGAAATTTGATCAGCTTGTAGGACGGCTATAAGTATCTATTACCCGTTAGCTACGTTAAAAGAAGTGGGAGAGAAACAGAAAGCAAACTGGAAACAAAGAAGAATGAAAGAGGGTGGAGAGTAAAGGAGAAGAAAAGAGGGAGTAAGAGGAAGAAGAGAGAGAGAAAGGGAGAGAGCAACAGGGTGTGAGAGAAAAGAGGAAGGAGACAGAAGCAGAAGGGATAGAGAAACAGCACAGAGGACGAGAAACTGGAGGGAGAGAGAACCAAACCGAAGAGACAGGAGGGTGAGAGAGAAAGTGGACAGAGGGTAGGAGAAACAGGAGAGGGAACTAATTTAGGAGAATGAAGGGAGAGAAATAAGAAGCAGAGTGACAAACAGAACAGGGAGAGGAAGGGAAAAGGAGGAAAGGAAGCAGAGGGAAGAGAATAAAAGAGGGTGGAGAGCAAGAGAAACTCGTAGAGTGAGAAACAAAGGAGGGAGAGTTATATGCAGGGGTTCAACTAATGACTGCACTGATAGCTGTAGTGCCTGTAGGGTGTGTGTGTGTGTTTGTGTGTGTGTGTGTGTATTTGTGTGTAGTTTAGTGTCCTCTGGGCTCACTGACCGGGTAATCCCATTCAGCACATGCTAATGTGAAACTAGAATCTAATGACCTTCTGCCATGGCTTTTCAACCTAAGCCTACAGCAATCTCTTAGCAACCCCTCAACCCTCCTCGCGTAGCTACACCACCCCCTCAGACACACACACTCCACAAGCAACCTATTATCAGGAGACTCACTTGTCTTAAAGTTAAAGCGCTCTGTGAACACGCTAACCGCGAAAAGATACAAGACTTTAGGGAAAATGCTATTTTTATTTAGAGGAGAAAAACGCAACATGAACTGCGTTGTGGGGTAAGATGCTAACCCCAGCGCAGCGGTTCAGCAGTGCTGCTGTACGCTGAAAAAGCTTGCGCATTTTATCCACATGAATAAAAGATATTACAACACAGTTTTGTCTCGCCATTTACTTGCGTGTGCCGATGATTTTGTCAGTGCTGGTATATTTTATTCACATGGAATCAATGCGTACACATGGATTTCCGAGCACCACGTGAGTTGCGGATGGTTAACACGATGCAAGGCCGGTCTGCAGTGTTTCCTTTTAGTTCAGGCCCCACATTCATCAGGCTGATCAATAAACGTGTAAAAGAAAGCTGTAACAGAAAGCATTTACTGTCTTTCCCATAAACTCGTACATCATCCCCTGACCTCCCAGGATCTTCGCCTGACCGTCCGGGGCTGACAGAACGGGCAGTGTTCGGAGGAGACAAAGCTCAGCCCTTGTGTGCGGAGGAGGGGATGGAGCCCACAGTGGCCCTCAGGCTGGGCACCGTCCAGGAGACAAGAGGAGCCAGTGTTCAGTGGAGCACATGGATATCGATCCACTCCACGCCATCTTACTACCCATCTGTTTGGGTGAAGACACCGTTACCCCATCCCACAGCTCCCCGCCAGCCGTCTCCATGGAGACCAATCCATTTATCTGCCTGAATTACAGTATCCGACGACTTCATTAACAAAACCACCATTTTGTACTTGTCATTTGGTCTTCGTGATTTCCTGATTTTGGTTTCATTAATGCTGTGAATGTGGGGCCATTTCTTTCCACTAGCAGCATAAGCAGGGCCCCCAAGCCACTAGTGGCCTCAACAAGGTTTTTTCTTTACATCTGTCCAAAAATACTGGTCATGGAACTTTCTATTTATTCTATTTTATTTTTTGAGTGTCATGAAACAGCCCCCCATGTGTTCATGCCATGCCCAGCAAGAGACCATACCTGCAGTTTGGCCTTAACCTTTTTACTGTAAATAATTATTCACTTTAAAAGACACATATTGATCTATAATAATATTAATTGCCCATAAAATGCGATTACTGCCTGCTTTAAAGCTTTCCTGGCTGAATAAGTTTTCTTCATTATGGTTGATGGAATATTAATCAATAATATATATGATGCTCAAAAATTTACAGGCACAGCATTTGTCTCCATAGGTAAACAAGAAACATGTATATACATGTTTTTTTTTATTATATATTATACTTTGATGATAAATAAAAATTGTAGTTTTGTCAGTTTTATCTAGTTGAAGACGTGAGTAATGTTTTCTATCTACCCCACTCGTCTTTCACCCCTCATTTCTCGCTCGCTGCTCAACACAGAGATGCACTCTGGGAACCAACTGTGTTTTAGTTAATCTGATAAAAATTTACTGGGAAAATTATGTATTTGATTTAAATTGTCATGTATTAAATACTGTTTAGAAAATATAAAATACATTTCCACTATGCTGGCTGACTGCCTGTTATGGGGGTGACAGAAAAAGAATATTCTGTATGGTTTACATTTACTTAAATACATTTTGTCTATTAATGAAACAAATTTGTCCCCAGAGCAGGTATTTCTAAGTTTCATTTTTTGGTTTAATTCGTCCCAGAATAGGTGCCTTTACAAGAATGCAAATTTTCTGATGGTTTTTAGCTTTAAAACCTAAACATAATCAAAGCATTCATCACTTTGTGGCCATATTCTTACTGACTTGTTTTTGGTTCTGGCAACATCAAGTCAAACTACAAGAATTTACCTTAGTCATAAACCTGTCGTATGCCTATAACTTTTGCCGTTAAGGGGTTTTAGCTTTACCTAAACATGTTTCACTCAGTTGCTCCATTAATTTGCTAATGGAGAGAAGTGGCAGACATCTTGTTGTTTTCATGCACTGCAAAGAGAGCTTCTCAATATCTTTAGTTACAGATTGGTTTTAGCATATTTCATTGAGTTACTTATCCGTCAGTGGAGAAAAGTGGTTCATGTTTCTATAGCGATGACATGAAACCACTGCAAAAAGAATTTCACTGTCATTTTAAATGAAAAATTTGCTTTACCTAAATACTTTCACCCACAAGCAACAACACAGCAAAGCCAACTAGAGTTATTTTGCTGTTTTTTTGACTGATTTAGTTTCATTTATTGAATCACGAAACCATTCTACAAAGTGTACTATTCCTTTCTATTTTTACTGCCATTTTGTGAAATAAAAAGATCACTACCACATATAACGTTCAGCTTTTATGTATTTTGCTTTTCCAAAACTGCTTTTCACTTAGAAAGCTATCTGATAACTTTGTTGGAGTTTGGATTTGGGACGCGTTAATGGTAGGATGAAGCCACACAGCATGAGCCCCTTTAGGCTAAGTCTTATCTGCTGTAGGCCTTTTCATTTTATTCAGCAGTTTAACCAACAGCTTTAAAGGGGGGCAGTTATCTGTTAGTTTTTTTTTTAGTTTGTTTTTTGTATTTTTAGATTTGATTTGTACAATGAAGCCACACAGTAAAATATACTTCACCATACATTTTATCCTAGCTAGCATCTGGAGCCTGCTGAGAAAATAACTTAGCTTTGTGTACTTTCAGTGTTAATTACTGCGGTGTGTGTCAAAATTTCTCTCGACTTTCTAAGCAGGAGAATACATACTGGGTCCAGATCCCTGTTGCGTGCATCCCTGGCACCCGTGTACACACTCTCTGTGCTTTTGTGTGAGTGTGTGTGTGTAAGAGACAGAGAGAGAGAGAGAGACAGAGACAGAGACATAGACATGAGAAAAGTGAGAGTTGAGCCATTGTAGTGTACAGTAGGAGAGGGAGGGGAGATGCATTAGCTTTGGGCCTTTTGATTTGAGAACTTTTGGATTCAGATGAGAGAGGAGTTCTGGAGTGAGCATTTTTTACAGGGGCTCCTGCGCCAAGACTGAGAGCAAGAGTGGGAGAGCAAGAGAAGCTGGGAGGGGGAGGAAAAGTGAGAGAAACTGAGCGGGAGAGAGATGACGGGGGGAGAGGAGATGACATTTTGCTGTAGGACAGGCAGAAAGGAGTTTGGGGCTGGTTTTGATTAAGATACTGGAAGGCTTCTTTAAGACCTGGCAGTTTGGCTCTGACAAATGGAAGTGCAAGTTCAATAACTGTAATAATATCCAGATAATGAAGTGACACACGGGGAGCTGAAACACACTCAGCTTTCTCTGATACAGCACAAGACACAATCATTCAACACATGCAAGCACATTCTCACACACACACACACACACACAGTTGTTTTTAATACAAAGTCAGAAAGGTAGAGAATGGACGAATGTAAATGTACTTTATGTATGTGCTATACTATGTAGGTACTTTAAGAGAACAGTATACTTCATTTGTATTATGAAATTGTAAGTTATTTTAAGTAATAATACATTATAAATATATGATATATGTAAATATCTCAATGCAAAAATGTTTCATATGTATTACATCAGTTTTTTCTATTTGTAATGCTAACATATTTATTTAAGTGCCTATATGTAAATAATATGTTTTTTGTGCATTATTACTACCAACACTTATGTACTACATGCAGGCATCTCAGTGATTGGCAGCATGCCAGCCATTGATGGGCAGCTCCCTCAGTTAAGGCTTTTGTCCATCTGTTCCAGCCCACGAGACCCATCAGGTCGCTACACTAGGGAATTTTCAAACTAGCCTGCATTGCCTAGCCTTGTGCAAGTTGCTTTTATATTCTGCTCAAAACACATTTGTTCTGACAATGCTGAGAGATCTTAATATAACTCAAACTAGAGCCTGCCAGCAAGAAAAATATAAAAACACCCATATTGCGGAAGGCTACTAATGACACTGAAGAGCAAATGCCTATGTGTCCAATTGAGCCCCTGCTGGGATAAAAATTAAACACTTGTCGAATAATTTCTAATCTAACTTGTTGTCACACTTAGAACATTATCATGTTTACACGACTGTCACGTTCACAATATCACAATAATATAAAGAATGCACATTGACATAATGTGTTCATGGGCCTGATTCTTGTTTACAGTATCCATGTTCTCTGAGTACCATGTATGGACTCATCCTTAGTGTTATTGCCTTCCATCATTTATCCTGTGTTTGCCTTGAAAGTAATATTCCATCAAGTTTAGTTCCATATTCTAATCAAATTTAGTTCCTTGATTAGTGTTTTGTTTTATAAGTGCTTCACCTTGTGCATACAAGGTGACAGAAGACCAGAGCACAACATGCATGCAGGGAGTGAGAGGCACCTTTATTTCCTATGTTTGGAAATATGTAGGGGTGTCTCTGGTTAGGGAGGGCTGCAAACTTCTGCTTTAGCTACAGGTGCCCCTCGAGCTGTATGGAGACTTGGACATAACCAGACTGGTAGATACACTCAATGACAGTCTGGCTCCCATAAAGCCAGCTGGAGAGCCTGAGGAACATTTTGAGTGGGTGTTGAGGGGCTTGGATTTAAGCCATTGTGTGGTTAGGCAGCGGGACTGGACCTCTGGTTCCAGGAATGCTCATGGCTACACAGTTGTCAAGGGGTTCACCTCCATTCCAGCGCCACCTTCCAAACCTGCCGATCCAGTGGCAAGTCCAGGCCTTTACACTCCAGGGCTGGCTCTCCAAGGTCTCTCAGAAAGTGCTAGCAAGACTGAACAAGATGTGGCAGTAATGCTCACAAGTAGGCCTGAGTTCCCCATTTGGCTGTCAATCCCTTGCCTGTCTCTTTAGTTTATGATTATGTTACTGTGCCTGTTTCAGTCCCAGTCCCTGAGTGCAATCCATCCCAGTATCAAACACTGTGTCTATCCCTGTCGCATTCACTGTCCAATGAAGTGCCTTTTGTACTTTTTGTTCCTGTCCCTGTATACAAGCCTGTCATATCCAGTCCCCTGTCCAGTTTTTTACCCAGGAGCTTGTCCAGCCTTGAGGTGTGTCATGTTTTGCTCCACAGCCTTCATGTGTTTTATATGTTCCTTGGTGTTTGTTAAATTTATGATTCATAGGCTTATAGAAATACTCCAAATCAAAATTACCTCCATTTTATATTTATATATACATCATTTCAAAATCAGGATGTTTTTCACAAAAATTTTCCAAAACGCACACACACCTGCAGACGCGCACCTGGAGATTGTATTTTGATGAGATTTTGAACTGAAAATAACCTCGTGCCACTGAACAGGCAAATCCAGCTCTCGTCTTTCTGCTTAATTACATTCTTCTTTGTCTTAATTGCCTTGTCAGGCTTTTCTGACATCGCACACTTTTGTGTCTGACTCACTCAAATTTCCTTTCTCTGGTGCTGGAATAATGCCTCCTGTATCGCAGGTTCAGCTGCGCATCTGTGTATATTCATCGCTGCTCATTGTTCTCCTGGCCTTCAGGAAATGAAAATGTGCAAAACGTGTGTTTATAAGACACTACCGAACAACTTGACAACACAATTACACCTATCAGGTAAAAAAACCATGCCTAACAACCTTACAGAGGAAAAACACACACTGACATGAGACCACAATGTGGCTGCATTTGTAAACCTTCGGACAATCAAAGCAAGTAGGTATATACTTCGCAAGATGAAATGTTGGAATGAATGAATGTAAATACTAGGAAATGAAATGCATCAGTGAGCCCAGATACTGATGCTGAATGATTAGTTCTGGGACTCAGACACTACTCCAACTCATCCCTCCAGAGAATGCAGATCAAATGCTCCACAGCCCAGTGCTGGGGGCTTTGGCATTGGGTGTGGTGACTTAAGACCCATGTGTGGCTGCACCTGAGCATCCCACTCTTCTGGCAGTGCTTTTGTATGGATAAGATGCAAGCTGTGTGTGCAGAAGGGCCGTCTGGAAACTCTGTTTACAAACACAAATGTGGTGTGGATTAAAAGTTTAGAGGCTGTATTTTGGACACTATTTCTCTGCTTGTGTGAAGGAGCTATGTATGATGCTGCAGATTGGGGGGCATTAAGTGGGTGTGTTTTGGCTTGGTTGGTCTTGCCGAGGTTGCGCTGGTGTGGGTGCTGGGTGGGTAATGCTGTGGCTGCATGCAGAGGTGCAGCGCGGAGCGTATAAATCTGAGTTATGCTTTTAGCAGGGGATGCTGGGAGAGAGTTGAGGACCCGCGCTTAACTACACATTATACTCCCCTTGGGACTATAACACTACATGCTGCACACTACACCCCACCACCTCCCTCTCTCTCTCTCTCTCTCTCTCTCTTCCATTTCTTTCTCCTCTCTCTCTCTCTCTCTCTCTCTCTCTTCCATTTCTCTCTTTCTCTCTGTTTCTCTCTTTTCCTCTCTCTCCTATTAATTCTCCTAATCTCACGCTCCCTCACTTTCATACCTTCTATCTCTGTCTCTCTCGGTTG
>JBBKCR010000016.1:13169868-13189054 GCA_037577295.1 Ladigesia roloffi
TATATACACACACACACACATTTGGACAGTGAGTATGTCATAAATCACACACTTGCACACTTTGAACACTATGTTTTATTGCACTGACAACCAAGTTAAAAGTGCACTGAAAATACCCGGATGCTGCACTGATAACGGCCAAAAAAGATGGACGCTACCTACACTAAACAGATGGCATTTTGTATACGCAACGGAAGTAGCGGGGTTTCGACAAGTTTTCAGAGTAATAATGGCAGCCAACAATGAAATCCTGGTGGAAGCACATGCGGAGCAAACAGGTTTGCATAAATGTAAAGTAACTTTGATAAAATTATTTAACTGATGTATACTGCAGTGTGTAGCCTGTCACTCTGACAACAGTTACAGATATTTTTGAGAGTTTGCAATTATACCAACTTAGAAGAGTTTGCACACGTAAATGTGAGACGTTTTTTATTCGGTTAGACGGTTTTAGTCAGGTTATACCTGTTATAAATGTTCCGTGTTGTAGTTTGTATAAATGTACTTACTCATTGTTGTAATCAAATGTTATTTCGTCAATTCCACTAAGAGCAAAATGTCAGTGTTCCATTTAGGACAATACTTACCCATGGCAGTGTTCACTACAGAGGGAAGTGCTCAGTGTGCACTATGCACTCCATTCCAGTGCCCTCAGGGAAGTGTGCTATTTCAGACACACCCAGTGTTCTATTGGAGACAATATTCAAACTAAGCTCAGAAAAACTTAAAAGCATGTTTTGATGTTCATCGTGATAATGATCAAACACCATTTCTCTCCATTTCTCTCTTAAATCCTGAATTATTTGCATATTTAAACTTGATAATGACCACACACACTTATACAAACAAATCTGTCGAACATATCTGATATTTGAAGCTTTGGAGAGTGGGAGTCCACGTTTTTACTCTAGAATAACGTCTTGTTTAAATACTGCTAAACCCTGAGTAGGCTGATAAATCAGTATGAAGAGTCACTTATCTCAGTCACCAAACTCTTTCTAAGGATGGTTAAACTGAGCTCTGTCAAAAGCAAGTTTGCGAGTGATGAGTGTGTTTCATAGAGTGTCTCATGTAATTCACCACAAATTGTATCGATGATCAAGGTACAATCAAATTTGCAAGATTTTATTAGTAGTATACAGCAAATTGTTCTCTTAGTTTATGAGACAGGGAGTTGTCCCACGTAATTGGAGTGGCAGTGGGAATCACAAAATCAACCTCTTTTTTCATTTAATTAATTGACAAAACTGTCAACCAGTAGCAGACCTGTACACCTTGTTCTACACAGTGTTATTGCTAACGATATTTTCGTCCAGCTTTTATGTTTCACTGAAAAAAATCTAATTTCCCCTCAGCCCAGACAGATACTTTAACATATGTTTGAAGCTTTCTTCTTTAGTTTTCCACGAAAGCTTTTCACACATAAAACCAGGGACATCGCAGGGATCATTTTACAGGTAATGTCCAGGCTCTGCAACACTCTGCAACACAACAGACACATGTGTTCAGATGTGCCATGAAAATCCTAGTAAGTAGTATCTTCATCCTCGACGAACAACAGCTCATTTATTTCAGACTCATACACAAAAATACACACTTTTGACCCCAAAAAGGCTGCCAGCACAAACCCGGTTTTACTTCTAAATCGAAAAATACTTTCCATATGGAGTGTAACTCATACAACCAAAAAAATTCTGAGCTCTTCAACCTAACTGACAGAGAAATGTTCCGCTTTGTTGACTGTGATCTACATTAATGTATCAGCATCTGTTTACACCTCAACTGTAGGTAATTTCTTGGTTAATGCACTGAGTCTGACCAACTGTGAAACTTACGAGTCTTACATTCACACTAATGTATTCATGCTTAATTGACCAGGTAATTAAGCCTAGTACCCAGGTAAACTGCACATGCGACAGGGGTTTATGTATCACAAGCAAATTCAGGCAATTAACTTCCATTACATCTTAGCTACACAAACACTGTAGCTCCAACGTAAAAGAAGCAAACTCCATACATGTCTCAGGTTGACAGAAAACTGTGTATGTTGTTTTTCAAATAACCCTTCAGGGTCCCTCTGTAGATTTTAATCATTTATTTTGGAAACTCCAGTTTCATTTTTCTTGCTCTTGCTTTCATTTGACTTTCCTGTTTCTTGTGTTAGTGGAAGATCTTCTATCTAACCTCAACAGAAACTCTCCTTCATTGAGAAAGAGATGTGCGAGGCAGCTGAGGTGTGTGTGTGTGGGTAGCTGCTTGTGTGAGTAAAGGAGAACATGATGTCGGTGAGAGCCTTGGGACCACCTTTTGCTGGAGGAAACAGCTGTAAATGCTTCATTGAAAGACTAGAAGCATGGAAATGTTAAAGTGGCAGTAGAGTGCACAAAAAGTAAAGTAGGCAAATGATACATTTCATATTACACCATAGTGTCTGTGTCATTTTATACTGTGTGATTTTCTGAGTGAGTTAGATATATGTGTTCCGCTTTACACCAATACTAAGAAATCGATATCTTTTTACTTCTTTTTACTTTTGAAATTGACCAAAAAGATGGTCTCTAAATTATACACAGTACTGGAAACTACAGAGCCTAAATAATTTTGTTTTAAGTTCCAGTAGTTTGGCTTTTTCCAAATAGAATGAATGGGCATATAACTTAAATAATACAATGTAATTGCTTAACTGTGGGCTCTATTGTGCCTCAGTGGCCCCTAATGGCCCCTGCCAGTGAGATTTAGTTTGCGAGGGTGTAATCTCTCTTTCTGTTTTTCATGTGAGCTTATTTCCTGTTACCCCCTCTGCAGTAACCCTCTGAACTGCGTGGTTATTCATATTCACCCTCACGAATATAGACGTGTGCATTGTTGCTAGGAGACAGGTAATTTTCAGCATGTGTATTAATTAGCCAGGGCAGAGGAAACCACCATAAAACAGTTGTTCCAATTCAGCCGCCAAAATAAAAGATATTATGCATGTGCTTCCAGCCGAGATCTGTCAGGTGATTGGCTGAGCGGGCTATGAACTAATCAGAAAAGTACTAAATGTGACTGGTTAATGGATACTGGGACTTCATCAAAGCATTTTCCATCATTGTAGCCACAAAATATATATCTCAAATTGGCAATTTTATAGGGGAAGGTTCTTAAATTTCAAATGTATGTATGTTTTTGAAACCATTTTTATTGCTAGTAATGTTTTTTTTATTGATCAATTCATAAAAAACTGTTGATACAATGTAAATGTCCAATGTTTTCACCCAAAAAGGAAGAGAGAGAGATAGAGAAACAATGGAGTAAAAATTCAATACTTGTTGGAAGCAACAATAAGAAGTCTTATTCAAAAACAATGCGATCACGGTACCATCCCCAGGGTCTCCTCTGAATGGGCACTTTTATAATGACAGCAATAGTGTTGGGTAAACAATCAGTTGGTGGCCTTGCAGACGTTCCTAGGGATTTAGCAGTTTTGTCCTTATTCCCTCCTTTCTGAAAGTGTGTCGGTCGGCGGTGTTGCGCGGGAGACAAAGTGGTGAGGACTATAAGCAGGTTCTTGTGAGCTGCCATAACTAATTCCCCCAGGGCAACCCCACTGACAACAATGGAGCCAGAGCTGCTGTTGTGGTACAAAAAAAAACAAAAAAAACATGCATTGTTGCTTGGCAACTGTTTGAGCTCCACTTTGAAGTTTTACACACAGCAAGGCAAAAGGGAAACAACGAGGCGAAATGAGAACTACGCTGGTAATGAAGCAGCAGTAATGCAGTTCTCCAGAAAGTGGCATCTCCACTGCCTACGTGGCCCCGCGTCGAACGGATTACTTTAATTATTTTAATCAAACCCAGATCGGCTGTTTTCTGTTTAGATGCAGTAAAACACAAACAAATCATTTTCAAAGGAGCATGACCCAGTAGATGAAAGAGGCCAAATAAAAAGCTTTATAGTGATACGGGTAAATCAAGGGCTACTGGCTGTGTGGGCTGAGCCAACCCTGTCATCACAGAGAGAGAGAGATACACAAAAACAGAGAAAGAGACGAGGAGAGACACAGCAACACACAGGAATGAGAGGCAATAAGAAAAGAAGAGAAAGAGTGAAATAATGGGATATAGAAAGAGAGAGATGAATTAGAAAGATATAGTGACAATGAGACAGAAGCAGAGAGAGAGAGAGAGAGAAAACCACCTCTCAATAAACATTCAAAAAAGAAGGGGTGAGCAGTCTGTGGTCGAAACAAACCTCTGAAACACACACACACACTCAAACAAACTCTCTCTCACTCACACACACTCACACACACACACACATATAATTTGAGTAACAGCTGCAGTGGCTTTATAGAGGCCAGATGTGCTGCTTTAAGATAGTTAAAGTCTTCAAGCCCAAGAAAACAGAAACGTTGTGCTAAGGGGCAAGAAATAGAAATAAAAAGAGAGAATGAGAGAGAGAGAGAAAGAGATAGAGGGAGAGAAGGAGAAAAACATTGTGAGAAATAGAAAGTCAGTGTCATTGTCATCCTTGCTGCTGCTTTTTTTATGCCGTCTTTAGTAAATTAGAGAGGAGTGGGCTTCAATGTTCACACAGCCTCTCCCGTCACGGTTGGACGCCCGTGTGTGTTTGTGTGTGTGTGTGTGTGTGTGTGTGTGTGTGCCTTGAACACTTATTACGGGTACATTTTCATCCTTTTTTTATAAATCTCCATGGAGAACCTTTCTCTCTTGGTGAGTGTATTCTGCACTTGTCCAGCAGTGGAAATCACTTACAGGGTTTTGTGTGTGTGTGTATGTGTGTGTGTAAAAAGTCCATGTTCTACTTAAGCATGTTTTTTAGTGAAAAAAAATCAATGAATAAAAGTTGCCGTCTCTGTAGAGCTGCAGTAGAACAACTGTTACTTTATGCAGGGTGTGTGTGTGTGTTGCGGGGGGGCTTAAGGTGCTCAAGCACAGAGACTTTTTTGATAAGGTTCTTTTTGTCTGCTCATGGATGTCCATGTTATCTATTTGCCCCACCCCTCCCTACCCTGGAATGAAGGACACATAAGCCAATGGAAATCTAGAACACAAACACCAATTGAACTTGAATAAGCAGCTACCTGAAAAAGAACCTCTCCTCACATGAACCAAACTTTTACCAAAATGTTATACAATGAACCAAAGGGTCTTTATTCTGTGATATGAGTAGGTCATCAACTTTCATTGACCTACCACTGTGTATAAACCCAGATTCATCCTTCATAAACAGATTATGGCCAACGGTATATGGACACTGGATCTTCTCACCCTCAGATTCATCAAACCAAGTCTTTATGTCCCTCCTTCTGTACACAGCAGACAGTCATGCTGGAACAGGAGAGGGACTTCCCGAAGCTGTTGCCACGAAGTTGGTAGCATATAATTGTGTAAAGAGTTTTGTATGCTGAAGCATTAACTTTACTCTTGTCTGAAACTTAAGGAACGGGTTTAAGCCAAGGGCTCTGACTACACCATGCAACGACATTCACTTTCATCTCATTCAGTCCCCGTGTGGCTGTGTGTGCATTTGAGAACTTTCTGGCAGAGGGCAGCAGATTTTCCTCAGGAATTTGACAGGATTTTGCCCAATCTATGATTTCTTCTACACCTACAAATGCCCTAGTCCCTGCTTTAGAGAGAAACCCATTACCAGAACACTACCACCACTATCCTTTAATGTAGGTATAGTGTTCTTTGGATTAGCTTTCTGCTTTTTTCTTGTAGAGGCCAAATAATTACATTGTGGGTTTATCTGACCATGACACCTTTTTCTTCTTGGCCTCAGAATCTTAAAAGTATATTTTAGCAGTCTCCATGAAGACCCTTTTCTTGCAACCCTCCCATATAAGGCAGATTTGTGGAGCACTTGTGATACTGATGCACACAATGACTGCTCTTTGCCAGAAAATCTTCTAGTGGCAATAAAAATCTTGATAGCCTCTCTGACCAGTTTCCTCTTCTCTCTTCCATCCAGTGTAAAGGGATGGCCTGATCAGCTAAGGACACTCATAGTATTCTCCAGTTTCCCCTTCTTAATTATACTTTTCCCTGCTCCTAGGGATTGATATATTCATGAAATTTATTTGTATCTACTGGCATGTGCATGTCCACAACTTCCTCCGTGAGATCTTTTGACAGTGTCTTCCCACCCATAGTTGATTATTTTGCAGTTGATTGTGTTATCACCCACTGGAATGCTCCAAGAACAGACATTTTTATGCTAAATTAATGCAAACAATTACAGTTGATCCCTGGTGGAAGCCAGTTATCTCTGTGTGCAGTTGAGTTAGATAGACAGAGGGGGTGATTCTTTATCCATCTCAAAAACTCTTTCCCTGTTATATCTTTCACTTGGAGGCTATGAGTAAATACAGTATTACAGTTAAATTTTTGGTCTTCATTTTGTACATTTAGTCTGTTGCTTTAAATAAAATTGCACACCTTTGGTCTTTATTTTGCATATTTATACTTTGAATTCAGGTACCAGTGCCCAATAGTTTTTTTAATTGTGTTTAATACTCATACATTTGTTCCTATTTTCTTTGTTGTTTTGTGATCAATTTAATGTCCTTTTAATATGACTTGATTTTGTAACACACTTCTGTTTGATAAATGATTTGGATCAATCTGAAAAATATTTGGCCTTATAGGCAAACTAGCACACCATGTAAAACACACTCCATTGTCAGCAAGAGAAAATACCCCAAATAACATGGCCAGGGTATCAAACATGTATCATTATCCATGTTTAGCACATCTCCTGGGACATATGTTGCTTTTAAAATGAGGGGACAATAAGAAAGGCAAACCAAAAACAACATAATAGGGGGTTATTTATATAAAAACAAGTCAAAAGAAGCCAGCACCAAGAAATGGTTTTCAAGTGTTTTTCATGTTTTTCAAGTTGGATTGTGCAGAGAGAGAGAGAGGCTATATTGTATCTTTAAACTCTGAAGTGTGTATGTGTAAGAGGGACTATGCTTAGAGGGACTGTCCATCTCCATTGATCCCGGAGTTAAGGATGCAGAGATAAGATAATTGGGGACTTTAATCATTTTTATGGAAGGGTGTGCCAAGGGAGATGATATGGAGAGAGGAATAAACGGATCAGCCATAACATTACAACCACCTGCCTAATAACATATAGGTCTGTGTATAGGTCGCCATTACCACCAAAACAGCTCTGACCAATCATGTTAAAGACTTCTTGAGTCCTTTGAAGGTGTGCTGTGGTATTTGGCACCAAGACGTTAACAGCAGATCCTTTGAGTTTCAGACAAGCTTCCCACAGATCTTATTTCGGCAATTTGTGCTAAAGTAACTTTTCTGTGGGATCGGACCTGACTAGCCTTTACTCTCCTCGTAATTCTATTAGCCTTTGGCAGCAACAACCCTGTCAAAAGTTCACTGCCTGTCCCTCTTTTGACGACTTTTGATATAAGCACTAACTGCTGCAAATGCAGAACACCCTGCAAGGCCTATTGAAAGCGAAGTGAACGTGACCTCTCTGTCATACATGTACGAACCACACAGTGTGACCAGCACAAAATGCTTCCTCTTTATTTAATCCATTCACCAGTTAAAGCAGCAAGGAGCCAGGAACACAGGGCCTGGGGAGCAGTGTGTGGGGGTTGTACCTTACTCAGTGTACCTCAGAGGTGCCTAGCAGTATTGGGAATCAAACCCACAACTTCCTGAGCGCAGGGTGAATGCCCTAACTACTTGAATGCCAGCTGCCATTTTATTGGAGAGGTTCTGACTCAAATATTCAATACAGTTAGGTCCATGTCAAAGTCCCTTAGAACTTTTTGCTGCTTCCAATACATCAGTTTAAAGAACAGACTGTCCACCTGCTTAATATGTTTACCCTATGATCAGTGCCACTGTAACTAAATTATAAGTGTTAATCCAGTAACCTGGTTTCAATATTGTGGCTTCTTTGTGAGGATTCAGGCTGAGGACTAAAGAAAAAGAGTTACAGACCTTCTAGAGTTGCTTTTGGCAAGTGCAATGGGGCAGCTCATAATTATAATCGTTTTTCCATTCAAACATACTTAATGGAGTTCACACTGTAACATAGAGATCATAGAAACAGTGCCAGCCTGTCTTAATATCGGGTCTGGGCGTAGACTCATGCATATCGTCACAGTCCAAAAAACCTCCGATATGTGTTTAATCATTATTTTAGATTCCAGTTTGAAATTAAATTGCTTTTATACTTTTATGAAAAACAAATAGTAAATACAGTACAAATACTTGTTCATGATAAGTTCATCAGTCACTGAATATAGACACTCACTGATGTGCTTGCAGCCTTTCGGCATGGATCACTCACACACAGAACAGAAAAACATCTTGCGTCTCTCCTTCAACAGGCACCAGAAACGCGCTGTTGCCAAGGATGAGGACTAAATCTGTTACCATGGCGATTCCAAGCCTGTTTTTTCCCCAGTTACATTGAAAACTTGAAAGCTTCGTGAGGGGTCAGAATCAAATGAGGAGTGGAAAAGAAAGGCAGGCTGGGGGTGGTGGGGGGGAGAAAAAAGCCGGCTGTGTAATCAGCATCCTCCACCGACCACCAGGAGGCAGCGCAGGGCATGAACAGCCAGAGAGCAGATAGAGGTGTCCACTTAGGCCTTAATTATCCAGGCAGGAAGTAGAGCCAGCGCATGAAAGCCCTGCCATGTAGAAAGACGCCAATCAGGGTAATTAGAAGGAACAACGAGAGGCGCCTTTGATTGTATAACTCATTTCTCAATTTATCTGCATACATCTGAGGCTAATTAAGTCTCAGAATAACGTAGCATGCTCCATAACATAGAAACCCAACTCGGCCTCACCTTTAGTTTAATGAGGCCTTGCTCGCCATCCTGGCCTGTGGGGCTTCATAAAGATCCACGTTAGCCAGCATGACTTTCTTTTTCCTCTTTTAAGGTAAATGTTTACTGTTATCATTTAAAGGTTATCGTAAAGGACATCCAATTATTGGTGACATTATCCGCTGGAGTAAATGCACCACAACACTCCACCTGAATCCTTAAAAACAATGCTTTCCTCGACATCAGCAGCACTTTATGTCTGTTTTTTTATGCTTCTTGAAAAATATTATAGGTACAAATGTATTCATCATTTCTAAATGATGAAATTAACCCGATTAAATTATTTCAAAAAGTACCTACGGAATAATTGTGTTAGTGTTTATATATTTTATTCAATTGGAACTTTGAATTAAGTATTGTCAGCACAGAATTTTATTTAGTTTTAGTTTTAATTGAAGTGGGCCTTTTTCCTGAACAACACACTGTTTACAGTATTTGAGAGAGGTGTTTGCAGCTGTTTGGCTTCCTGTTCAAGGTTAATGAATCTGCAGTGAGTGGGTCTGTAAATGTGGTATTAGAGTGCTATGGTGAATACGCCCTGTCTGTCTGTCTGTCTGACTTTCTTTTCGACCTTCAGGGGAGACGGTGTGCAGCCTGTGCATGAACCGTTTCCTGGCAAAATCAAATAATCTTGGAAATTCAATAAATCAGAATGCACCCCTGAGATGGGATGACATGGTAAAAAGGAGCAGCCATTGCATATGATGAAAAGGCCGCTTTAATTCATGTGATGAGACAAAATCAAAGGTCGAGCTGCATATTGTTATAAACCCAGAATGAACTGAAACGTCTCATTTTTAATGGGAAAATCAGTAAAGTTCTCCTGACAGAAGATAGAGCAACTTTAATGTCTCTGTGAATGTGTAATTATCACATAGCTGATCCTGAGGGAGGGTCTGACAGCCTGGAGTTTCTAAGGGCCAGTTCCAAAGGGACAAAAAAGGTAAGTCGGCTTCCTGTTCATATTTTCCATTAACACACTCAGAACATGTGCTCCTGGTTCATATATATATATATGTATATATATACATATACTCATGCACGCTCACATACAGATGTGTGTGTGTTTCAGCATGTGGTGCATGACAGTGCCTCACTCTGATTAGGGCCCTGCTTTCAAAGAGAAAAAACCACACTCCCCTTTTCATCTGCTCTGGAGGCTCCCTCCCTTGCACTCCTTCATTTGCCTTGCCCTCTTCCATCCCTTCTTCCACGAAAGGCCAGTGTGGCTGCGGAGCTGAGGGCTATGGGCTGCCTGCCTCAAGTGGCTTCAATTACAGATGCACACAATTACAGAGAGATTGAGGAAGAAAGAGAGAGAGAGAGAGAGAGAGAGAGAGAGAGAGGAACATGCCAGACATAAACTCTGGGTGGATTGGAGAGCAAGAGTGAGAATGCCATTAGGCCACTGAGGCCAAACATTGTCCCTGCATCCCTCTTCCACTCCCTTATTTTAGGCCTTGCGAAAGAATTTTGTTGAGGTGTCGCACTGATTTAGGCCATTGGATATACTTGTTACCATTATGCGCCACAACAAAAGTCAGACTCCTTTTTCGCAGAAGATGCCGCCTGCCTCCTCAAAGCAGAGGGACTGCGGAGACTAAATAATCTTCCAGGAATCCCCCAAGCGTGTCTGGCTGTAAGCTGCCATATTAGCGAGCCCATTCTGATGGCCATTAGCACTTTTGATCGAGCCCCGCTGCAGGCACGGATTCTTCGCCATGACTCTCCACTGATTTATGTCAGCCGAATTTGCATTTGTTTACTGTAGAGTGTCATTTTCCTTAAACAGCCCATTTACTGGGCCACATGATTTGAATAAGTGGATTGCTTTGCTATTTGCTGCTAGATTACATCAAACTTCATTACTGGTAAACAGCATAGGGCAAATCTGATGCAGGCCAGTCTGTCCTCTGCAAATAAGCTATAAAACAGTCTCAGTGCACTGAGCCCAATATTTGTATTTATACTCGCACTTGCAGTGTGTGTGTGGGAGCAATAAAGTTGTTGAAGTCACCTGACCCTTGTGCATTTCTTTCTGTAAACACAGCCCACCTGATTTGTATAAGACTAGTGATTTCATGCTTATGTGCATGTGACTGTAGGGAAAAAAGAGTCCACACAGGTTACACATGCAGTTCTGCTGAGGTAGCTTAACTTAGGCCACCTGTGTGTTTATATAACATTTAATTATCATACTTTGAATTAGCGTAGCCTCCTATACACCTTATCCCCACTTTGATTTCTGCTGTGTGTCTCCACAACTCACTGTCTTCTCTGTGCAACATCTGGGTTGGTAGAAAAATACTAAATGACTACTATTTGCTACAAGAGGGGTGTTTAAGAACAACCCGGTGGCCTAAAGACAAACCCAGTTATACGTAAAAGAAAGTTTAATATAATTTACTCATAAATATGTGTAAACACACGTTATAATTTGATTATGAGTTACAATGAATCGTAATGCTCGAACAATCGTGCGTTTGCAGTTGGGACACCCCCGCCACTGCAGTGGTACGGTCCATTTTAAAGGGTCAGCTCCCGTCCCCACGCTGCTGAAGAGAGGGAGACGCTTTCTGGGGGTTATGAGGCTCGCCTCGTCGTCCGGACGGTGTGTGCCGTGTTTTTTTCCGTATTTTCTCGGCCTGTCTTCTGTGCGAAGAAAACGTAGCTAAAAGAATTCGACCCGCACATCCTTAAAGAGAAACTGTGGATGTAACTGTTGCACTTTGAAGCCAGGTAAGCCCTCTTGTTCACGCACGACCACGATGGGCTCTGATTTCCCCCCATTGATGCTCCGTGTTTTCAGCGCGGGCTGGAGCTGATAGAGCCGAACTCCTTTCGGACTGAATGAAAGGGGACTGTGTAGCACATCGCATGAACAGTTTTCAACAGGGAGGGATGCTTAACAGCTCGGTGCTTGCAAAGTGAGGGTCCACAGAAATATGTGTTATAGGCGGATAGCCATTTCAGAACAAAGGGGTGTGAAAAAGCAATAGGAGACAAACAGATGTGACAAATGCACGCTCTATCGTATTTCTCTGCAACCCCTGTGTGAAAACCGTGGTGTTTTGACCCCATGTGTTTCAGACTTAACAATAGATCATCTTTCCCTGCCTGCTGCTCTTTTCACAGAAAGTTGGACTCGGCGATCGGGTTTTCCTTATTTAAACACGTTTTCCCTTATGTTTGAAATGTTTTATTGTTATGATGATGATTATAATAACTGAATGAGGCGACGTCCTGCTCTGAAAAGCTCCGAAGGGCTGGTGGTCTTCAGGACTGGTGCCTGGCTGCCCCTCAGCAGAGGTGTTTCTCCTCGCACACATCTGTAGGAGCCCGTCACGTGACTGAGATATGGGTCTCTTATTTGTTATTTAGAGATAAACAGTGTGGTCGATGGCGGCACGAGACTATGGCTGGTTTACGCACGAGCCTTTTTTTAAAACCTGGAGTCTCGTCTCCAGCAGAGATGTGTTTTGATGATCTGTCTGTCTTACAGTCTGTCTCTTTCTCTCTCTATGTCTGTATACATCTCTGTCTCTATTTCTGTCTATGTCTCTGTCTGTCTCTTACGTCTGTGTTATGTATGTATGCATGTGTCTATCTGTCTATGTCCCTTTTTCTATCTATCATCTCAATCTTGTTGTTTCTCTTTCCGTCTGTCTGTATCTGTTCTATCTATCTATCTGTCTATCTATATCTTTCTGTCTCTAATTTTCTATGTTTGTCTGTTTATCTTTATATCTATGTCCCATTTTCTATCTTTATCTTTCTAACTCTCTTTTCTTGTCTGTATATGTTCTCTGTCTATCTGTCTGCATGTGTGTCCCTATTTCTGTCTCTATCTTTCTATCAATCTCTGTCTTTTTCTATCTGTGTATTTATCTGTCTGTGTGTCTGGCTATCTATCTGCCTGTCAAACTATCCATTTATCTGTCTATCTGTTTATCAAAATTCTCTCTCCCTCCCCCCTCTCAATGGGATGGGTGTAGACTCTGTATATGTATCCACTGTTAACACAGTGCTCTGAGTTGAGTGGAGTGGGTGCAGATGAACAAAAATCTGCTGCATCAACACAGTTCTTGCCAAAGAAGTAAAGTGAAAGGTAGCGATTGTGTTGATTTAAGGGATTTATTCAAGACCTGACACATTTGACTAATATCAGTGTGTGCCCGGTGCCTTGAAAGGTGTCTCTCTGAAATCAGTGCATGAAATGCATTGAAATAAAGTGAGTTCTGAGCAGAAAAGCCCTGCCCGCGTGAGCCCCATGTTAATCTACATGTGTGTATTTTTGTCGCGTGTGGTGGCTGCAGCCGTGGAACAGACCACATGTATTTTTAAACACCACTTTTCTGCTGTTTTTGTCCCTAAATCAGCACATCTGACCACCATGGATGCTTCAGTGAGTCCAAATGAGAGTCCAAACTGAGTAAATGTTGAGCCTGAGATTAACACTGAGTTGATTGTTACTTCATTTTGAACATGCTGATATGTTCCACATGAATAAAATATATTGTTTCAACACATATGTAGCCAGAAGCAGACAGAGAGACGATAATTGTGTTGATGTGGTATATTTTATTAATGTGGAAGCGAGGCACACATTTAAATGAAGTCATTTTCTTCAGCCTAAGTGAAGTGTGTTGAGTGGGCTAGTGCCCTCGACGTTACAGTATGTGGGACCAAAATAGAAAAACAACAAACCCGCTTTGTGAGGTAAAACGGGACCACCACTTTGCCCTTTTATAGCTCCGAACGTTTATTCAAGACATTTGTTCACACAGAGTGGCCTGTGTTTCAGATGGCTTTTGATGTGTGAATCATGTTAGTTAGCATGTGAAAGATCGTGCCGGGACACACACTCGTCATTAACTCATTCATCCATTCATTTACAGTTCACACTCTGTGTGGATACCAGCACTTTGGCTGATGAGGAATGAGTGATTTAATCATTGATGGATGACATCAGTCTCTCCTGTGGCTGAATCACTCATTTATAAAGTTCATCTTGACAGCTTTGTCTTGTACCAGCGCACACACACATATACATTGGCCCTCTGTGCTTCAAGATGTTAATGTCAGTGAAGCCCCACAGCCTGCAGGCAGATCCACATGCAAAAGGTCATTTGGTCATCTATCACTTAGACTAGTGGGCCGTGTGTCAACTGTAACAATAAAGAGACAAGAGAGTTACCTGACATGATATTAGTGACCGGAAAGATGGTCATCATCGTTTGGCTGTTGATTCCTGTGTGATATTTTAAAACAACAGTGATAATACTCATTCAGATAATACTCATTCAGATGATTATTATTAATCGTTCAGATGTGAACCCAGTGTTATTTCAGCTGGTGTTCCGCCCATCCCCATTTGCATACCTCACTCAACACTGGGGACTGTAACTGACTGTGAGCTCCAGGGTCCAGAACTGGACGCTGGAATGGCTGTGAATCGTTTGCGGCTCCTCTCTTCTCCTTTTGTCAGTTTTCTGGGGTGGGATCAAACGGCGCCGGCATGCCCTCATCCTGTGAGTGAGCTTTGAGCTGAGCTGCCATGTGGAGTCACTGGAGGTGGTGATCGCTCAACAATAGCTACTGTCTGTGCTCACTCGCCCTCTCTCTCTTTCTTTTTTCTTTTTTTTTCTCTCTCTCTCTCTCTTTCTTAGTCAGCCCCTCTTTCTTTTGCACATTTCAGACAATTCTGGTTTTTACTATTTTTTAAACTTATGAAAGCTGAGACTGCAAGTTTTGACTGTATAAGTAACCGACTAATCTTTTTTTGGAGTACTTATTTGAAAAACATTTTTTTTTACTGGGGAATATCTACTGCACTGTTCAGAACCTTTATCAGCTATATCACAAATTACACTGTACTATATAGAGCTCTTCAAAGATTCCAGGCTAGTGAAAAAGAAGCCATTGAAAATACTTCAGTAAAAATGGGGTCATTTTTTGGCTAAAAGACATACATAAAATGGGGTCATTTTTTGCTGGAAGATAGAAGAGTTGGGCGATTTGAAATATGCATTATCATATTTGCAAGTACGCAATTTTTATTTCATGCATTTTAATGGTTTATGCCATTTTGAAAGATTGTTAAACTCGTCACAGCCAGACATTATTACACGGCAGTGTTCCCTGCAGAAATGTTAACTTTGCAACCGGCCAGAGCAAAACCACTATGCAGCTTTTCACACACATTGATTTTGTTGCAGATACAGTGAATCCTGTGCCAAAGCCTGTCTGTATATTACTGAGGAGCCTCTGTTAGCCTCTTAACTGTTTGCCAAGCTGTTTAGTCTTCTGTCTTATATATATTTTTCTTTACTTTTACATTAAAACTGTAACAACAAGTGTAAGTGCATTTGTGAGATCTTGCTCATGTGGGTGTTGTCTTGTTCAGGATTGCAGTTATGAGGAGATTCATAGTAGTTTTGTGGACAATTATGGCCTCCTGCAGATACCATATTTCTTTATTTTAATTCCACGATAATTAATAAGTCATAGTTGAATTGCATAACTGATTTAACTTGAGTAAACACAACAGCTCTAATAATAACATCCATTGAAATTTTGTACATTAATAAGATGGACTCCTTTGGGGGAAAGAACACATTACACATTATCGTAAATATTAACTAGACGAGCCAATTTCCCAAAAGAAAGATTACAATATGATGATGTGTGTTTGGAACTTGCAAAACAGGCGGAAGCAACCAATGTATGCTGTTAAATACAGGTAAATAAATTAAGTCTATACCTCTAAAATAAAAAAATGTAAATGGTTGTGTCAAACGAAGGTGTGTATGAGTATTCATGACAGGTTCTATTTCTCCTTCTTCCTTCGCTGGTGTTGGATCAGCCTTGGCTGATATCTCTAATGAGATCTTTTGTTTCTCTTTGGCATGGACAGGTAGATTTTTAGTTTTCTTTTCAAACATACGGCAGGAAAAAGGTTATTAGACCGAGCCTTTGTGCAGACTGATGCAAGCGATAGAGACAGTATGAAGACGTAGTCTGTTCTTTGGATCGTGACAGAGGTGTATGTGTTTAATACAGAGAAGGAATGCTGTGTATTGTGCTGTGTTCGCGTTTGACAGAATAGTCGTTTTTTACTTTTATAAGGCTGTGGAAGGCAAAGACTGATCCCACTCTGTGGAAATTAGTTCAGTGAAGAAATGAGATATATGAAAGTTTGGTTCATTGCAGCAGTGGTGGACACACACTTTTCACTTTAGTTGTTTTTTTGAGCTAGTTTGAGGAGTCACAGGAAAAGTATAAACAGAAGGGTTGTCCTCAATCTCCTGCTGGATGACACCAAACACCAGCATAACAAAAAAGAGGAAGCAATCTGAGAACTCCCCTTACTGGCCTGTCTTGACCTTTGTATTTCCCATTGCTCGGGACTATTGTTTCTCCGGTCATCGGAGCCCTGTTGCGCTTTGTATTTATTGCAAAATTTCATCCTTGTGTCAATACAGAGGCCTTGACCTCCTCTGTCTAATTCGAAACGCGGCCGGTGCGCGGTACGGGAAGACGGAGTAGCTCGCCGAACGCAAGTCACGAAGTCATTTTGCCAAAAGATACAGTTTATAATAATTGCCTGGGGTCTTGTCAGTCTCTTGTATCAAATGAGTGAGATTTTATTTTACTTTGCATTGTTTTTGGCATTGGCAAGCGTGTTTTTGCAGAAAAGGAATAGCCATGAGAGAAGCATTAACATTATGTGAGGACTGCCCCTTATAGTGCCAGTTCACATCAATCTTGACACATGCAAACACCGCTGAGCTGGAGTTTTCATGCCCTATCATTTCTGTCTGCAGATACACCCACTGAAGGAGAGTGAAAATTGTTAGTCTGTCAGTGGCAGCTTCAGTATTACAGAACTGGACATCAGGTTAGGGAGCGAAAGCCTACACCTTCCTTACCAGACTGACCATACCGTATCCTACCTAATGTCTGGCAGGGGGCTATTTAGGGCTGGGTTTACAGACCTGGCTTCAGCCTAGTCTAGGACTAGTTTGCGGTGGTAAATGTTATGTTTATATTTAAACTCTGTGTCCACTTAATGATCTCTTTGTTTTTGCCCCCTCTTTAAAAACTCTTCAAGGAGTTGTGATTTTGGAGCATGCCTGGGTTGGTCATAGTAACACAGATCAGCTTGTGTTTTTTTTGTTTCCGTCCCTGTATAAAAGGAGCACTATGCTGTCCTTATTGTTGGATGTGCTCTGATCTATTCTGTGTTCTCATACACGCACATTAAAAAAGAGAATTTACATTAATTTACATGGAAATGGCTATTGTGGATTTTTTTATGAGTGGAAAGGCTGTCACACACAGACCACAGCATTAAAAACATGAAAATGTGAAGCGTTATCAGCACACTGGATGTATTGCATTTTTGGTGGGATTTCACTGTTCTAAACAAAATAAAAGTGAAAGGAGGAACAACAACCAGAATGCCTCCACAACTTTCACACGCAGCTCGGATGTCCGCAACAGGCAGCACCACATGATAAATGTGAAAAAGTATGGGTTGGTTGAACGTAGTCTGGTTGTCGCCAGAGAGAGCAGTGATTGGTCGAGTGAGTTCATGCCTGCAAACATTGAAGAGGAAGATTTAATATACTATGATTTTAAAAATTCACATTTTTTGAGTAAGTCATCACACACATCTTTACAATTCATTACTGAAGACTCTCTCACAATAAAATAAGTGAAAAAATCTAATGGTTGGCTCTGGTAGATCACATTTTTCTCACAACAAATCTCTGGACAGCAGAAAAGTCATACTTTTAAAGGCAGAAATGATTTTATTTATTTAGAAATAGTTTTATTTCAGTATATTAGAAGGCAGTCTCCAGGCTTGTGCAGGGCATCTATGGACACATGCATGTTTGCACCGTATTCATTATCCTTGTGCTATTTCAGTCAGCAAGTTCTGCGCCGTGATGACGGGAGGGACGTTTAAAGGAGAAACGGTGCGCGTTTGCGTTCATGGGTGAATGAGTCGGCAACCTCAGCATGGGGAAAATAAACAGTCCTGGGTTTGCACTCAAGGTTGGGAAGGGAAACATCTGAGCACATGCCAGACTCGGTCCCTTTGTGTGTTCTATTGAATAGTTTGTGAGGATTCAGGTTTAATTCCCAGTTGAGCCATGTGCCACCGGGAGGGCTATGAAAGCGCAGTTGGACGTGTTGTCATTGGCTGGAATGGCATGAGAACATGATTTGGCCCCATTCACAACAAGACTCTGGAAAGACTGGGTTTTTTTCCTTCTCCCATTGCAGTGTGCCATTCACCAAGGTACCAGCATGGTCCCTACAGAGGGGTCTGTGCTCATCAGAGCAAGCAAAATGGTGGTATTGTTGTGCAATGGCTAGAGGCCCACCGCTGCAGGAAATGACTTTAACTAAATTGGAGGAAGGCATAAAAATGGTCCGAAAAAGATTACGTATTGGTACAGATATGGGGGAAAAATTCCAAAAAATGATGTTTTGGTCTTTTGACATTTTCATTGCCTGCCTAAGCTTTTGCTGTTATCTCTGCACTGTTTTGTGTGTGTGTGTATGTGTGTGTGTGTGTGTGGGGGGGGTTCATGTGTGAAAGAGACACAGATCGGCTTCCTAATCCTGTGAAGAGAGCAATTTCGGGGTTTTTTTCTCCCTTCTCCTTTCTAATCAAGTGCTGTTGACCCTCATTACAAAAGTGGAGTGAAGAGACCAGTGTTTTGGAGTCCTTGATTAGATGGACTAGTGATATCTCTCTCTGTCTCTCTCTCTTTCTTTCTCTCCCTCTCTCTCTCTTTGTCTCTTTTTTTCTCTTCCTCTCTCTCTCTGTCGCTCTCTGTTTGTCTCTCTCCCTTACTTTTTGACTCTATCTCTCTCATTCTATCTTTCTCAATGCAATATATCAAGCAAGGTACAGACCTCCTGTTACTATCCACTATAGAAATGTGCTTGTTTGCACAGAAAGCATGTAATTTAAAAAAAAAATGTTTTTACTTTTACACTACATAGTTTTAATAGTGAAGAACACCAGCTACCTTTTGCGTTATAGCCTGTAGCCTATAAATGTTGAAAAGCAAAAAAGTACCCGTATCTGGTAAAACAAAATCTTGACATTGTGAATGTGTTTTTATTATGAAGTCATATTTTACCATCATATAGCCCACCCCTGATAGGTACTTTTTCCTACCACAGTGATGTAATACATTTACATTTAGCAGACGCTTTTTATCCAAAGCGACTTCCATTCCTAACTACAGGGGACAGTCTCCCTGGAGCAACTTTGGG
>JBBKCR010000016.1:13189255-13208024 GCA_037577295.1 Ladigesia roloffi
TGCTGGGGGTAGGATTCGAACCCAGGACCTCATGGTCCGGAGGCAAGTATCCTAACCACTGAGCTACCTCCACCCCTGTAATACCATACCAACATCAGAGTGGGAGAACAAACTTCATATCAGGGATGGGCGATATACTCATTATACCAATGAGTCACTTTGTCAGGTACACCCAACTTGTAGACTGTCCATTTGATCAACTCCACTGACCGTACATTTGCACATTGTTGTTTACAATTGCAGACAACAACCCATCTGTTTCTGTGCATCATTTAGTAGCCCACTTTGTTCATAAGTAATTGGGACCCCTCAAAGGACCACCAGTGCGGAGGTAGAACTTGAGTGGGGTGTCATTTGGGGAGCAGTAATGATGTGTGTGTGTGTTTGTGTGTGTGTGTGTGTGTTTGGGTATATTTCTGTGTGCTGTACAGATTGAATTCATTACCGTACACCCTATTAGACAGAATTTTGCAAAATTACTGTTGCAAAATTATTGATGACAGTTCATCTGATTCTGCAAAGTCTAGTCTGTCATCAGGGATCCGTTTCTGACTACTAGTCTGTATCTGTAAACCACAAAGTGTGCCATCACCATGAGAAGAATTGATAAAATATACAATGAGGGCAGATACTAGGTAGGTGTACCTGATGTAGGTTAGTTGGTAAGATTTGTGGAGCCCAAAATCTGACTTGTTAGCATGACGCCTTAGTAAGCATCATGATGTTTCATTCGTGTGGGCTTGCTGTTGCAGTTTTTATTGTAAAATGAAAAAATGTGAAAAAGAACTGGTTTCACCTGGCTGCTAGAGAGGCTGAGTAGACTTGTGTACTGCCTGACTGCTGTGGGTTTTTGCAAGTAAAACAGCAGTGAGTCTTATCAGGATTCCACACACTTCCTTGTTTTCCAGTGCAGTTTGGACATAGGAGTCACAAGGGGGCATTTGTCAAAGATATTGATGTGCCTGAAGAACTTCCAGAGCTCTAAAGTGTGTCTGTCACATCTTTAAAAAAATGGATTTGTGCAGAAAACTGCTCCTCATCATAGAGCTGCACTGAAGTGTTGATGTACAAACAGGGCGGCTTTCACTGCTTGCTTATTGGAGGTTTAAATATGTTTATTTCACTGAGGTTACTTGTTTAAGACTTTAGAAATGTAGGAAAATTATTTCATTCATGATTAATTTGCAGCATTTCTTCAGCCTTGATGAAGATGTGAGTCACCCAGTGAGTATTTCACTTGACGAAAATATCTATATGTGCCAAGAAAAGAATGGAGGTAATGGAGAAATTGTTTGGATGTGATAAAAACCTGTAACCTCCGCACACGGCCTACCTTAGCAGTGCCCGTTTCACTCGATGAACCCCGCCTGCCGTCGCAGCCATCAGCACAAGCTCAGAGCGTTGAGCTCGGGTAAGAAGCCGCAGTGTCATTCAGAGTTTTCCTCCTGGCACCAGCCTGTGCCTCCACTGTGCTAATCAAATCACAGTGATTGCCGCTCAATAGCGTCTTCCACTAGTCAGGAAATGTATTACAATACATCACTGGATTACAATGGGCAATGAACTCTGACTTTGCATTAAAGCTGAAGGCAGTGGCCCATGCTGTGCTGCTGAATCATTCCTTAGGGAGTATTTGCATTTCAGACTTATAGGAACGGGGGCATATACGAAAGTTGTTTTTGATTAATTAGAGTTCATTAGTGCTGTAAATGCCGGTAGTGCATTAGCTTGATACAGAGCGGCTAACCAATTTTCATACTTTTCACTTGCGTTCACATGTAAGCCGCACTCGAATTAGCCTACATTAGCTAAGAGTCCACGCATTCTTTTTAAAGCTGTTTATACCTGGGTGAAAAGAACTGGGGCTCGGCTGTAGTGTGAGAGGTTTCTGATAGGATCTCAAGGGCCCGGAATTCAGCTACGCTGCCAGCGTTGGCTATCGTGTGCCTGTTGATTTACATCACCTCGCTGATGGAAAGTTAAAACTAAAACAAAATGACTTGGCAGTGGCCAGGGCGTGTGCCTCCTCAGCCCAAATTTAAGGCCAGGCTTTGAGGGCGCTGCCAGCTGCAAGAAGGCGGGAGGGGGAGGAAAAACCCTGAAACCTCAAACCACTGAATCTGAGGAGAGAGTAAAGCTTCATTCTTCCTGTGTGAGTGTAGCCTGACCCTTCCTAACCTGGCTATAATGGGCTACAAGAGATCGAGAAAGAGAAAGAAACAACTGAGAGAATGCTAGGAAGAGACAGAGAGGCAAAAAAGATGAGGGGAAAGACAGAGAGAATGACAGACAATACAAGGGGGAGTGAGAAAGGGGCAGAGTGCAAGAAACAAAAGGCGAGTGAGCGAGAGGGTGGGGGAGAAGCGAGCACTTTCATTCCTGCCACTGTGCCTGGCGGGGGTGGGTGTGTGTTGTGGGGTGGTTGTGATTGAGCAGAGGAGCAATGTGTTTGATCTACAGGTCATTTATATTAAACATTTCGACCTGTTAACTTATTATTCTACAGAAATGACCATCTTGCCCTCTCTCACTCTCTCTTTCTCTGCACACTCGGTGCTGTCGTCTTGTTTCTATAAGCCTGGTCAAGTGCTGCTACCTAATTAACAAATGTACTTTGGATTAGCGTTAGCAATGGCTGTAAAGGTTTATAAGCAATCCATTGAGTGAAAAGCGTGGGAGTGACGAGGCTTGGCATCAACGGAGGCTTCTTGATCAATACTTCACCCCCATCCACCTCAAACCACTCTCACCCTAAATGCCCCCCTTCACCCAGCTGTCTCCCCATTAATGCCTCCAAATGGACAGATTGAGTGGGACTGCTGCAAAAGTGCTGAAAATCTCAACGAGGGGTTATAAAACTTTTTTTTCCTCTTATTGCTTAATGCAATTAAACTTTTTTTGAAGATAAGATATTGCTTTCCCTGCATAATCCATTTTAAAACTAACCCAGGCAACTCTCTCTCTCTTTTTCTCTATTCCCCTCTCTCATTTCAGACATGAACTACTGAAACTGCTAAGGAAAAAAAGTCTCTGAAAAGCTTGCGGGAAGAGCCCAGTCTCATCCCCCCCTCCAGAAGAAAGCTTTGGAATCATGAAGCTCTCGTGGCTCTTGACATTTTGCTTTTTATTTCTCTGGGGGACCGTTGTGGCATTCCCAGCAACCCCCACGGGGCCGCCTCAGGACACAGGCTTCACCTTCCGGGTGAAGGACACAAGTCTCACGCACCTAACTGTTCACCGCAGGACAGGTGAGGTGTTTGTAGGTGCCGTGAACAGAGTCTACAAGCTGTTGTCCAACCTGACTGAGCTGCGCTCACACCAGACGGGGCCCATGGAAGACAATGCCAAGTGTTACCCGCCACCCAATGTCCGCAACTGCGTCCACAAGCTGGAGTCTTCTGACAATGTCAACAAGCTTCTACTGGTCGACTATGCTGGCAACCGGCTGGTGGCCTGTGGTAGCATTTGGCAAGGAGTGTGCCAGTTCCTCCGGCTGGATGATCTCTTCAAACTCGGGGAACCTCATTCGCGTAAGGAACACTATCTTTCAGGAGCCCGGGAGGCGGATGGAATGGCTGGAGTTGTTGTAGGTGATGATGATGGTGGTGATCCAAAGAAGAAGAAGAAAAGCGATAGCCGGCTCTTCATTGGTGCCGCCATTGATGGCAAGTCGGAATACTTCCCCACTCTGTCCAGTCGCAAGCTGGTAGAGGATGAAGACAGTCTGAGCATGTTCAGCCTTGTGTACCAGGATGAGTTTGTCTCCTCTCAGATCAAGATTCCCTCAGACACGCTGTCCTTGTACCCAGCATTTGACATCTATTATGTCTATGGCTTCTCCAGCCGCACCTACATCTACTTCCTCACCTTGCAACTGGACACCCAGCTCACCCAGATGGATGCCTCTGGGGAGAAGTTCTTCACCTCCAAGATCGTCCGCATGTGCTCCAATGATACAGAATTCTACTCCTATGTTGAGTTTCCACTGGGTTGCACCAAGGACGGCGCAGAGTACCGCTTGGTCCAGGCTGCCTACAAGCACCGGCCGGGCAAAGCTCTGGCCCAGGCGCTAGGACTTTCAGAGGACGAGGACGTGCTTTTTGTGGTGTTCTCCCAGGGCCAGAAGAATCGGTCAAACCCGCCGAGGGAGACAGTGCTGTGCCTCTTCACCCTCCACCAAATCAACCTGGCCATGCGAGAGAGAATCAAGTCCTGTTATCGTGGTGAAGGGAAGCTGTCTCTGCCGTGGCTGCTTAATAAGGAACTTCCCTGCATCAACACAGTAAGTGAAAAACTTTTTCGCTGTTCTCTGACCCTATTCTTACCCCTTAACAAGTTCTCAACAAGCAGGAGTTGGGTTTTCTATGGCTAAGCTGAAGCTATCCTGAACTCTTACCTTAATGCTTGGAGTTCTTCTATAGTTCTGTCACTCAAACTACAATCACAATTTGAAGGCATATTCTATATTTATATTTGTTTCAAGCTTTCTAAAACTGGGGTTTGGCCAGGGATGGGGAAGCCAAGTTACCTTAATTCTTTTTCTGGGCATTTGAATTCTATTTTTGTTTATGATTTCAAGTCTGGGTTACAGCATGCATAAGAATAACTTTTACTGTTAATTAATAATCTGTTTGATCAATACTTTACTTTCCTGATTTGTTTGTCTGTCTGTTTTGCTGAAACGCCAATTTGCGGCTGTCATGTATGATGTTCAGTGACCGTATTATGATCTGATGCAGGCTCATCAGGAAGCGTGTGCATGTAGGAGTCGGCCATTTAACACGATTACATGACTCGATCCGCTATAATGGACCAATGATGAAAAATCCATGGAAGGTAAACAGGATGGTGAAGCCCAGCTTACCACTCCTGGGAAAGAGGATAGCTGGCCGTCAAAGGCATTATGAATACGACATTTGAAACTAGTCAAGTGTATTGCAGATCTAATTTACCTCTGTGTACTCTCTAGATTATTACCAATATAAAAAGATTAAATTTTTATCTCGTGTAATTGACTGAGAAAAGATGAAGAACAGCTGCAGTTATTTTATATTATTTATCTCCCTTGAAGCTTGCCTCTGGGCCGTTTTAAAATAAAGTCCAAATATCCTTTTCAACTTGATTCTATTTAGAATATATGAAGAGAAGCATCGATGAAGCAGTGTTGTGTTTGGTTGTACTTGCGAAAGTCTCTGCTGATGTAAGCTACTTCTCAGAGTTATGTTTTAGTAATCTGTGCTGCCTAAGAGGAATTGAATAGTATTACACTGGCTAATATCACTAACAGTTCCTCGTATAAAATATGCAGAGTCGAGTCTGTTGTGGAGGTTAGCCTGTTATTCTGATGGCTGTTGACCGAGTAAAGACCATTTCATATGCTTTGGCTTGCAATCCCCAGGCTTTGGAAAGCGCTAGTGACTATCAATATCGCTTTCCAGAAAGGCTGTAACATCGACATAATGCTGCGCTCACACCCAGCCAAAATGCAGAACTAGGACACGGGACATTTTATTGAAAAGAGAATTTTTTTTTTTATTGTTAGCGCAGACAATGATTTGTCTAGCTGTGTAATAGTGCTGAGAACAATGGCACAACACCTCTCAGGCCAGTCTGAGCAGATGGACATGAGAAGAAGAACGAGGGAGAAAGAGAGAGAGCCAGCGTGATGACCTGCTTCCTCTATGGGAGTGGCTGTGCTTGTTTTTATTAGATAGCTCCAGGGTTCCCCATGACTGATGCAAATGGGTGCCGGGTTGCTACTGGGGTATTATTAGGCAGTTCTCATGCACGGCAGCGGCCCTGTGCCTCATAATGAGGGTGTGCGTGCTCCTGCCTCGTTTAGCACATTTATTCTTCATAAGCATGCAGAAAAACAAGGCGCTTCTATAAGCCTACCCCTCCCCACTCACACTCCCTCACACACATGCACTCTCAGTCCTCTTCAACCCGCCCTTTCATCACCAAGATGGCCAGTGGAACAAAGAACGAAGCCAAGGGGGCCATTGACGCAACACACACTAAAAACCCAAATGTTAGTTTGGTGTGTGAGGGCTGGGAGACTTTACATTCAGACCGTGAATCAAGGTGCTAGTCCTGTAATTTTTTGTTAACGGTAGTTTACTGAACTGTTGATGTAACGCCTTTGATGTCATAGTCCAGATTCAGAAACTGGGTTAAAAATCATGATGCAAAGTCTTCTGTGCTCTTTACAAAGTTCAAGAACGGTCATTTTAGAACGTCCTCCTCCTTTTAGACTGCTCCAGAATGTAATATTCTGTTCACATGACTCAGAATGTTTCCCCACCATCCACACCTTTCTAAAGTATTCTAAATTGTCCACTTGATCCACTTTTGTTGTTAATTGCTCCCCACATTCCTGCCATTGTAGAATTTTCTCTTCATTCATATTTTAGTTTGCTCCAGTTCATTGGCACTTTTCTAGAATATTCTACACCACTTACCATTTGTAACCTGTGTGGGGTGTTTTCTCCATTTAGATTGAAAAAGTTTTATACAACTCACACTATTTAAACTCACACTGGTTTATTCAACCTGTATGTTGGTTTAGAGTGATAGGTGTAGCTGTTTTATACCAGTTTTCACATAGTTTAGAAAGCTCCATTATCCTATAATATTCTCCCAATTCACATAGTTCTTGATTATTACCGTTCCTTGGGTTGTTTGGTTTGCCCTGGCCTTGAAACTGATACAGGCCTAGCTGCTTCTATATAGATCATGAAAAACTGGCCATCCATGTACCAACAGCAACTGCAGAAGCCAGACGCTGGCATAGAAAAATGTGCTGCGTCACCTTCATCCATGAACATTATGGACCATCATTAGTGTCTGAGTTATATCTGCCCCCAGGAGGAGCAATCTGAATGGAAGGCTGGGGTGTTAAATCAAACCCCTGGGTTAGAGGACGGCAGGGCATTAGTGCTGTTGATGTCGTCTGGAGGGTAGTCTGACCTCCGTTTCAGCATTACGGTGGAAAGTGAATCTTTATGTGGGGTAAGAGAGCAAGGTGGAGAGAGGGAAAGTGACAGAGGAGCTGCCCAGACTGTGGCGCGAGGCTGAAACAGTCGATAGTTCACCAGATGACCAGTGGGAAGGGTGGGCGCTCGATGACATCATCATTAGCCCCGCCGGTATCCTGCAGATGTTCGCTCACACGATTGATTTTTGAATAAGTCTTCCCGAACAGCTCCCCAGCAGAAAATGGTGAGTGGAGATTTTTGTTGTTGCTCCACATCCATGTCAGCTGAACTCTATTACAGTCAGATGAAAATGTTTGGACGAGCTGTTTGGAGGCTCCTCGGAGAAAGGGCACGTCCACAGTGATGAACTCCTCACGGTGAACCGCGGAGCCGGGTGATGTCATGTCTGCTCGATGGGTGTGTGTGAGCGGCGCTATAATCCTGAAGCCCACATGTCTGAGCCTCCTGCTGAGGGGTTCTCTCCTCTCCCCCATTGCCTCCCTCAGATACCGTATCTAGCACTTAAGCTTGTCAACAGAGGCCAGTATAACCTCCCAAGGTCAGATTAATTGTCAGTTTCTACTGCCTTGGCCTTTCGCTGATTCTGCTCGCCTCGACACGCTTTTCACTTGTCCCTGTGCAGTAAACAAAAATAATCTCCCGATTTATACTCCCATAACCTTTTAACCCTTAAACACAGGCTGTTTCATCAGCCATTCTTCTGCTCCCTGAGCTCGGGGTCATTAGCAACCTTATGGCACTTATATCTAACACCAATTGATCTACAGTCCCCTGTGGAGTAAAACTGTTATATCACTTTATTGATAATAATAAAAGGGTACAAGACGATAAAAGTGTACAGGACGATGAAAAATGCAATTCTACATAGGAGTGTGTGTGTGTGTGTGTGTGTGTGTGTATACAGTTTACTGACAAATTAACAAATTATTTTGTCATTAATAAGATCATTAGACTGTAATTATAATGTACAACATGCAGACATTTAACAGATGATTGCAACTAATATAATAATAACAAATAAAATATCTCTTTTGTGCGTTTATATCTTAGTAGACAGAGTAGTGTGATGTGGTCATAGGCTGATAACGGCCCAAGCCATGCATTTAATCCTCCCCTAAATAAAAATGTTGCTTCTGTTCCCCGGATTAATTTTCCTTACTTAACGGTGTCTGTGTTGTTTTCTGTCTTGTCCTACAGCCGAAGCAGATTGGAGATGACTTCTGCGGCCTGGTGCTGAACCAGCCACTGGGAGGGCTTCGGGTCATCGAGGGAACGCCGCTGTATGACGAGCGCACAGATGGCATGGCTGCCGTTGCCGCCTACACATACGGAGATCACTCGGTGGTGTTCATAGGGACCCGCACGGGCCACCTCAAAAAGGTAAAGCGCTACGCATCTCCATCTGTGTGCGGCTTTGGTTGCGGAACAGCCAGCTGTGAGGAAAGGTTGTAATGGCTGGCGGCGGCTACATTTATAAGATTAGGCTGATTGAATTTGGGTTGTCTGAGCAGCGCCGGATTCGGTATCTGACTGCATATAGCTGTAGAGGGACCGTCATGACATTACTGTCATTGCTGGCATACCAAGGACTTGTAACACCATTTCAGGGTTAAGTTACAACAGTTAACCCTTAAAATGCAATTAGATAGGTTTGTTTCTGCAAATTTTGTTTTTGTGTGAAAGAAATTCAGCGTCATTGACAGTAAGTGTTTGGGTGTAAAGTGAAATGTTTTTTTTTGGTTGTGATGAGAAGCTACTGTGATGTGATTATAACTTCTTAGCCATGCTAAAACAAGTTTTAGGCCAAAAGCTAATCTCAACACTATTGTAAAACAATGCACCAGGCATCAGGCAATACATTAATAACAATTTTAGATATTAGGTTTCTCTTAGACATAAACAATGCTTCAGATGTCTGGTTCCTATCACCACCACTGTGGACACTTCTAATTGTAATATTTATGTCGTAACAACTGAATCAGTGGAATTCCCTCTTTAATAGGATGAATGGGCCCCTTTCAGAAACTCGGGTGTATTTTAGTGTACTGTAAAGGTACTTTCATTTGATTATAGAACTTTTTTTTTTACTGTTTCCTATGAAGTTACTATTTCAGAAGTAGCCACTTTATGGCAGTAACACAGGTAGTCAGACCCCTAATGATCCCAGTGTGGAGCATGAGGTCACAGCACAGACGCACGGAAGCATTGCTTGGTTGTGTAAACTGATATTTGTAAAAAAAAACCTCAGAAAAAATGCTGTGTGTAAGCGCTGCCACAGGTGGCTGTGTGAGTGAATGTCAGCCGTGGCAGAGTGAGTGAGAAAGTGCCAATGAAGCTTTAGGGGGGTTGAATTGCATTTAATCCTATCGTACTGCTGCACATGTGTTCCCCTGCAAAGAGATATACTGCAACCCATAGAAAGCATTCACCCTTCATTCCAGGGCGCGCACACACCCGCACTGACACACACACACACACGCACACCCCGCAAGCAATAATAAAAGTCCACCACCTTATGACTCACCATATCTGTGAGTAGGGAACAGCTGGAGATGCTTAAAGAATAATACGGTCACTGCTGAGTTTATGAAAATACCCCACACAAGTTACAAACTGCATTTCTTTCCTCCCTTCCCACCACCGGGCTACCAGCAGTCTCACCCCAGTGACTGCAGCCGTGCTGGCATTCATGTCTATACACTCGTCAAAATGAAGGTGCCAGAAGGGTTCTTTGGAACCACATTTGGTTCCCTAAAGGGCCTTTCAGTGGATGGTTCTTTATAGAAACATTCCGATGCTGCTCAGCCTAATTTCTATTTATCACATCTGTCCTGTAAAGTCGTTTGCCAAAGAAAATCCTTCCAATGCTTTTCCCCGAACACATGTTGACTTGAAACGTGTCTCTAATCGAAGTCAGTGGGCAGTTGCCTCAGCACATGTTTTCTGTTCTTTCCCCGAGCTCCAGGAAATTTGTATAAATGATTGTTTTGAGCAGCCATACGCTGCAGATATTAACTGTTCTAGTCCGAGATCCATCTCTTGAAAGGTTCTTTCGGAAGCCAAAAGTGGTTCTTCTGTGGCATGGCTCCAAAGAATGAGTGCGGAGGAGCTGCGAGAGGCGCTCAAAACCTCAGAGAGAGAAAAAAGAGACAGGGTGGAGCCTCCGGCTCTGGGGGTTTTGCTCACTGTAATAAATGGTTCAGGCTGCGTATATGATAACCTCTGACATACATCAGAGATGGGTGTGTGAGCCATGGGGAGAGAGAGAGAGAGAGAAAGAAAGAGAGGAACCCGTCTGGCATAAGAATCAAACGCTGCTCAGCACATCAAACATACATCTATGTATTTCTGCTGGAGTAAGGTTACACTGTTCGCTGAGACAATCTCGCATTAAAGAAATTAAATCCGATAAATTTGACGCAAAAAACAAGATGCAGAAGAAATCTTTCAGTGGAGCTGACTTGGCTTGGCTGACTTGCCGCAGACATAATAATTAAAATGAAGTTGAGTTTTCGAAGGGAGGGGGAGCTGAAATATGCAACAGTGCTGTGTGTTCTCCATCCAAGCACCCAACTGGGAAATATAAATGTCCTCTCATCCATCCTGGTATCAGCCCTGAGGCCAAAGGCCACTCCTCAGGGACCGCTCGTGTTTTGTTTTTCGGTTTGCGTTATTTATTGGGAGTTTTGTGTGTTTGTACATGTTTTAATAGTCCTGCCCGCCCACCCACAGCCGCTGTCCATGATCGAATGTTCGGGTCACGGTCCTTCGGCCGGATCCGAGGGATTTTGGCCCGTTAAAGAGGTACTGACTGTCGTCTGTTTTGGGAAAGATTTAATCTGATGTTTGTCTCCATGCTGGAAATAACACACTCAGTATATTATTTGCGGCAATGATATTTTTGAAGTGCCCTCGCTGCCTCCATACAGGCCGCGTATTGAATGCGTTTCATAATAAACACTCGACATGAAATCTTTGTTTGGCTTTCTAGCAAGAATTCCTCTGGAGTGCACGACTCTGCTTCCCCGGCGCGGCCTCGCCTGCATTAGGGAAGGTTCTGGTGCTGCACAATTAATTACGTATTACGTCTTATCACACATTTAGACTCTCATAAGCTAATCATAATGGGCTGCAATTAACGCGTGCTATTCATGAGTACAGGCGCTGAATCTGAATCAAGCAGGTGAAGAAGCATGAGGAGAAAAACCCAACATCCAAAAAGGAGTAACTAGGGCTGCACAGCAGGGACAGTATTCCAGTTGTGTGATTACATTGCCATGTATAACTGGACGCAAAGGTTTTTGGGCTCTACCTGGTTTCCTTAATGAAAAAAATCAGAAAACAGAAAACACACTTTTGCTCATTTTAATACACAGTTACTGTTTGTTTGCTGAATTTGATATCTTTGAAAATTTTGACAAATAAATCGCAAAAGGTGCCATGTAATAATTTTGAATGTAATTTTTTAGAAAAAGCACCATAATTAAAGCATCTCTGCAGCTATAGACATTGACTTGAATCGTTTAGACCATTAACAGCCTGCAGAGGATATTATCTGTTTCACAACCAGTCGTTTCCTCTGAATGCACTGATGAGTCCCTTTCAGAATCCTGTGAGCATTTCACAGATTTCTGAGTTGAATGTGCCGTGACTCCACCTGGCATTGTAGGACTACAGTCTTTAAGCACAGTTAATAATCACCTTCACAGGAGAAAATGGCAGAGAAAATAAGCAGCGCCGTTACGGTCGGCATCCTGCAACCAAACTCTTGCACATTGGACGAATCTGCATTTGTTAGCCAAGGTGAGAAGAAAAGATCGCTCCACATGTGCGCAGCTGTGTAGACTATGCAGTATATTGTTTGTCAGTCACACTTTAAAAGGGGTCCAGGAAGTGCTCTCTGCCATAGAAGAACCATTTTTTTCTGTAAAGAGTCTTAGAAGAACCCACAGAGTATTTAATCCTTTAAAAGATCTTCACACACATTTATAAAAATGATTTTTAGGGAGCTTCAATTGTTCTTTTGTGGCACTGCACACAAAGCCTTTTACTGACGGTTGTTTTTTTTTATTTTTTAGATGTGATTGCTGTACAGATCATGCAGAACTGCTCTTGCTGTACTGATATAAGGCTGCAGTATGCAGATGAAGCCTCTAAATTATTGCACGCTGTGAACATGTTCCCCAGTCATCGTTACAGATGATGTAGCGCTTTGTCATAATTTAGTAAATGCAAATGTAAAACAATTTGGTAAATTTAATGCAGGCAAATCATTTTAAGCTACATTTATGGATTTGTATGAATGCGGAGATACAGTTATGTTTAAAATAGAAAGAGGGGAAAACATAAAGAATGATGGAAAGAAAGGAAAGGAAGAAAAATAAAAAAGTCAAGGAAGTCAGAAAAGTAAGAAAAGGGAAAAAAATACAATGCTAGGAAAAAAGAGACAGACAGAAAGTGAAATACAATGAACGATATAGTTATTCAGTGGCACATATGCAGTGTTAATGATGTTTATGATGAAATATATTACGGTACGATAATGATACAACGAGGAAACGTATTTTCGGTGCTCTCTTAGTTATTGCAGCTTGTTATCAGAAACATTCTGTTCTGTCACTGACCTGTTAAACGGTGTTTTATATATTCATATACCAGCGAACAGGAGTAGTTGCTTGAAAACTACTGAAGAATACGCTGCAAGTTAAAGGCACACAATAAAATCAGTGTGTACCAACAGAAGCGCTCCATGGTATGGTCCCTATCAGCTCTAATGCGGACCTAATGTTCAGGAGGCGGGCTGGGATTTCTTGGCCCGAATTCGACAGCTGCACTCGGGCTGGCGTGGGGGGGTGGGGGTGGGTCTGTGCACGCCGCTGGTTTCATGCTTCTGTGTGGGAGTGGCCGAGGCGAGGTCATTAATCAGAAGATCAGGAGCTGCGGTGAATAAGGATAACGATTTTCATCTTGGTATCTGCAATCAATGAAACGTTCATTCGCTCCGTTTCCATTGGCCGCTTGCCTCGTGGAGTGGCTTAACTTGTTTACACTAACCCAAAAGCAAAATCTGTGCAGGCCGGCCCTCTTTTCTCAGAGGCAAACAAGGGGCCCAGGATAATAGATCATGTTGTGCCAAGCGCTAATGTTTTAATAAAATCTGTTACATCAGCACAGATTTCTCTTTCTCTTTACTAAATTATGGCAGTGTGTATGTTTATGATAATGTAGCATTGATGCACATATTGGAATCGAGTGCATTCCTTGCAGTGCTATTTTTCAGGCTGACATGGTGCAGCAGCATGGACTGTTAGTCTACCTGTTATGCTGTGGACTAAAGGGTGCTGGTGTATGCTGGGTAATTGCCTCCTATCTCCCCCTGTGATGGCCTGTTTGTTTTGGCAGGAGAAGAGAGAGCGCGGGCTGCTTTTCTCAAGCTGTACGGAAATCACCCAAGAGCCGTTAGTGCTTCCTGTCCCTGCAGGCTGGTGCTAGAGTTAGCAGGAACGCAGAGGCTCCAGGAGAGAGAGAGAGAAAGAGAGAGAGAAAGAGAGGGAGAACGATGGAGGGACAGAGAGAAGGAGAGTGCTGTTATCACACTCTGTTGAATTGAACACTAATAAATATATTTGAGTTAGCCTTGTCAATTTTGAAGCTGAGCTGGACTCTAAGCAGTACATCTTCATACCTTCAGATCTGAATTCTGTTCTTTTGTTTTTACGGCACACTGCGTGTGGTCGTCATTAGACTTTGTTCTGCGGAACTTCAAGAATGTTCCTCCCTTTTTTTTCCCGCATTCATTTTCCACGAGCTAGCATCTGTACTTAGTCTGGAGGAAGAACCGTCCCAGATTGTACCTCTGTTTTGTTTTGCATTATAGATAAAGTTTGGCATTAAACCTGTTGGGTGGAGTTTTTTCCAACCTTTTTTATTTAATCAGTACATCGTTATGAGATGTTGAGAGGGTTTGGCTGAGACTACATGAAGTTTATTCGCGAATACTTCCATAACAGGCCAAAGATGAAGAACATTGCTGGATAGAGAGAAATGCTTTGAAATTGCTTGTACCAGAGGTTCAGTGTGGGCGATATGTGTGCAAAAATATTACAATAGCTTGATAAATGTTTGTGATGCACAAGATGTTATACACAATATGTTTTTTTTTTCGGAAAAGTCCAAACAAAAGGTAAAGAGCAATAACAACAAGCAAAACTGCTCGTTTAAAAATAATTAAAACAATTTATAATTTGTTGGTTGTAAAAGTAAACTTAACAGAAACGAGATAACATCAAAATCTTGGTTTTAATGAAGGACATAATAACTGGCTGATATCCTCTGATATCTACTTGTGACTATGGCGTTTATGCAGTTATTGTCTGTTTGTTGAAGTTCACAGGCTCTAAGTAACTAGTGTAAATTGATATGAATATATCTTATGATACATCCACTTACTTTGTCTTCTGAAAGCAATAACAATCTCTACAGTGTGCTCAGACAGTATATTATCATAACGTATCATCAGAGTGCCCCTACATAGACTTCATGTTCATGTTTCTGTGGAAGTGTAACGCTGCATGACTTTGTAAAGAGGGCTCCCACCCCCTGTGCTGCCAGGTAGTGTGGCAGGGCCTTTTTTGTCCTAAATATAAAGCTAAATGAAAATAAGTACAAGTCACTATTTTTCTCTGCACCTGTGCTGTCCGCCCGCTGCTGGAGTGCTATCTGCAGTGCAACCGCAACAGACTCGTGGTAATCTCACCTCTGGGAAATAAACCCAAGGTTGTCAGGCTTTTTTATGGAACGCTGCAGCGGTTGGGGCTGTGTGTGTGTGTGTGTATGTGTGTATGTGTGTGTGTGTTTCTATGCGTGTGCATGGGCACGTACTAGCTTCATGTGTCTGTATATCACAGCATTGTGTGTATGATGGGATGTATGTGGGCGTACTTGAATCGCTAATGAGGCAGTTTTATGTGGCCTTAATGTGTAGTTATTTACCAACTAAAAGGGTCTGAAGGTAGTTACAGTATTTCACCACCTAACAGAGGCTATATCGAGCCAAGGCACCTCAACCTTGTCCTTCCTTTCTGGAGCGTCAAGGGCGGAAGCTATTGTGCACTTTTTTATGTGAAGAGCCACATCCCATTCCACTTGACAGCATTTATCGTGTTTATGTTTCATAAAGATAAATAATGCGACCTGCTCTTTCTCGTGCGGCGACACGCCGAAGTGGTGGTGCGCTTGTGAAGAAAACATGATTGAAAACACCTGATTAGATCCTGTCTCACAGAGCTTGAAGTGACTGATGGGATATAACAACCTTGACTATTAGATTGACTACCCTGCTATTCATAGTAGTGTTGCGGTGCATACGGAACTACGATGTAATTAAAGTTCAACACATCGCTACACCTCATACAGGCATGCCAGGCTTTCTACCTGTCCTCGGATCGCCCGCCTACGCCAGCAGCTCGCTCTGAGCACTCGCGTCGCACTCGGTTTCGAGTCAATAAATCTTAAGTGGCCTGTACTTGCGTGGATTGAGCATAATAAAGCCAGTCATTTAAAATCCATTTCATCAGGATGCGATGGAAGAGATGTTCATTGTTTTAGCATCAGGCTTTTTTTTTCACTGCTGTTTCCCCACAGCAAATCCTGTAATCGTGAAGAGGTCTCTGTTTAACAAAGCAAACAACATAGCTAACGGCCACCTTCGCACGAGAGGTCAGACCTGGGGTCTGCTGACCATTTTGCTGGTCATCCTCGCCCCACTCCGATCAGAGTGTGATTGGGCGGGAAGTGAAGCTAATTCTGCGGTATAAATCAGAGTGCGGGGCGCAGCGGCCCTGGGAAGGCCTGATGGAGCTGATTTATGAGCTGCCTCGGCCCTCGGCCACGTTTGATCACTGCTAAATCTGTTTGTCGTAAATCGACTGTCATAGAACAAGCCAGGGATATGTGTTGCGTCTGGGGGTGGAGCATCATTCTCCACATACTACATGCAGGACACAGCGAGGGTCCGCAGCACTGCTCGAGGCCATGTGATGGAATTCGGTGGATGGATATATTGCGTTGCGGTTATAGCGAGATCACAGTATGACTTCTACAAGGACACACTGATTTCATAAACCACAACACTTTTGATGAATTCTGGACATCTGTGTACAAATAAAGTAGCTTGACCAAACATGCTAACGTTGCTTCTAATGAGCAAAAACAAACACCTAAAACTCATTAGTAAATACAGTCACCAATTATTAAGATGTCTTTGGGGTAGTGGGATTTGATATGATTTTCTATGCTGTTAGCAACATTAGTGCATTGGCCATATAGACTTGTAGATATTCCGCTAAATGTTAATATTACATCAGCCAGTGTTACTCGCACTCATCACCCCTTCTTTGTGAGTTTGAATGTGTTAACTGCTATATTTAGTGAATGAGGATGATTTGTTTGCAGTCTTAGCTCCGCAGATGCAGCCCTCAACTAAAAAAACAAAATTTGGACACCGAACACGTGTTGGTTGTTTGATTTTATCTGGGGTAAGTGGAAATTGGTGCAAATGAGATTTGTCGCTAAATTCTTCCTTTAACAAGCAGTATGCTGTGTGGTCCTGTCGCACTGGTTCTGAGTGCAGTCCTGTCTGTGAAGTCTTGCTGTTTTTATTCCCCTGTCCTTTAATTAAAGCCGGTTTCTGTCTTTCATGTGCCGTCTTCGGCAGACGGCTGATTTGTAGCGACAGCTAGATCAGACCCAGCAGGACTCGGATCAGACTCGCTGACCTCTCCCGCATAATTCCGCTCACAACATATGAGCTTTAAACTGTAGTTTGGCACAGCCTCATCGATTTCCAACCTTTCGCCTTGTTAAAAATGTCATTGAAATGTCATTGGATTTAATAGAAACTCTTTCCTTTTTGACATTTCAGTCCCCTTTGCCCCATAGACCAATAAAGCTTAATAAAGCTTTTAAATGGGCCGCTGCCCGGTGCTGAAGGCTTTGTGGCTCCTGACGCCACAGGCTGGGATATTCACCTGATGCTAGATTTTTTGAATAGCTTGGCATGAAAGATTATAGTTGGAAATAAACTCTGTGGGGTTGTGGATCTCCCAGAGCAGAATCGACCCACCTTGGGTGAAAAGTGTTTGGGGTGAAAATTGGAGGAGTGTTAAGTACTGGCTTATATGCACATTGTGAGTGATACTGGTACCATTTTTAGTGAGCTAAAAAATTACAGTAACCACCAATTCATGCAATTTTGTATGGTAAAAAATTTAACAAAATTCAGTTTTTTTATTTTAATAAATGTTTTTTAAAAAGCTTTTTATTGACTTGTATTTCAGTTATGAAGGGATTTACTGCCTCTACACCTGTACCAAAACGTTGCAGCATAATCATGCATGACTGTGCTAAATAACCAGTCACCTTACTTTCTATGTAGCAATTTGTTTGATTCATGCTATTTAAGAAAGGCTGATTTTTCATTTCCAAATTTAAAATGCCACTTAATGAGGAAACCGTGTTATTGATATTGTGACTTTGGCTTACAGAAAGTTCTGGTAATGAGCATTTGGATTTCAAATATCCTCCGTGTGAGCTATTGTGTTAAAAATTCTCAAATAAATCAGCCATTGGCTGCTCTGGCTAAAAAAAATATTATTATTGGCTAAAAAATAAACTGGCCAGTACTCCCTTTCACCGCTGGCTCCTGTTAAATCGGCTCCTCTGCATCTGATCACACAGTAATGATTAGTAGCTTCAGCTCATGAGGAAGACTGGGTCAGGCATCTTCAGGACTTATGAAAGATTTATACTGTGTAAGAAAGCAGTGCCTGCAAAAACTTGGTGTCGTATCCATATTAAACCCTTGTCTTATGTGGATTATGCTCACCTCAGCCGTGAACCTCAAATCCTCTTTGCTGTGATCTGTTTGCCATGCCTACGGAGTACAGAAGCCTGCACCGCGAGCGTTTAGCCATGCCTGGCCCTGCGTGAACTGTAGTTGGATTTGACGGCAGATCAGTGGACAGGGTGTCTGAGAGATGCGTGGGCTGCTGAGCTGACGTTGCATGGCAGAACTCCGCTGGAGCAGGGAAAACGCGCTCCAGATGTGACTTCTTTACCCACTGGACACGATTAGCAGCAGCCACTCTGATCTGTATTTTTATTTATATATTTTTGACCTAAACATTATTTAAACCAATGAGGTTCTGTATTGAACCTGCAGAATTTACATGATTTATATGTTATTATAATATATATTTATATGTTTCCACCTGAATCTATGTGTCTGTCTGTCTGTCTGTCTGTCTGTCTGCCTTGGGTAGTGGTGGCCCTTAAAGGTACCCTTAAAGGTAATGTGTGTGTATCTATATACATACACATACATACAGTCGAGTTTATATATATAAATATATAGTGCACATGTTTGTGTGTATAATATTTATAAACATTTCAGTTATTGGCAAAAGTGAGCAAACGAATCATTTGTATTCAAGAATAAAGGTTTTTTCAATTTATATACCCTCATAAACACAAACACATTCGTTTTTGGTAGCTATACTATCATTTGTCCTGTTATAGAATTCAAACTGAACATGGAAACAGTAAGCTTAGTGTTATCCAGGGAAAAAAAATCCTCAATGAGACTAGAATTCTCTTACAAGAGCATCCGTGGCATGAAAGACAGGAACTAGTTTGGACACAAGACACAGTAAGACCGTGGTGGCGAGAGGGCAGTGAGCGGATGCAAAGTGGAGGAAAGTGAATAATAGGCA
>JBBKCR010000016.1:13217374-13239630 GCA_037577295.1 Ladigesia roloffi
TCCCTCTCTCTCTCTCTCTCTCTCTCTCTCTCTCTCTCTCTCTCTCTCTCTCTCTCTCTCTCTCTCTCTCTCTCCCTATATCTTTCCCTTTTTCTCTCCCTCTTTCTCCTTCCCTATCTGTATCCCCACCCTCTATTCCCCCGTTTCTATCTGCAGTGAGCTGAGGCTTATTTACTTACTTCTCTGTTCTATCATCCAGCAGTAGCTGAGAGTGCACTGAGTTACATGTGGCATATGTAGCACTTAATGGCTAAAAAGGATCAGCTGAAATGCGTCAGTCGGCCTGCCACAATGATGGAGCTATCCATTTATACACTTGTTAATTAAAGCTGGGTATTTAGCCTAATCAGTAAAACAGCCTGGCTGATTCTGTTCAGAAAGCGCTGATGACACGCGTGCCTGCGTGTTTGTTAGAAACTCGAGGACGCCACGCATGGTCATTCATCATATACGGGGTTAACTAGTACCATTTTCCAGCCTTTTTCTCCCTCCATGCAGAACTAAAGGCAATTCATTTACGTTGATAAATTGGATTCATATTGCGCTCAGATCGCACCCCCCCCCTCCTCCCCTGCTACCTTCGCCACCTGTGCCTCCGCTGCGTCCCGGCGGGGAGTAAATTCTTGCTTTTCATACTTCCAATATGAAAATGAGATTTATCGACGTGCTGATGCACAGCGCTGGCCGAATCCGCTGGCTCGGGCTGAAGATGGATGGCGCCACTGCACAGAGAGTTGCATCATTGTTAAACTCGCGGCAGTGTGGCGCGTGAGGAGGGGGTCAGCAGTGGAGCAGTGGAGTCGGGCAGCTTCTGCAAGGGCCCACACTCTGATTTATGACTCCTGCGCTGGCAAATTGCTTTTACAGCCTCCTTGATTATTGTTCAGTGTTAAATAGATAACAGATCACGCTAAATGGACTCTAATGCCCAACTGTGGCAGAAAGGACGAAGGGGACACCGTCTTATATAGCCGTCTCCGGCATTGTCGCAAGCGCCCTTTGTATTGTGAAGGTTGTCAGATTTTATAGGGCCTACTTAAAGATGCCCAAAGGTGTTTTCGCCAAACTGTAACTCAGCTGAAACTGTTAGCCGTTTTCTTTGCCAGTGAATGTAAAGAGGTTCACTGTTGATTCTTTGTTCTATTGTCAGTGCTACAGAAATGATTTAAGAGCTTGAAACCCAAATGAGAGTGTAGGGTGGGCTCTTTTGCATTTAAATCAGTGATTTAGGCCTTGGTAATGCAAATGTGCTAAACCCAGCCTTTATAAAAATTGTTGAATTTAAAATGAGTAGTGATTATATACTGAAATATATACTCAAATATATTGTGTTAACATGACTGATAAAGCAAACTGAAAATAATATATTTAAAGCTCCCATGTATTCTGACTAGCATACTGATTAGCATCAGACAATAATAGCTTAATAAACAACTTTCCATGTTGTTTGAATTAGATTTTCACCTGCACTTTTGGACATTATGAACTGAAAAGCTTGTTGTTATTGTTTTTGCTGTTTAACTTCTTGTGCTCAGGGTTATAGTCGTGAACTTTCTCACCATCCCAGGTTTTGTTTCTTTTTCTTTTGACAGGGTTTTTATGGTGTGTAACTTAAATGTAAATGTAAAGATATGCAAAGCGTTTTATACACTATATGGATAAAAGTGTTGGGATGCCTAACCATTATACCAACAGGGACTTTAATGGCATGATTTTGAAAATACAGTGTCTTTAATATGGAGTTTGTCCATCTGTGCCGCTATAGCAGATTCTTGGTAGATTTTCCATACGATTTTGGGATGTTTCTATGGGAATTTGTGTTGATTTATTGTGTTGAGCATTTAAAGGGGTGAGGCACTGATGTTAGATGAAAAGCCCTGTCTCATTCCAGTTCAGTCTCAATCCCAGTTCATCCCAAACCCCAGTGTGTATCCCAATACTTTTGTTCATATAGTGCATTCACTCCAGTCTCCCTCTTGCTCTGATGACTTTTATATTGGACAACCTAGGCAGTGCCTGGGTGGTAAGATGCAGCTTTCATTTCCATACAGTTGATCCAACACTGCTCACTGGGATGCCCAAACAATTCTATATTATTTGCTTGTGCATATCTAATTTTATCTACAATTTGCTGAGAACGCTCTTTGATCTGTGTTCACAGTCTGACCAATGGTAGTTGAATTTTTTTTATCCAGAAAAGGATGGGTTGGATACTTCTGCAAATAACATTTAGAATAAAATATGACCCAGCACAAAATATTAGTGTCATTTGTAATTCTGGACACTGTATGTAAATGCATTGGTGCTATCGTAAAATGTACTGAAACAAATCGATTACTACAGAAGGACTGCATTGAGAGAGGAGTGAAAGATACATATCGAAACATGACGTCGAGTATGACCTATAATCAATGTTTATTTACAGCATCAAACATGGTTTGACTTTATCTGTTAGAAAAAGTCTTAACAGGGATTTTCTGTGTTTTTAATCCATGATTTAGGACTTTTTGCTTCTTTTCAGGATTTAGACTAAAATGTAAATTCCCGACAGGAACAATAGCTAGTAGTATACTTAAACACCTTACCATGAAGGAATGGAATCTGGTAGGGAGCTTCTCGACGACATCACGTTCACCCATAGCTTCCCATGTAAGCATTTTTTGGGCGTGGCGTATCAGTCAGGATCTTAGTCACGTCTGTGCCGCCCTTTATAAAAAGACATCTCCCCTCGTCTGAGGCATGATAATAATTCTCGTCAGAGTGGTGGGGCTCCATGTGTTATTAGGGGAGGTGTCAATACCAGTGGCTTTGATGAATGCTACGATCGGTTCCAGCCAGGCGCGGCTGTAATGATTGTGCTAACGCTGGCTGACGCGCAGGGTTGAGGAAGATCTTCATTTACCGCTTCATCAGTGTGATGCGGCGACGAAAACCCGCGGCTCGCAAAACTGGAGACGGATGCAGCAGCTGTGTAATAGGCTTTTTAACCTCCTTTTGTGCTGCCTTTTTTAGGCATCGCTCCTCTAACGACCGCCCGCACACTCCTAGCACATCTGGCTTGCGTGTGAACACCAGCCAGAGTTCCTTTTACCCAGGCGTTAGTCGTCCTTTTCAGTCCAGTCTACTAAAAGCACTGGAAGTGAGATCTTCTCATATTTTTATAATAATATGATTCTTTGAAAAGGGCTTTATTTAATGAAACACTTTCTCACCATTTTTATTGGTTAATTCCTTACAAAATGTAAAATGTAAAATGTTTTTAACATGACGATATACTTCTTGAATGTGTAGATATACAACACCTTGTCAAACGTTTGAGATTCTCTACATTTGCATGTTAATATTTACAATTTACATAAAACACACTCGTATTCTTTGCCAGCAAATTCATTTACTGTATTTTCACTGCTGAGTATCTTTATTAGCCAGAAAATGTCATATTTTCAATGAATGACTAATGAGCTGTAAAAACCCACCTAGTACAATTATAATGTGGATCATCAGATGACTGTAAGATATATAATTAGACCAAATGGGATGAAACAGTCTTGTGCTTTTAAAGTTACATGATTTGGACTACACCATCACCTCACACACACTTAGTAGGATGTCAGACATGCACCATTAAATATTTCCATGTCATAAAAGAAAATTGGTTTAGCTGGCAAATTTTATAGTTTATAGTTGTTCACTCAACAATTTTCCAATGAATAACAAGAATAAAAAATGCAAGTAAATGGAAAAGTGGTAAGAAAAAAAAAAACATGTAGTGTACAAAAATGCTTGACTGGTAATATATAAAAACTTGGCACTTAGTACTGGGCATATGAATTTTTATAAAAAAAATATATGTTCACAATAACAATTCAGTGAATTGTATTTAGTTACTTCATGCATTTGTTTTAATTACTTAGTTTCTTCATGCATTTGTTTTAATTACTCTAGGGTTTGAAGCTCAATCTCTAAATGATCACAATAAAATATAGTGGCAAATTTATGCCATCATATATGTAGGCAAGCAAGGAAAATCTAAACAAACATAAAGCAAAACAGAGGTCAGAGTAACAGAGGATGAAGCAGGAACATCACAGGTCATAATGGTGAGATATAGTCATGAGGCTCAGAGCTGAGGATGCTCCAGGCAACCTCAGACCCAGCTAAACCCTTTTAGCTGTACTCACTGCTGTGGTACTGGACTCATTACTCAGAGGGCCTTGTGTTATTCGTGCTAGACCCTTGACCTATCTGAATGAATGAATGCACATCTGCTTTGCGCCATTGTTTATGTGTTCAGAGCACAGCAGAGGATGAGTAGTTAGATATTTATCAGCATTCCCTGTTCATCTCAGATGACCCTTTCACATGAGCCGCTCACCAGTCTGTCACTGAGTCTATCAGTGAGGCAGTAAGGCACAGTAAGACTCTTGGAGTCTGACTCACTGGGCAGCCCAGCAGAAACAAAGTGTCACAGGTGAACCAAATCAGAATCTAAATGATCCAGAACATATTTCCCTGGAGTGGAATGAGTGGCTCCCGGTGAGGGATTATGGGAAGCATGGTCAGTAAAGACAGCATTGCTGATTTGATCATTAGTTGTATAATGAATTTACAGTTCATCACAAAGGTGTTGGATGTGGCTGAGTGTCAGGGCTCTGTGCGGGCCAGTCAAGTTGCCGCGCCTTTATGGAGCTTCTTTTATTACACAGGCATGCTGGAATAGAAGAGGTTCTTCCCCAAACTGTGTTGACAAAGATGGAAGCAGGGTATTGCAAATGTCTTGGTTATGTTGAGCCATGAAGATTGACCTTCATTTGAAGTAGGGGGCCACCTGAATTGAATAGGACATCCGTGGCACACGCACTTGTATCTATACTAGTTTTTATAAACTACAAAGAGCACCTAAAATGGAGTGGACATCAAGTGTAGATACAATGTACATAGTAAAGTGACTCATCAGTGTATAATGTTGTTTTTTCCTGCTTTGGTCCTTTTCAGGGGTGCCCCCAGATTCTACGTACTGCGGACATTCTGGTTCCAGCAGGAATCGTTCGGCCAATCACACTGCGGGCTCGAAACCTGCCCCAGCCACAGTCAGGTCAAAAGAACTACGAGTGCGTCTTCAACATCCAGGGAAAAGTCCAGCGCATCCCAGCCGTCCGCTTCAACAGCTCCTGCATCCAGTGCCAGAACACTTCGGTAAGGGTGCCTTTGATTCTTGTAGCACAAAAACAGCCCTAAATGTGTCAATGGGGAACCCTGCAGTAGGGATTTGTCTAGTTTTATGCAAAGGGGAATCAAGATGTTAAGTGCTTTGTAACACTTAAAGGTCTACAGTTGTTATTATAATATTATAGTATTACATACATCTACTCATTTAAATCTCATTTAAATAACATTCTATGTCTAGTAGCAAATGTCTGAAGGATAGTTTATATTTTTATGACCTAGTCGGATTGATCACAGGCCTTCCCAGGCAAATGGGGAAGGTACTGGAATTTAAAGTTTTACTTTAAAGTTTAATTTGTTTTGTGTTCTGTTATGGGCACCTTATATTCTTAAGCCCTCCAGTCACTGCCTAACAAGATGCCTTAAGGATCTGTAAAAGTGAAAGTAGAGGATCTTGTTTTGTACTTGTGCCAATGAATGATTAAAACACTGCTGGCATCAGTGGTTTGTAGGTTTGGTGAAAACAATTCTCTTCAACTACAAACTCTTAATTGTACTATTGGCTTAGAGTGAGTGATTTAAGGGTTTTTGTTGCTTTAATGTCTTTGTATATTACGCTTAACTAAGCTATGACTTTCTCATTGGAGGTTTATGTATGTGGTTAATGGATGCATGCTTGATAGTGAAAAGGTTATTTGGATCCTGGTTGAAATGTACACTGGCTTGTTATTGTTTTGAAAGAGGCAGAATGATGAATTCCCTGCTGTCCAGAACAGACTGAAGTTGGAATGGGACATTTGATAGTCTAGCTTATTGGGCTCATGAGTTTTTTACAAACCTTCCCAGAAAAGTTTTTCTGTCTATGCCACTGCCGGAAAACAAAAACTGCTCATTACATTTTAATCCTAATCAATAATTTCTGCTTGGAAATGTAATCAGTACTCACAAGTTTGGTACCAAGTGAAAGTTCAAAAAGATGTAGGAAGGTGTTTACACACCATAGGGTGTTTTTAGCGTGTTGAATATTTGAATATCGGTTCCAATACATTCATTCACTGTCTATAATGGTGCCTGAGTGTTAATGTCGGGTGTAAGAATGGCCGAAATATGCTGAATCACTGAAATGAAATGAAGTTTTTCCTCTCACGTCTGTCTTTTTGTATGAGAGTGGCCAAACACAAGTAGCAGGACAAGTGAGAGTATGTGGAGTGACAGTAACCTAGCTGTTTGTGTGTGTGTGTGGGAGTGTTTTAGGAGTTTGGGTTTCTTTCCAGATATTGATTAATTTTGGAGCCTGAGGTTGAGGTTCCTTCCAGCTTGAATAGCTTGTAATTTGCTCTTTGTAAACAGCAACAGTGCCATCCATATAGCCCACTTTCTCCCCATCAGCATTCACATTTCTCATCAACATATTTCTTCAAGGATAGCCTAACCCAGATGGTATTTGAATAAGTGTGAAAAGAACGCATGCATTATTTTGGCTCATTATATAGAGCTTACTCAGTAACAATCTGTCTGCACTGAAGCCATCTAACAGTGAGCAGTAGATTATTGTTAGTCAAAGGAGAGAAAAAGAGAGAGAGAGGGAGAGAGAGAGAAAGAGACAATGGGTGTGTCTTCTAAAAATGTGCAAAGGAAGACAAGGTGACTTTTCCTTGTGACACTGAGCATGAGAGGGGGAAGAGAGAGAGAGAGAGAGAGAGAGAAAGAGAGGGAGAACTTTATCCAGGAGTAGACTTCAATTTGAAACATTAAAAGTCTTGTTTTCTCAGTCTGAATGGGGAATGTCATATGGCTGACATTGAGATGCTCCCCCTCTCTCTCCTCTTTCTCTCTCATTCCTCTTTCTCTATATCTCTCCCTCTTTCTTCTATCTCGGTCTCTTTGTTTTGCTAATCAAGTTTTATTCTCACCCTCTCTCTCTCACTGTCTATCTATCTCTATCTTACTCTCTTTCTCTCTCTCTCTTTCCAATCTCTCTGTTGTGTTCATCCCTCTCCTGACCATATCCCACCACCACCACCACCACCCCCCCCCCCCTTTCTCTCACCCTCTCGGTCTTGTACTTTGTCGGCACAGTCGCCGTCTGTGACCCATCTGGTTGTCACGGTAACCCTGGGGAATCTTGTAAAATAATTAGCCGGGAGTGGATGTGGTGTGTAATGTGGCCTGACAGTGTGGCTTGGGGGGAGGGGTAGGTGTAAAGGTCCGTGCTGTGGAAGAGCGTGCGCCTTCTGACATTTGGGCACTCATAGGTCAAAGGTCACCCATCTAACCTTCCTGTGACAGGACAATTGATCTTCCAGGTTTGACCCCTTTTCCTTCTTCTGGGTCATAACTACAGGTCGTACATACAATGTCAGAAATAGATTAGGTTCAAATAATGTAAGTGTACCCTCAGAGGTCCTAAAGCGTCCTTTAGCTCTTTAAATGAGTTTTAAATGTAAAAGATGTAAATGTTACTCTCCTTGGAGAAAGTGGTATATATTCAACTTTTCGAAATACAACAAAACGCCTAGACAGGAAGTTTGGAGCCAATGCCACTGAAAAAATACAACTACAACACAATCTGGTGCAGTTGTGTGTGATAATTTATATACCACTGGTTAAATTCCGTATTTACTGAAAATAACTGTGAAAACAATTTAATGTAACATAATAATGCAATTGTGCCTACATTGTTCTCTCTAGTGTACTTATTTTCACTTAGAAAATCAACAAAAAATATGTTGTTGACACCTGTAAATATAACTGTACATTATGATCCTGAGATAAAACCTTTATTTACATCACAAAGGATAGATATCTATTTTGCTTTTTTTATGTTTATCTGCTCAAAATGGTGGTTAGTGATACCAGACACGTATCTATTTTTGAATTGCCCTTGTTTTATTATGTACTTTTTGTTCCTGCCCCCAAAAACATATCTCCAGAAGAGTTGCTGTACAGGTAAAAATGTTCCTTGTTTTTTCATAAGTCCGTCTAAAGAGGCTTAATTACTTTATTTTTGAAACCTTTCCATTGTTCATATCATTAAATTTAAGGGGTTAGTAATGAGCATCATGTCCATAGGCATCCGCCATATATTCTTGATGACATTCCGGACAGGATTAATTGTTGTCCTTTCCTGGGACGATATGGCTTGAAGGCTCATGTGCCGAATGCCTCTGTGGAGAGCCACTGGTGTTCCTCCATCTGTTTCCACTCATCCCTCCCCCTCTGCTCTCTGTGTGCATGTGACCTCCCCCAAACCTCAGCCCCGCCTCCACTACCACTATGCATCTCAATCACTACCGAGACATAATACTACCTCCAACACTTGCCTTTTAAACCAATTCGAGGTGATAGTTTGTCTAAAAATCTAATTGGCACAGTTATCCTGTATAGCTTACATACAGCTGATTCGTGAAGATGTTTTAGAAGTCTCAGGAAGGATGCTGTAGTTTTACACCAGGACTTTGAAGCTAATTTAACTAGCGAGCGTGAAAGCGTATAGTCAGTACAAGCATTATTAAGACTATGTGACAATCATGCAAAGTTTGTCCCTAAATCTTTAAACATGTATCATAATTTAACTTGCCAGAGAAGGCTCAAACACATGCTAAATTCTTCATGTTGGCTGCTACTACTGTTTAATCGACGTGTCATGTACCTTTCTCATACGTAACAGTGTGTCCTGCAGGTTCAGAAACCACATAAGTGAGTGTATTTAAGATTACAGAACAGCTCTAGGTGGTTTTAAGCAAGTTTGAATTGACAGGTGGCTCAGTGTGAATTGTTGGGACTAACACTTTTTAGCTACAAAGCTAACGGAAACCCATCAGTGGAAGCGATCCTGTGAGCAGTCTAGACAGCAAGTATTGGAAGTATTGATCCAGTTCGGAAAATTGACACATCATCATGTAAACATTTATTTACCTGTTTCCACATTGATTTATTTCGTAATGGCTGAGCAGCACCCAGCTGGGCCTCAGAGCCAAACAAAACAGGCAAACGGGGAAGATACCTTTTGTCTGTGCACCATTCAAAGCAGAACCCCTGCCCCCACAATCTCACTCATTCACTTTCTCTCATCTTCTCATCTCCTCCCCTCCCCCATCCTCTACCTATCTCTCCATCTCTTTGTTCCTCCATGCTCTCAATCTCTCAGCATTGGGTCGGGACACTTAGATTAATCAATAGTCTGATTACCAGTGATGCAGCACATCATCTCTCCCTCCATCCCCCCTTCCATTTCTCCTCTTTTCTCTTCCATCTTCTCCTCTCACTCTCTCTCTCTCTTACTGACTTTCTCTCTATCCCATTGCTGTCCCTTTCTCTCTCTTTCCCTCAGTCTTTCTCTTCCTCCTCTCTTCTCCTTGTTTTGTCCCTGCTCTCTTCCCCTCTCTGCCTACTTTCCTCTCTCCTTTACACTACCCATTCTCTTTCTCTTTTCTTCCTCTCAAATGCTCATTCTCTCTCCCCTCTGCCCTTATTTCTTTCTCTCTCTCTGCCCTCTCATTCTCTACTTCCCTCTCTCTCTCTCTCTCTCTCTCTCTCACTCTCTTTTTCTCTCTCACTTGTCATGCATCTTCTGAAGTGAATAGCAATCTCACACCAGTAAAGACATGCTCCAGATTACACTTGTTCCCAGGGGAGTGTGTGTCATCGTCATCTTCCCTCACCTCCCCCATCACACCCACACACACACATACACACCCAACAACACACACACAAGGCAACAATGATCCATCAATATGGCCGTCAAGGCGAATGGCCCTGCTTCTCCTCCCGAGCTGGGATGCCAGGTGACTTTGAGGCCATGAGGTCCATGTTAATGAAATTGTGAGTGTCCTGAGATTGACGACAGAGAATCAATCAGCTTCATCTTCCCTTCACATACATCTCATAGAAGGATCATATTTTGCCCCTTTTTTTCTGCCCTGCCCTTCTCAGAGGACCAATTTCTTAACCCTTAGGAGTTTGTTTTGCTGTGCTATTCAAAGGCCGGTACAATTACACTACCGATTAATTTACATTCTGTATTGACAGTTTTAAAAGCAAAAATGTAAGCGTGTAATTTTTCATCAAATTTAGTTCAAAACTATTTTATCTACAGTACTGTAGAAAGGTCTTGGGCTCCTGAGAAAATAATATTTAGAAATACATTGAGGGGTTTTTACATTAATATTACTCAGTTTACAAGTAAAAAAAATAGTATGAATAATTAAAAAAGTAAAAAGAATAAACACAAAAAAATTACAAATATTAAATGAAAGTGACTTTATGTTAAGTATATCAGTATGTTCCTTGTGGAGTATTACTTGTATTTTCCATCAGAAACCTAGTTTGACTAGATAAGTCCTTCACTAAATTAATTCGAGAGCTGCTGATGAAATTTCTCAAATCGAAACGATGTTGCAAGAATGAAGGTGAAATCCGGAACCGAACTTGTGTTCTTCTGAGCAACTCACACACAGTATCAACTCCTTTTATTCAAACAAAACAAATCAGGAGATTTTTTACTGCACATTTGTTTGCATTTATTCTAAACACTTTATCACATGTTGAGAAAATGGGTTTAAACTGTTTGCAGAGGTGCGTAAGACTTGGTCACTGTTCCTTAAGTACAAATACAAACGTGATGTGTAGGACCAGAAAGCAGAAAGGTCTGTGGTTTCTGCCACTATGCCGCTCTTGTCATGCCTGAGCTGGAAGCTGCTCTACAAGCGCCTCAAATGGACAGATCTCGTCAGCATCTATATTTTACAGCCCTGATGGTGCTGTTTTAGGTTGGGTGATGCTTCTAACATATGGGGAATTTTTATAGGTACTTATTTAAAGACAGATGCTGAAGGAATACTGAGGGTGAGACAGAAACCAGAAAGCTAGAACAGGGGTTTAAGAGAGGAAGGAACCCTCAGCACAACCCTCTCCTCTGAGAGATACAGCCACATAGATCATCATTGCTCCAAACTTTCTAGTAGCATCTGTAAAAGAGAAAATTATCCCAACACAATTGGCCTCACCCTTAACCAACATGAGGTGTGACACACTGAACAGAATTGCTTACTGTACTAAACAGTAGCACTGGCTCAAATTACATAAATACTTTGTTAGTGATTGTATCCATGTTAATTTGGAAGCTTCATGTTATATTTAAGCCCCACATTTGAAAAATTGTTTAGACTAGAGTACATGGCTGGGAGTAAAGGGTGTCCTCAGGTTACAAAAGTCTCGACATATGATGTTTTGAGTTTATGACACTCACTTAAACTCGCACCCCCCATTCGCCTTTCACTGTTAGCCTCATACTTATGGACCACGTGGGTGGAAGGATATGCAGCTAATGTGTGAGGGTGTTTTCCTCTTTCTTTTTTACTGCGTTTTAATGATTTTACAACTGTGTGAGGATAAGCAGGCTTGACTTAGGCTTGCGTGTGTTTCGACCTACACCAAAACTCGGGTTACATATCACTTTTGAAGGAATGGATTTGTGGCGTAACTCAAGGACCCCCTTGTATGGTGGAGCACAGTTAGTTTTCTCTTTCCCGCATCATTAGCAACAGAATTGCTAGTTCCCATCCTTCTCCAAGGGTATTTAACTGTCCAACAATGTTGGGATGGCTGCAGTTTGAGAAGATGCAGGGCTTGCTTTATGCACCTTAAATAAGTAAAGTGTCCATTTGTCATACATGAGCAAACCACAGCACAGTGTGACCAGCACAAAACTGTTCTCTGCATGTAACCCAGTCACCTAGTGAAGCAGCAGGCAGGCAGGACCACAGCGCCCAAGGAGCAGTGTGTGGGGACGGTACCTCAGAGGTACCACTAGCAGTCCTGGGACTCAAACCCATGACCTTCTAAATGCAGGGGCAACTTCTTAACCACCAAGTCGGAAGCAAGCTTGAGAAATGTTGTGCTAGCCTTCGCCCTCGCTGCGTTTAAGTATTGTAGGAGGTCCTAGCTAACAGGTGGAACTGAACAAAGCTGAATTAGCCGGGCATTTGGGGGAGAAGACAAAAAAGTGTCTCTTACTGGAGAACACATTCACATCTTCATTCAGAAATACCAGCTCAACAGTGTTTTTTGGGCCAGCTCTAATAAACAGTAATTAACAGTGTAACGTCACATCGGCTCTTAATGCTCTCCCAATCCCACTCCCTCCCCGGGCTATGTTTTGTTCCAGTGGTAGCAAACCATGTGATCAGTCATGTAACCTGCAGTGGATGAGTCAGTGCATAACAGCGGTGATGAAGAAGTGTATTTTTAAGTTATCCTTTTTTAATGCAATTTGTAGCTATACGAACACAGCATGACATTTTTAAATAAAAAGCCGGGCCCTTAAAAAAAGGACCCATTCCAAGATATTTCCATAAAACCAGGGGCGCATTAAGCACCGTATTAGTCACAAATAATATTGTTAACTGACAGCGGCAGCTACTTGGCACACCTGTTCGAATTCGTACGCTTTGGTAGTACTCAGTCATTTTGAAAGACTGCATTTAAAAAGTGCTGAAGCCTGAAAACTCCTGCGAGGCCCTGGTGTCGTATTACGGCCAGTTCATCTGCTATTACCCCCGATGCAAATGTATTCCCTCAGGGCATGTCTCTGGTTCACACTGCAGCAACGGCCCATTATTTTTGACAAAAATCAAGTTAACTTGTCCTGTATTTTCCCTAATTTCTCAGCAGCTTTCCGCCTCTGCCTGGTCCCAGCCCTTAGACAGCTGCCTTTTCAGCTTGTCACAATACTTCTATTGTGTGGCTTCAGCCTCCCTGAGGCAGAGAAGGGCTCTACTGTACCCGCTCAATGTGCTAGTGAGAGGTATGAGTTAGATTCTGATTTAATTTCCAGTGGAGAAATCGAAGATTCCGAAATTTGTAATTATGTGACACAGTGGAAGCCGCTGAAGGGTAGCGGGTGGATTAATGATTATAGTGCTGATTTTGACAGATTTAATTTATTACACAATGTAAGGAGATAACCGTCAAAGACATAATTACACTTTAAATCACTCAAAGCCTACGAGGGCGTACCTCAGGGGTGTGTTTTCAGCCTCCTTTTGTTTTCTGTTCAAACACGAAGGCTCGAATGGCCCAACTCTAAAATTATTTTGCACACAACGATATTACACATGTATCTTTAACACATTTTGACCTGCATATGAGATGTTGCTTTCAGAAACATCTTGTTTTTTGATTAGAGCGCATTTCCCAAGAGGAAAATTGAGCCGTAATCCTGAAACCCGCAACCCCACACAGTCTACTTTTTCTTAGAAACGTCTCAAAATTTCCGACATCAGCACTTCACTGCTGCAGCGTTCGTATATCAGTTTTATGCATCTCCCCCATACTCTTGGTCTGTCATATGCATGATAAATGCATAAATTGAAGTTGAAACATCATATGCATTTGCTTTTCTCCACCTTGTTCTCCACCGAAGCCAAGGCAAAAATTGAGAAATTTTCATTACGTCCTCTTTTTTTTCCTTCTCGAAATGAGAGGTGAACAAAATACCCAAAATGAACCCATAAGTGTAAGTGTTGCTAAGCGCCACTGACCCCTTAGCGACAGGCACTGGCCGTGTTTCCGGGGAAACGTACCGCTGAGGCCTTTTTACACAATGCCCAAGTTCTAAACCAGCCTCTTGATGAAGAGAGGCCCTCATAAAGAAGTCCATTATCCTCTGTGCAGGGTAGCAAAGGCTTTCTGAATAAAAACACTTAAATGTTATTTTTGTCAGGCTTTTTGAACCAGCTCACCCTCATTATTCTATTATTCTCATCAAGTGCTCAATCAGGCATTAGCGTTTTTATACTGCCCCATGGAGAGGAACATGCTAAAAAGCCCCTCCTGGCTTTAATGACCTTCGTGTTCACGTGTGAATATGCACGTTCCAAACTCGCGCTGAAAGTTTCCAGTGGAGATTTGGGGGAGAAAACTTCATCAGTCCACAAGCGCCCAAGTTGCTTCGCCATTGCAGGAAGCCTCATCTTCCTCCTGCTAGTTTCCTGCCTGCTAGTTGTTTTATCAGCGATATCCAGCATTAAATGGCGGCGTTGTAGCAGGTGGGCTTTACGGAAATAAACTGATCAGCTAATGTGATTATCAGCGTGCGGTACGAATCCCATGCCTGATGTGCTTCATCACATTAACTGCAGCTTGAGCCTGGAGCAGCCTCGCTGTATCGAGAGGCTCAGCTGCAGTGGAATCTGTAAATGAAGAAATCGCTCTGTTAGCTGTAAGTGATATCCCAGAAACTTCTGTTTGACATCACTGCAGTCCTCACGAGGAAAGAATGCTTCGGTTAGACTTGGACCAGTGCACCTACCTCAGTTATGATGACATAAGTTCAACCATCTCATACGCTGTCTTCATTCTTTCTTTCTTTCTTTCTTTCTTTCTTTCTTTCTTTCTTTCTTTCTTTCTTTCTCTCTTCCTTCTTTTACTTTCTGTTTTCCTTTGCTTTCTTTATTTAGTTTTTTAACTTTATTTCCTTCTTTCGCTTTCGTTCTTTCTTTCTTTCTTTCTTTCTTTCTCTTTCTTTCTTTTTTATTGTAATTACTATTACTCCATGTTCTAATGATTTCACTGTACCATGTCTTTGTTTCTCCTTCTTTCTTCTCATTCACTTTTTTTATTCCTTCTAATTTTTTCTTTCATTCTTTTTTCTGTCTATCTTTATTTATCCCTGGCCTCCTTTGTATAAGTATATTTTCTGTGTGTGTACTATTGTATATATTCTATGCTGTATCATTCCTTCCCCTTGTTTATGTATTTCTTCCCTCATTTGTTATTTGTGAACATTTCTCTGCTGTATACTGTAGCATCTTCTTTTTCATTCTTTCCCCTTTTCCTTATTTCTCCCCAGTCCATCATTATTAGTGATTAATTCTCCACCCTTCTCTGCAAACTGGGCCATGATGTCATTTCTTACCTCTTACTGGAAATCAACTAAACCAAATCCCCTCATAGCTAACTTGGCAGGGACAGTGACAGTTTTCAGTCACATCCCTATCACATCCCAGAATTCCCATTCCCCTTCAATACAGCAATTAAAAAATGATGAAACCTGTGGAGGAGCAAATTATGATCCGTTATTGCTGATAGAAGCCTGGTAACAAGATACCTATGATTCAGTAATTAGGTTAGCATTAAGTAATGCACCCAGCAGTTACATACCCATACGTCATCCGTGCTGTTGTGTCTTTCTGCTGAGCCTGGCCTAGTTTAGTAACTTAATTAAATGTACAGGAAAACGTCCATCATTAAGTTACATTGATTTTCATTCCGTCACTTACGAGAGTCAGCACTGACAAGCCAGGCCGGAGCCAAAGAGCGCTACAGGGAGCTTTCTCCAAACCTCAGTAAACATCTTGGAAAGAATAAAATCCTACTTAATGCTTAAAAGTCTACTTCCATTATTGGAATTAATTGCAATCACTTAATTTAGAAAAGAAGATTGGTGTTTAAGTCGCAGCATTTCTCACCACCTTACCCCCCTTCCCGAGTCAATATCTCCTCACCGTTATTCATCACTTCGCCATGCTGTAAACAGCGCTGCTGTATTAACTTTGCTGCAATAAGTAGATTGTTGTGCGCATTATTTATTAAAAGTGGGCTTTAAAAAAAACCTGGATTCAACTGTACCGTAGTTCCATAGTTGAATGCTTCTAGCAGAAAAAGAGGATTGTGATAAACACAACATGGTGTAGAAAATGAAATTCAAATGGTGGATATAGAGCTTTTTTATTTCTTCTGATGGTTTCCAGGCTGGAGTATTTGTTGTGTTGTGTGCTGGTGTGTGTGTGTGTTTGTACATATATATCTGTGTGTGTGTGTGTGTGTGTGTGTATTCGGGCTGCTGATGGATTCATTGTGGAGGTGGAGGGGAGGGTTTAAAGGTAAGAATACCTTGCTGTCGTTTACTAGTCATTTCCATTGAGGCTCTTGACAGAATCAGGCCAGGCTGTCTCCTCACAGAGCGCGCGGCGATACTGTGGGAAGACAAGCCTGAGGAAAATCAATTCACTACTGGCACAGATAAGCTGTATTGTATGGGCAAACACAAAGGCTTCCTCGCATTTACACTCAGCAGCTAATCTCCTCAAAGCTGCCCTGCCTTTCGCTGGAGAGGAGGCAATAGGCAAGAAAATACATCATATTACTGCCCAAAATACATTGTGTATGACTCTTTCACTCTCCACCAGCTTTCATCGCCGCAGCTTATGCATGACAACAACCTATTTCTGATCATTTTTTATATTGGGGAGATTCTTACCGCGTTATCACTCATTTTTCATTATGCTTTGGTGTGTTCCCGGGCAGTTTTTGGATTTGAACTTAAAATTCAGTCAACAAAATGGACAGCTCTTTCTCCCGGGATTTCAGAATCCATCAGTAAATTCAGGTATGTTTGTTGAGGCTCCCTTAAAGCCGATAGCTCGTTTTTTACACTCCTTGCCATTAATCTTCAACTATAGAGGACATTACTGTCACATACTGCTGTCTGAGTCTATTTATCTGAGTCAAAAGTTTAGATAAAAAGCTCAGCAAATACTGCCATAAGCTAATGATGTTCAGACGCCGACCTCTTTGACCTGGAAATCTACAGAGGTCTTCCATACCTGACCCCAATTACGAAAGAATACATGGACCAGCTGGGTCCTGTAGAAGCTGGCGGCTGCTTGGAGCCTGGTGTCAACAGGTTGAGTGAGCTTTACTTCGGCCTTTCGGCACCCTTGACGCAGACTAGCTCGCTCCACTTCCCCTCAGAAATGCCTAAGAGCAGCCCAGGGAAGACTCGAGTCCATTGAAAACACACACACACACATATGTACTATTTAGTACATTAGGGTGAGAAGTACAATACGGTGCAAACAAGAGACCACCCTTTAGTTGGTGTCATATCAAAAGTCAGACGGAGTACAAATTATTCATAGTTTCTCGGATTCAGGGTAAAAAAAAAGTAGCACATGAATAGATGGAAAAATATCCTTAAAAAAAGCAAAAAGCAAGGCTCCAAAAAGAATGGAAACTGTAATAAAGGCAGTGTGGACACACTGAATACTAGCAGTAGGTTTATATATCTTTATTATACATTACACTGTAATTATTAGCCCTGTCGTATTAACACGCTAATTTTGAGCAATTAATTACAGAAACAATAATGTGTAAGTTGTGCTGATTAATTGCACCACATGATTCTGAGTCTCTGCCTCATTCTGGACACATCACCTCTAAAATATCAACTCCAATCAAAGCGGAAAGTATCGAACTCAGCAGTCCAAGCCAGAACAGCCCAATACCAGCACCAGCTGGTCACACTGGACCAGGCACTCAGACCCAAACTGGCCTGTCTACCTGTGAGCCAAGTAAAATGGTTTCTGTTGCCAAGTTTCTTTTGAGATGCTGAGGTTGACATCCACCCAGGGGTTTGTTTGAGTGAAACACAGAAAGAAAACTATGCCACAGCATTTACCCCCACACCCCCACCCCCGCATTGAATGCTTCTTTAACCCTGACACGAATGTACATTGTCTAAAACCTAACAGACCGACTATATTCGAACATTTACTTTGCTGAACCTTTTATTTCTTATCCTCAGCCTATTTTTTATTATTTATATTTTTATTGCTGTATCTACTCATGCACATGGACGGTGCAGAAATAGATGTTGAAAGTCTGTTGATTCACTCATATGCCCAAACTCATTTACATCTTTAAATACTTTACAGCAAATATGTGTGTGATTAATTTAGATTAATTTATTAAAGAGCGTGTAATTATTAGATGTTTTAAATTGCATGACGCCCCAAGTTTATATATACATTTTAGTATATATATATAATACTGTAATTGTATAAAATAATAATATAATCTTTATATATGTTGAATTATTAGACTGTAATTATATGTATTTTGTGCAGCTTCTTTTTAATCTTATGTTTTCTGCCATTTATTCTGTCTAACTTGATTGTGACAGGAAATTAAAGGAATGAAAGGGTAGGCTGAGATTTTATTAATAATAATAATAATAATAATAATAATAATAATAATAATAATAATAATAAAACTAACTTTTAAATCACAATTTGTCATAACAGAAATGTTAATGCATGTTGCCCCACCGACTTTTTTTTTTCTCTGCCCTTCACCTCCCAGGCTGCCAGCGACTGCCCCTGGTGTGGCATGTTTGCCTTGTAGTGATTGATTTGCACTGCATGGCTGAATGAGCAGGGTTGTAGCAGCTGATGTTTCACTCCACCCTAATGACCAGCTGAAGGAATGGAGCTTTCCTGTCAGTGCTTTGGGACTTTTTGGTTTTGCCATAAATAGAAATTAAAGTAGTGCTCCTTCACTGCAGGAGCTCCTAACCCACCGGTCATACTCTGATAGCAGTATTTATTCTCAGAGGGAGAGATCCTGAGGCTGCTGGCACCTTCTTTTTTTTAATGCTCAGCCTAGGAGCTCCTTCTGATTTAGTCACACTTTTTTTTCCCCTTTCCTTATATTTTTGCCAAGGCTACGATTGATGGCACTGCTCCACAATATTCTCGCTGGGTTGGATCAGCTAAGTGCTCTCACAGTTGTTGCTAATTAAATAAAAAAAGAGAAATGAAGGAAAAATAAAGCAATCCTTTGCTCTGCTCAGCTTCAGTGTCATGCAGAGAAACAGGAGCATTTACTCACCTAACACACTAGCTCACTCCTCATAGGATGAGTCAGTATTTAGATTTTTTTAAGCTAAAATAATGTGAATTAAACTGTTTCTGTATGAAGACTTTTGCTCTTAGAGATCGCTATGTACTGGACCTTGGCATTCAAGGACAAACCCTGGAGCTTATTCTGTGACAAGTGTGTACACTGGGTACATGAGCAAATCTCAGTTCGATTTTTTTATGATGGCTGTTCCAGTTAGGAGAGTAGATAGATTCTGTTTGAGACTCTTTAGAGTATAACAGAGGGCATTTAAGTTGGATTGCAGTGAACATATCCAGCTCACCTGCTTGTTCTGTTTCTGTTCTTTTCCTGCAGTACTGGTATGAGGGGAACGAGATGGGAGACCTGCCAGTGGATTTCTCCATTGTCTGGGATGGAGACTTCCCTATCGACAAACCCTCCTCTATGAGAGGTAAGTTACATTTTTTTATGCTGCCTGCAGCATTTCACATGACTGGACAAGAGCTATAAAACTGTCCCAGTACAATCACTGTCACTGATATGGTATCCACAAGTGTAATTCTTCAGTATTTTTTAGTTAGGACACATGCTGTGTGGACAAATGTGAAACTGTGATTTTAATGCTTGATTTTTTAATATGGACTTGGTTCTGATCTTCCTATGTAACATCTTTCACTCTTCTTGGAAGACTGTAACAAGATTATGGAGGTTCTGTGGGAATTTGTGCACGTTCATTCTATAGAGCAATTATGAGGTCAGACACTGATGATAGATGAGAAGGTCTGGCTCACAATCTCCATTCCAGCTCATCCCAAAGGTGCTGAATGGGGTTGAGGTCATGGCCCACCATCCAAAACTTTATGGAGCTTCCTTCATGCACTGTTACACAGACATGCTGGAACAGAAAGATTCTTCCCCAAACTGTGTCCATGAAGTTATAAGCATGGTGCTGTCTTCATTAGGATTAAGGGGCATAGGCTAAACCCTGACAAATAGTCGTGTCCTCATGGTTTTGTCCATAAAGCATATGTACCTTGCAGTCATATTTTTCATGCTCTATGGACTCCCTTCACCCCATTGCAACTTCTGACATTTTAATTTGTGATTATATTTAGAAGAGTTGCATTATGAAACGGCACAATTCTGCCCCTTTTTTAGGAAGTACCAAACTGGACCTAAAATTTACCAGGACTGTACCTGTTCATGATAGCATAGCAGGCCATAATTGTACTTCTACAAGCCTTCCAACAGTAGAAGCATCAAAAGAAACCATTAAAGTTACTCAAATATGTACCAAGTTCCAATTAGACCTGCACAATCTATAACAAAATTGGCCTTTCCAGAAGGCTGCGATATGAAAATGTGCTGTTTGTTGGGAATGTAATTTTGTAGTACAACTCAAGTCAATTATTTTGGTTAAAATAATTCTTTTTGCCAAAAATTCATGCCTATTTTAATTTGTTATGGCCTGATGTGTAACACTATTATCATTAGTGCGGCCTGGACTTAATGTGTTAAGCCCCCTAGTGGTCAGAAGGTGAGGTGGGAAAAAGCTGCTGACTCTACGGAGCTCCAGTGTTCTCTGTCCATAGTCATAGTTCATTCAGAGGAGAGTCTGCTCTTGTGGGGAGATGTGTTGCATTTGAGTGGATCTCAATCTTTTATGCATGTAGAATTTCTCCATCTATTCAGTCGCATATAGTGAGTCAGACGCCTTCTCATCTGGCATTGCATTTTTTATTGATAGCCTGGTGTTTCATGTCTATTTTTGTGTTTTATAGCTCTGTTAAACCACCGAGGCGGGGACGGTTTCTGTCCTCCTTTGTCCTCACTGTGCACTCGTCTAGTCTTATTTCAGCTGCTTTTCTGTTTCTGTTGATCTTCTGTGGGGAGAGAAAAGGCAGAAAGAGGGAGAGAGAGAGAGACAGAGAGAGGGAGAAAGAGACAGAGATAGAGAGACAGACTTGCTGATTTCAACCATAGACAAACACCTGAGAAGGACAGAGTGAGCAAATAAAGTGAGAGTGTTTAAAACAAAGAGGAGAACAGAAAAAAGCACAAAGGCTATTAGACCTATCTATTCCATAAGGCCTGTATAATGTAGACATTTATCCAGCTATTCAACCAACAGCTGTATTTTCACACACATTATTTTGTTGATATTGTTCTTGCTGAAGTGCATTGTGTATGTATGTTTATTAATATACTTCTCTTTTGGACCGTGCTTGACTTCCCTAACCTTGACATCTTAGCTTCGGGATATTATTTGCCTGTTTAGATGAAGCATAATGATCAAGTTTTCCATACAGTCAACAAGAATGTACGGAAATACAGTGATAAACAGCAGGAGAGAAAGAAGTGCTGAGCTGAACTGTGCCCACGCTGGCCTGCAGATATGAGAGAATGATGGAAATAATTATCCCTGTGTGTAGATGAGTGGAGAGTCGTGTATGTGATCAATTGATCAATACAGACCAGACCAACCTCCTTTGCCTACCTTACCACGGCTGCTTAGTGAGATTATCCAGAGAACAAGAGTGTGTGCGTGGGCATGCATGTGTGCACGCGTGTGTGTTTTTATTTTAATACATTTGCAAGAAAAAAATCATTCTGACTTTGGCTTTTATTTTTCACTGAACAGGCAAAAACATTTTTTTGTTTAGAGATTTAGGTTAGGCATAAGCTCAGGAAATAGTCTTTGCACATAAAAGTCTTCAAAGTTAGACAGTAGATACTGGAAATATTTGTCACATCGGGAGGTGCTCGGGAGTGATGTGAGGCGCAGAGTGCAGGTTCTTTAGATGGAATTTTAATATGGACACAGACTCAAGACAATACAGAACTTAAACAGAAACCTGGCACGCGGGCTGAACTCGAATACAACACAAAAAACACAAAAGGGTAAATAGGGTGCTGGAGAAAAAAGTTAGCGTGATGGATGCTAAGACAATGAACACAGGAATCTAAGAAACTTAAATACTAAACAGACACACACAGGAACCAATCAGAATACACAATTACTTAAACAAAATTCAGAACAGGTGATCACAATGACTTGACAAACACACAGTCCAAAATGTCAAAATCATAATCATAAACAATAAGTCCTCTGACATAACAAGTCCTCTGACACAACAATATTATCATTATTATTATAATAATAATAATAATTATTATTATTATTATTAGTAGTAGTAGTAGTAGTGGTGGTAGTAGTAGTGGTGGTAGTAGTAGTAGTAGTAGTAGTAGTAGTAGTAGTAGTAGTAGTAGTAGAAGTGGTAGTAATAGTAGTAGTAGTAGTAGTAGTAGTAGCAGTAGTAGTGGTAGTAGTAGTAGTAGTAGTAGTAGTAGTAGTAGTAGTGGTGGTGGTGGTGGTAGTAGTGTTAGTAGTAGTAGTAGTGGTAGTGGTGGTGGTAGGAGTAGTA
>JBBKCR010000016.1:13278101-13294528 GCA_037577295.1 Ladigesia roloffi
TGTAAGTAACAAAAAAATTGTATATATATATATACAATTTTTTTGTTACTTACAAACATTTTTTATTTATGTTACGTACAAACAGTTAAAAATAGATACATTGTTTATATTGTTTAATGAAAGTTTTGCCCTGAAAATGCTTTGGTTCTGATAATCACCACTGTAAGGAAATCTGAGTCAGTTTCTCCACAATGCACCATTTCAAATCAAACTCTGAATGACTTTGTTTACATCTCATCAGTTGAATATGCTGAAAGTTGGCTCTGACAGTGACTCTGATGTAGACAGTGATGTGATCAGGTGTGCCACTGAAAGCTTTCTGCCTGCCTGGGTTCTCATATCCCCGTTTTTGCTACAAAGTGTTATACACAAATTTTCATTTATGGACAAGCCAGTGCTCCATTTTTTTAAATCGATATGAGAATGTTTCCTAAAAGCCTCTCCATCTGTTCCGCCCTGAACTCAGTGTGGCAGCAGATGGAGTTTTTAGCAGTGACATCACGGTTAATGTTTATATCGCCGTGTTGATCAATTGAGCTGAAGAGTGAAAGAGCGTGTGGATTGATCGAGGAGGGCCAAGCAGATCGCCCTCTAAATCTACAGAGAGGTCTGCAACTTCTAATGGAAATGTATGACACCTGAGCACACATCACTGTCTAGACCTACCACACCAATAGTGTGTGTGTGTGTGTGTGTGTGTGTGTGTGTGTGAGTGTGTATCAGTGACTCGTGTCAAAGGTGCTGTAATGATTCCAGGGATGAATGCATTGGCACTTGTCATAATGTGTTTGCTTTTTGGTGCTAACAAGTCTTTTCATTTGTACCTCTCTCTCGCTTTCCTCCTTTCTACTTCTTTCTATTCTCTCTCTCTTCCATCTAATTACTTTCTTCAATTATTTCTTCCCCTGTCTCCCTTTCCTCTCTCTTTACCCTTTTATTTTTTTCTTTTTTACCCCCCTTCTCCCTCTCTTTCGTCTTGTCACCTCTTTACCTCTCCTTTTTTCCCTATTTCTTTTTTTTCTCACTCCTCTCTTTCTCTCTTCTTCTCGCTTTCTCTATTTCCCTATTCCCTGTTTCTTTGTTTTTCACCCCATCCCCATTCTCTCTATTTCTGTGTACCCTAAATCTCTTTTCTGGTTTGTCTTACTTTCCCCCCACAACACACTTGACGGTCTGTCTCTCTCTCCCGCACTCTCTCTCTCTCTTCCTCGCCCTCTTATCTTCTCCCCACTGGCCTCTCTCTCTCTCTCTGTATCTCTGTCTCTCTATCTCTCTGTCAGACTTTGATGTGTATTCCTCCAGAGGGTGAGGCAGGTACAGAGGTTCCAGTGAAAGTGCTGAACTGTGACACAGTGACCCAGGTGAAGGATAAGCTGCTGGATGCTGTCTATAAAGGCATCCCTTACTCACAGAGACCACAAGCAGATGACATGGACTTGGGTATGTGCGCAGAAACCGGCATTGCACTCTGAGCTCATCTACCCTCATACTGATCCAAGCTAACATTTAACATTTGCAGTATTAATTAGCAGGATATAAACTTCCATCACAAGTCATCTACAATAACCTTGCCATTTCAGTGCCAATCTAAAGTAGATTTCCGACACTAAATATGCCTGTACCTTTTGACTGCATTTGGAGTAATGGGAAAATTGTATCAATTAAAATTTTGCCAAAATATCACTTTAAGCTACTAATAATGAATGTCATTATCCACCCGTTAGCATTATTGTAAATTTTATATGCCAAGCTATATGCCAGGTAGTGGTCATTTAATGTTAATCATGCCAGTATTTTTGGTCAGGTTGTATCATTTAGTCCAGGATTGTGATCAAACAGTGAACTCATTTGTTTTTTTGCGTATAAACATTCTCGTATCGCTACAGCTGAGCATGCTAATGTCTTGTTTGTCACTCCAGTTGAGGCTGTGGCTGTTATCAAGTGTGTTTGTGTGTGTTTGTTTCTCCAACAGAATGGAGACAAGGCCGGCTGACCAGAATCATCCTTCAAGATGAGGACGTCACCACCAAGATCGAGAGCGACTGGAAGAGACTGAACACACTGGCGCACTATCAGGTTAGACAATAATGAGCACTCAATAAGCCCAATAAGATCAAAGTCTCTCCTCTCACTGCTGTTTAATGCATATGCTGAACAGCCACTGAAAGGCACTCAAGCGAACAGATGCATGCAATAGATACAGATGCCTCTCATATTAGTTACTGATTCTGTTCTGTTTTCTTTGGCACAGGTGACAGATGGCTCAGTGGTGGCTCTGGTTCAGAAGCAAGTGTCTGCGTACAACATCGCCAACTCTTTTACGTTCACGCGTTCTCTTAGCCGATACGGTGCGCCAAAGTGCTCTCTGATCGCCTTCCAGCACACACAATTCTCCTTCTCCTTCTCTCACCAGCCATATGCTGTCTGAGGTTCAAATAGTTCCAGTCCACTGATCTAGGATCAGCTCACTCTGACTTTAACTCAAGCCCACTGTAAAATCGTATAGAAATACATATATTTGGACAACATGCTATGATTCTCATAAGGGTGCCCAACACTATTCAGCCCTATAAAAGCTCTGTGTTTGTGTAATCTTTTGAACAGCACCCAACCATGACATGTTCACACAACCATCTGTTGGACAGAAGCTATTAACACGCTTCTCAACGAGACAGATAATGATTCTGTGCTTGATAGTTTAGCTGCTCTGGGACATTCTGTGCTCTATTACATGTGTAAAACACTTTAATGCTCAGAAGGAGATCACTGGTATTCTTGTGAACACTGACTATTTAAAACACCAATTTCGGTGACTAGAGGTAACAATGTGATATCTTTGTTATAGTATGTTTGTATTAATTTTATAATGTTTTGATGCAGAGAGTTTGTTGAGGACCTCCAGCAGTCCGGACAGCCTGCGGTCTCGAGCGCCCATGATCACTCCAGACCAGGAGACGGGCACTAAGCTGTGGCACCTGGTGAAAAATCATGAGCACGCAGACCAGCGCGAGGGTGATCGCGGCAGTAAGATGGTGTCCGAGATTTACCTAACTCGTCTCCTGGCAACAAAGGTATTCACTTACCTCGGTGTACTTAGCTCTTTAATCAGTAACAAGACCACCCTGTACTAAAATACAAACTCCTGAACCATGTGGCCAGGTAACTTAAGCTTCTTTCATACAAAACCTTGATTTAGGGAACTCAACAGTAACTAGATGCATGCAAAATGTGATTGCATGGTTGCTAAAACACCAGTGTTTGGAGGCACCTCTAATTTTTACTCTTTGAGTAAGGTATGGTACCTGAGCTCTGCATTTTCTCTAGGAGCAATAAAGTATATAATATGTAATAATAAAAAAAACACTGGCCAGAAACCAAAAACAAGTCCCAGAGTACTACCAAGGTGGAAAAAGTGATACATTGCAAGAAAGTTAGGTATTTTATCAGCTTGTTCGTGTTTACAACTATGATTTTAGATTGCATGAGCACAAAGAATTGTCACAGAGAAGAAATTTGTATGATTTCAAGTTGCAAACCTCTCAAGATAAGTGGCTAAAATCTCCCACTCATTCATGCACAGCAGGAACACTGAATGACTAACAAAGCGGAACATCTCTGCAAAGCTTTTGTTTTTACAGCTGAGGTTTCAGTTTTTGTTAGGCCCTTTATTCTGTGAATGTCTCATCCTGTTAAATGCCAAGTGTGAATGCCTGAATCCTGTTATTTAACTGTTTTTAAAGGCTGCAGGTTTGAGTGACCCAAAGCCGAACATAAGCAGTAAGAGTATGCCAGTAATGTATCAGGATTTATAATACCAGAGCACTATTAGAATGTGTTATAGCACTTTTAATTTGTTATGAATATTGAAACGCTTTACAAATGAAGATTATTTTGAAGATAATAAATCTCTGTGGAACTAAAACATTACCGTTTCTGTGAAAAAGTAAACAGAACAATTATAGTATAGAATATACAATAAGAGACCCAGTAAACAAGGTTTATTATATTTTGGAAAAAAAATGATATGATGGCAATAACTTGAGCATGAAATGTTGAGCCTCATGGCTTATAGTTCACATACTAATTGGACTAACTTGTTGACAAAACATTTTTTGGAATTACACTGTTCACTGAAGCTCTATTCTACCCGGTCTGCAGTCGTCTTCCTAGGGGGTTTTGATTCAATAATTTGATTCCACCAAGGTTGAAAAGGCCATATTTTCACATCCAACAAATTACACTAACAGAGCTCCAGAGTTCACTCACCTGAATTAAACTGTGAGCACACTCTTGGGTATCCAGATTCCTTTTATATGTCTGGCCTGATCCGCGGTGGTTATAAAGCTAATTTGAGGTTTGGGATTAAGAGCACAACAGTTAACAGTTTTGTACAGTTAGAGTGCATTAATTTGTGCTATCGTAGGTCGCTTCATGTGTAAATAATGTGTGGATTAGGGATGCAAATGACAGTAAGTAGCGACCGATTAGTATTACCATCACACAAAGGCTAATTGGTAGATACTAGTGTCCTCTGAGTGTTGGCCACATTAGCATAGTTGGTTCAGGCATTCCTTTTATGGTGTGGCAGTATGAGTGGAATACAAATGTAATGAGCTCCTGCGTTGTGTCATCAGGGTACCCTGCAGAAGTTTGTGGACGACCTGTTTGAGACGGTGTTCAGCACGGCTCACCGTGGCAGTGCCCTCCCTCTGGCCATCAAGTACATGTTTGACTTTCTGGATGAGCAAGCGGACAAGAGACAGATCAGTGACCCAGATGTGCGGCACACATGGAAAAGCAACTGGTGAGTATTTCCGTTCATCTGACCTTCTGGTACACATTTACAATTAGGAAATATTTAGTTTGCTTACTGTTGTTTGATAAAAATCTCACATTTAGTAGAGTTGCCCAGTGTATCCTTTGATAATCGTTATCATGACATAGGCGTTATCTCCTTAAATACTGGTCTGTTCTGACACATGGGGATAAACTCTCCACTTTATATAACACTTTATCTCCTTAAATACTGCTATCCAATTTATCACACTTCGTTTTATATATTTTATGCTTATTATTTCAAGAGATAAGCATCTGCAGAACTGCAGGTCTTTCCTCATTGCACTGAACATTCCTGTGAAATGCAAGGGCAACGATATTCTACTGTATATTATATTATATTTCTCTCTTTAAACAAATATCATCAATGTTTTTGTGAGCTGTAATATATGCGACTGTGAATCGTTGCATTCACATGATCCAACAGACCTGACCATTTTTGTCAAAATAACCCTGGATAAGCTTTAGCCATAGCAAATGAAAGGGTTGAATAGCAAATGAAAGTCATTTTCAATATGTTCCAAGGCATATTGCAACCGCAGTACGCTACAGTATAATCATACGGTGATATTTTGTCCATGTTATGCGTAACATTTTATTATTATTCAATTCCATATTTACTGCTTGCTTATAATTATAGATATCCATTAGAGCAGAAAAACATTATAAGCAGGCCACCGTCTCAGTGCATTAGTATTACTAGTATGTTCGGTGCATTATCCTGATCTCTCTCTTTTCGCCCTTCTCTCCTCTACTATCTCCTCATTTCTTCCTCTCCTTCAGTCTGCCCTTGCGATTCTGGGTGAATGTGATAAAGAACCCTCAGTTTGTGTTTGACATTCATAAGAGCAGCATTACAGATGCGTGTCTGTCGGTTGTGGCTCAGACCTTCATGGACTCGTGCTCAACGTCAGAGCATCGTCTGGGCAAAGACTCGCCCTCAAACAAACTCCTCTATGCTAAAGACATCCCCAACTACAAGAGCTGGGTAGAAAGGTAGGACTCACGCAGCGCACTTCATTCAAACAGTTCATTTTGCCACTTCATGATTTATGCTTATTTTACCCCTTTGCCCACAATAACTCTTTAATTCCCCATAACTCATCAACATATTGGCTGTATACTACTCTTGAATCAGTGATGCACTTCATTAATGTGTGGATAATTTCAACATGAATACCGCATAATACACCAATATGATTACTGCCAGATGAAAGTGACCAAAGAAATGAAATTGTGTTGATGTTCACATGGAAATTCTGTGCACATTTAAATCCTGTAAATGCAATCCATCAATATCCATCCACCCAAACACATCAATCCATCCATCAATACACTTTTTCAGTGTAATGGTATGAATAGCGGACTAAAACGTCAAGAATAAAGGGATTTATAGTGAAATGAGGTTATACTTTAATGCTAGCAGTGGACATGAGGAAGGCCCAAACCCTTAACCTTGTGAGTCTTTGCTGCATTCTTTGATATTACTGAGGATACCGCTGCTCAAAAATGGGCTTCAGTAAACACTTTTTTATTAGTATCCACTGAGCTAGATTGTAAACAGACGCTCAGACTCAACAGTCGCACTGAGCTGGTGTTTGATTTTCGCATGCTGTCAAATTCACATTGATTGCTGGTAATAAGCAGAGTATTGATCTGGGGTGCGTCTGTGTTTTTTCAGGTACTACAGAGACATCAGCAAGATGCCCAGTATCAGCGATCAAGACATGGACGCCTATCTGGTAGAGCAGTCTCGTCTCCATGGCAGCGAGTTCAATACACTGAGCGCACTCAATGAGCTCTATTTTTACATCAACAAGTACAAAGAGGAGGTGGGTTCAGCAAGCTCACACCATTCCCACTCTTCATTTACATATTTACATCCATCGTGTACTGGCCATTTTTCCCCATAATTAATTCCTTAAGGTCAAAGCTAAAAGCTAACACTGCTGACCTCTGAACACAAGACGCAAAGAGAACCCATGAAGCGAAGAATGCGCTGTGCCACAGTGGCCTTTTATTATTACTGTGATTAAGCCAATCGATAATAATAAGTACTTCCTGGGTTATTTTCTGAACTCTTCTGTTGCAGTGCAAGGCAGCTGCTTTTATGTACTGAGAGAAAACATGTCTAATACCAGCTACTGTGGGACAGGTTTTTTAAAAGTAAAAAATGTATGTATTGCTGGTGAGACTCTGAATGGGTATCTACTGTTAGATATGTACATTTTTAGCTTCCTTTCTTGAAAGCAGAATAACAGGCTCTGCAGACCCTTTTATTTAGACCCTTTTTTCTCCTTCATATAATTTTGTATATTTTGCTGATTTACACCAGAACGATTTTTCAGATTGTTTGACCACTCTGGTGCAAATGTTAATTTTGTTTGGTGGTGGTGGGAGTTGGGGGGTCAAGGTGTGGGGAGATTGTTAAAGTTGCGTAAGGAGGTTCATGAATTGCAAATTACATTTCAACATTATTGGGTCCATTTTGATGTCCGTGTCTTATGAGATTATGCTTCATATTCATCCTGAGTTCCATTCAACCTCATCAAATGCTCCATGGCCAGAAAGGCTACTATAGAATATTGAATTAGTACATGTGTGTGAGCGTGTGTGTGTGTATGTGTCTGTCTATCAGCTAATGGCCTCTTACTCTCTCTCCCACTTTCTCTCTCTCTCCCTCTCACCCACTCTCTCTCTCCCTCTCTCTCTCTCTCTGTTTCTCCCACTCTCCTGCTCTCCTCTTTCTTGCACTGTTTCTATTTTGTCCTGTCTTGCTCTCTCTCTCCCTGTCTATCTCTATCTTCACACCCTCCCTTCCTGCCTTCTCCCTCAATATCTTTCTTGTCCTCTCTCTCTCGCACCCTCTTTATCTCATCATATAGATCTTGACAGCTCTGGACAGAGACGGGTACTGCCGCAAACACAAACTGAGACACAAACTGGAACAAGCCATTAACCTGATGTCTGGCAGCAGTTGAGAGTGGTGGACTGATAGGCCAGGAGGGGTCAGAAGGGAGGAGAAAGGAGGGGAAAAGAGGGGGAGGAGAGAAGCAAGGATTGGCTGGAAGACTCTGAGGAACTTGCCGGCATTAGAAGGTCCACAGAAGTTTGACTAGAAGAGGTGCGGCCAAGACACTGGACAATCAAAAAAAAAAAGAAACACACAGGAACCACAGCACAGCACACAAAGCTCAATATTTCTCTGGACCAGAACCTGTGCAGCCAGGAGTCCTCATTCACCCTCATCTGCCAAGAGCAGAAGACCTCTTACTACCCCCCCCCCCCTCTCTCTCTCTCTCTCTCTCTATTTTCCTCTCTCGTTTTCTCTCTCAACCTCTATTTTTTCTTTCTTTCTTCTTCCCCTCCCCTAACATGCTGGCCTTTTCCAATGCCACTCATTTAAAAGCAAACTGCCGAAAAAAGAAAAAAAAAACTTTTGGACGCGGACAACTGTGGATCACTGAGATACATTCCAATGAGAAAAGGCGCACATGCTGTTGCCTTGGAAACCGTGCTAAATTGTGAAGCTAGTGCCATGGATTGAAAAAAAAAAAGTTGACTTTGTACTCTGGGAAAGCAGAAAGGAAAAGCAGTAAGCTTAGTAAAGTTTAAAAACGAGAAAACCGTGTGTGTGTTACAACTGCACCATTCACAACCCCTGAGAGAGCCCCTGCGGACGGAGGAGCGGCCCTGGACGAAAAACTCCACCGCGGAATCCGACCAGGGTCAAAACATCAGGAGTATAAGGGCATTTAACAGAGCGGCCGGATCAGTGGGATTACTCCCGGGGCCTCCTCAGAGGGACTGCGTTTAGTGGGAGTGTTGAGGTCGGGCAAGGAGAAGGAAGCCACTTCCTCACCTCGCCATCGTAAAAAAAATCGCCATAGACCGAAAAAGCGCCTTTTTCTCTCTTTTCATTTTCTCTTTTTCATGTGAACCCGGGGCCAAATGGACCTGATCGTATCAAGAGGTGTGGATCAGTGTCCTTCAAAGCATGCCTTTTCTGTTTCATCCGGACTCAAAGCGGAGTCCCAACTCTAATACGGCCCAGAGCTGGCCGCCTTTTATTTTTACCTTAATACTGTACCTCCCCCTCCCACACCTCGGCCCCCTGCTTTTTTTTGCTTTTTTTATGTAAACCACTGTGTTACTGTGAGGATTTGGAATGTAAACTCAGATTTGTGGTCCTTTCCTGTTTAGCATAGCGGGAAGACTCAAGTGTTGTACTTTGATGAACAAGCATCCTGATGTAATAGATCCACCCATCAAGAGCAATAAGTCGAGTTCAGAATAGAAGCCATGAGTCAAATTCCCCGCGTGTTCAAATTTCGCCATTCCAAACACCAAATTCCCACATGTCAGTCCCGTTCGGTCATGTAAATATTCTTTTTTGGTTTCCTTCTGTGTACGTTCAAAATCACAATGTTCAAAATCAAGTGAACCAATATGTAACCAAACACCAAGCACAATAGGGAAAGATGGAATTTGGGAACGAGACTGGGCTATTTAGCCACGAGCTGCTGATATTTTCCCCCCGATGTTCCTCAAAACTTCTTAGCCGTCCCCTTGAACCTTAGCGCTAATCCTCCTTTGGGCTTTGAGCTCGATCTAAATGAAGATTGTGTCAATTCTATCTGTATTTTGCAAACGACATGGCCTTAAGTCATCTCTCTATCCGAGGCATGACGCCTCTCTTTTTTTGTTCTGCGACAGCGGTGTCGCGCTCTGTTATGACGGCTACGGAGATCAACAGGGCAACAAGGTTAACACAAGGTACTCTGGGAGGAAGCTGGAGTGAGTAAATTAGGTGAATATTTGCAGCTTCTTTCTTTCTTTCTCTTTTTTTCTTTTATTTCACTACATGCTTCAGAGTTCTCCCCTTGTTTCGATCGAGTATTTATTGTGCTTTCTTATTTATTGTGTTATTTATTTTCACAACACAGGAATGTACACTGTTTTATGTACAGTATTTGCTAACTAATCTAAAAAAACACACACACACTTTCCTCTATGTTGCTCCACATTGAGGCTTTCAGAACTTTAAGAAAGGACCACCATGACCAGGACTCTGAGAGAAACAGAGCTTCGGGATTTAAGCAGCAGCAGTATTCATTTGAATATTCAGATTTCAAAAGCGAACACTCTCGTTCCGCACCAAGTAAGGTCAGTCTTTAGTAGACTGCAGAGAAACAAAAGAAATTCTCTCTCCAAGCAGACATCAGCTGGGATTTAGACTCTAGACCAGTGTCCTTGCTAGCAGTAGCCAGATCTGTGTGGGCCTGATTAATTATGCTTTTAGTTCAGCTGCAGAAGGACAAGGACATTCGGAATTGTGGAGGGGAAGTCCAGGACCTTGGTGCTCTAATTTGCTATGAAATCCTCCAAAAAAATGTTTCAAATGCTGTAAAGTTGATAAATACTGAATGAGTACTGGGTCATGGTGTCGAAGTATTTACCTACATTCTCAAAATAAAGGTTCCTAAACAGCTCTTGAGATATACAGAGCAGTGGGCATGAGTCTGAAAGAACCTGAAAGAAGCTTCACGGAAAGAAGAGCTTCAATACCAGTTTCCACTAAAAGTTTCTTTACAGCAGTGGTTGTCAGGTCCCAGTTCTCAGGGGTCTCTAGTAAATCCATATAATTGCCTATATGTGTTGTGATCAAGCAAAATTTGCGACTCTGGGTCGTGTTTCATGGCATCACCCTGAAGAGCTGTTTTGGCACCTTTATTTTTGAGTGCATAAACCCTGGTCAATTGAGAACAGAAAGCCGAAGCATTCATGTCAGACACAATGCGGCAGTCACTTTTTCAAACTTTGCATGGAAGTCTGAGCGTGAGATGTTTTTGAACTAAATGTGGAGCTCATTAACATTTTAAAAAGCTGCAGGATTATAATTAAGGAGTATCCTTTTGAACATTTGTTGTGTTTTGCATAGGGGAGGGGGTGGAAACGGGGTCAGCTCGTGTGGAATCTGGGTCTGCTGTACAATTTCACATTCTTGCAACATGAAACGCCTCAAATCCCTGACGATGGGCCGCTCGGCAAAGTTACTGGGTTAACATACAGCAGGTGTACGCTGCAAACGGCCACAATTCAGGAGAAACCACTCTTTTAAAATGAAAAAAAGAATCATAAAACTGCACCAAAAAATCTTAAGATGTATATTATTTAGCACCTCTTGGTTGAAACCACATCATAAGGTTTACATCTGATTTTCTTAACTGTGAGTAAAGCCAAACGTACTGTTGGGAATGGGGGACTTCTCCAGGTCGCATTCGCACTGCCTGTAAGAAAACCTTTATTATTGAGAAGCGCAATTGTTTTTATTTGTTTTCTTTTTTACATTTGCTTTTACTTTGGAGACTTTTAATAAGAGATGCTTGTTCCGTATGCCTCGGCTGATAGCCATATCATCAGAAGTCGCCTGTTTTTAGTTTGGACGGTGGGCCTCGAAGCCGTCCTGAGATGCTTACAGTCTGTAAAGTGATAAAACAGCATACTATTAAAAGCACCTGTTCTTGTGAGGAAGAGTGGAGTGAGTGGGGCTTAAAAAATTTGTGGTGTTTTTCAGTAGAATCGGTAGAAGAAAATGTCTGTTTTTGATCCATAACTACATTTCAGTCAGTGTTCTAGTTATAAAGAAGAAAAAAAAATACATTTTGTCTCAGATGAATTAATTCTAATTTATTTGTCAGTTTTGTCTGTTTATCCCAAATGTTTTAATCAATTATATCGTAACAGACTTGTTTACAGTTTCAAAGATATATGGAGTTTATTAACAATGTGTCTGGAGAGGAAGTAGCTTTGTGTCTGACTGGCTGATTGGCTGATTGGTTGATTGACTGAGTAATGGATGACTGCTTTGCCTAGTCCTTAATTCTATATAAATATATAAATATATTTTGTATAATTATTGGTTCAAAATGCTTTTTTTAAATTATTGTTTTTTGATTTTGTTGGTTTTTATCTTTTACTTTTTTTGGTTTTATATTTTCTTTTGTTATTCAGTCTGAAGGAATTGTAGGAATAAGTCTGTTCAACGCTGGCTGCAATGAAGTGTTTTGTATATATTTGCACTTTTTTTTACTCAGTCCGCGAGGTTTTTGAAAGATTGGATTCTAACTTAATGTTCAAATGACAAGCATGGTGTTTTTTTCCATTTTGTTTTGCTAATTAAAAGATATGTGGATGATGCTGTATATTTGAATGTTTCTTTGTATATGTTATCATCTGCAAGGACTATTTTCTCTCAACAGATTGATGTTTTCATTCAAAATAAAGACACGTGACTCAGTGAAACATGGCACGAATCGCACAAGATCAAATGGAATAACTTTCATGGCGATACAGAAACTAGATGTTAGAACTAATGAAAAAAGAGGAAATGTGTTTGTATGCTTTCACTGTGGGGCACCAAACTCATTCCAAATGCATACATGTTAAAAAAGTCTTTATATTGCCCCCGACTAACCCTGCAGTGTTGCTGGGACTTTGCGGGGCCCTGTGGTGTGAGAGTGTGTGTCCCAGCAGTGAGCCGTAGAGGATCTGAAAGCATGGAAGGATCTATAGTTTCCTTGAGGGGGCGCTTTAGGCCTCCATGACTGTGACTTAGTGTCATTCATACTATCCAATTTATTATTCAGACCAGAGTTTTACTGCAGTTGGATTAAGTCGTTTTGTCGGTCGATTTAACTGTGTAACATTAACAGATCTCAGATTTACTTGATGCTGATATTTAAAATTATTGAAGACAGAAAATTAGCATTATATCTATCATTACATTGTCTTTCAGAGATGTGATTTTGGAGTCACTGGTAATTAATCAAACAATTGATGCAGCTCATTTAGCCACCTGGTGTCGTTACGTACCAGTGATTACAAAATCCAAATGAAGTTTTTTGTAAAGTTGATCAGTCAACTGCTTTGAGGGTGTGATTGTGTTCAACCACTGGCATTGGGTGATTAGCTCTGAGCAATTGGGGTCAGAACCATTATAGCAGCTGCAAAGGGAGACCAACTCAATATGAATGCATTGTCATTAAAGGGGACACCTTATGCAAAACTGACTTTAGTTATAATATGTCTATGGCCTGTACCAAACATGTTCATGAAGTTTTTTTTGCACAAAATCACTCACGTAAAGAGGTCTTACCAGCTTTTTTCTTGACAGTTTAAGTCCCTCTCAAAATGAGCCATTTTAGGGCTCTGTCACTTTCGTGCACATTTGCTGTTGCTGGCCACGCCCCATCCATCCCATGCTAATGCCGCACATTCAACACACGTGAAACAGAGGTGCTACCCAGCCCTATATGTTCGACCCCAAGTCGGACCCAGAGCAAGATTAACACAACATTTCATGAGTGACTTGCCTTTGCCTGTAGCCATAGCACTCGCCAGACAAAAATAACTGATCTTCAACTAATCAAGTGGTTTGGGGCTTGACAGATTTTCCTATTCTGACCTCACAATAGGGGAGCCATCAAAACTTGTAGAACCATATGATTCCTGCCACCAAAGTCTTTCAATTGATTGAAAGCCTTTTCTGTGCTGAGGCGGTTTCTTAAAGAAGCAAAAGAACTTAACCTGGAACCCTACTGTCCTCAAGATTGTGGTATTTTCTCTTTTCTAACATGGTTAGAGGATCCCAATCCTGTTCCAGGATGCCACTGCCCTACTTATTTTTGTGCTTTCCCTTCTTTACGAAATTAACTTAAACACAGTAAGGGTGTTTAAGAATTGATTCATTGGATCAGGTGTGTTGGGATTAATGAAAACAGTCTGCAGGAGCAGGACTTCACAGCACTTCTAACAAACCCATTTGTCCTCAATAGCTCATTAACTATTTATGTTTTGGAAGCAGGTCTACTGTAACACTAGGTGTCATCAACCTTCGTCTTGGAGATCCACTTTCTAGAACACAAATATATCTGACCAAGCCAATTAAAGTCTTGAGAAGAACATAATGAATTGGGACGGGCGCATCAGGTGGTTTACTGGAATGCTGAGCTCCAAAGTCTGCTTTAAAACAGTTCAAGGTGACTTTATCTGCAGGTATGAACACACATTGTTGGAAGAGATATTTCTCCACGGACCATGATGCAACATATGTCAACATTCAGACAGTGTTTTCCAGTTCCTAAGGCACTCCAGTGAACATTTTCACTGCTTCCAACACGCGTGATCCAACTTATCAGCTGGTTATCAAGCCCTTACTGTGTTGAAGTGGGTTCAGTGAAGAAGGGAAGACAGCAATAGGCAAAATAATTATTGAATTATTGCAGCGATTCAGTAGAACTATTTCACTTTCTGATCAAACAGGCTTCGAAATATGATGGGTGTGAAAAACTATTTAAAGGGTTTTAAATTGTATTGTGTAATCTACAAATAATTTTCTTCTGTAGTATTTAAAGATGATGTCCTTTGAGGTTCTTCAATCTTTACTGACACATCTCATTAACAAAAGTGATTTCCTAAAGAACAACTGACTGAAAAGTTCATTTGGGGAAACCAGAAAAGTTCTATGGCTTCAAGCACTGCCTACAACACACCTGATCAAACTCCTCAGCTGGTTATCAAGCCCTTACTGTGTTGAAGTAGATTTCTGCTGGAAAGTGTAGTAAAAAGACCAGGATTGGGGAGCAAAGTGTGTTATTGGAACAACTCAATATAAATAAAATATAAATGAAAAACCTTTTCAGTGTTTAGGGAACCTTGACATAATACAGGTCATTTACTAGGTTAAGGTTTATTCACTGAAACTTTTTGGATGTTCTTTAAACCTAACTGACATATCTTGTTTACAAAAATGGTTCTATAAAGAACGTTTCTTTAGAGAATCAGAAGTTCTGTAGAAGTAAAGACTCTTTCCATGCATTTGCACAAGATAAAATTGGTAAGAAGGCAAATGTTCCATTCGTATATGTGCTTATTTCAGGCTTATCTGAAATGACTAATATATGTTCCACCAAAAGATAAGTGGTGCTTAACCATAAGTTTTACATTCATGAAACTGGAACAGCACATGTGTGTGCATGTATTTGGCAGATTATGTGGCAACTGAAAATACTTTGGATTCAAACACATGAGAAACAGGTTTACAAAACAAATGGACGTTTTCAGAACCTCACTGATAATCCCCCAGCTGAAACAAAGAAGCTGGAGAAAATGTTCTCAGGAAAGTCACACTATAATTTCTACCTCATCCACCACTGAACTTATCCAGAGCTCATAATGTCACTCTTCTGTTCAGTCTGTCCAAGACTTCTTGTTCTGTCAACAAGAAGCCAAAGGATTAGCCAGAGCACCAAACATTAAAGAAGCCACCACTGGTAACTGCAGCTGTTTGCTGAGAGACAGTTGAGACAGTTTCTTAGTTCTTACTCTCTGAAAAGTTAGACACCTTTTTTTGCATCGCTCAGGAGCCGGGGGTGGTGGGGTGCACAAAGATACTTCTCCTGACCCCTGCTCAGGTTCCCACAGCTAACCTGCTTTTTTGTGGAAATTTTCAGATCAAATGTAACATACAAGACATAAAAGCCAGATTAGATCCCACAAACTTTAGTTCTTCTGCTTAGGCAGAAGTCTACAGGGCTTGACAACATAGCCAATTCTTTAATGATATTTTACTTTCAGATGAGTGCATAATATAATGTAAATAACTGAGATTAGATTCCACAACCTTCTAGACTTGAGCCCACAATTTAAACCTGTGCACTAAAGTGGCAGTTATGTAAGATACTGATTAGAGTCTACAACCTTCTAATCTTGAGTCCACAGCTAAAGCCAGTGAGCTACTGGGCTTGACAAGATAGTCTTTTGGCTTATTTAAGATATATGACCTTCAGATGAAGTGAGACATGCAAAATATGAAGTTAAAGATGCAGGTTTGATCCCACGACCCTCTGTTTTTAAGAGCATTCCTCAAGTTGTGAGCTACACAGCTTAGTTAGACCAGTGACTCAGCGCATTTTTTGGATATTTGACTTTCAGATGAAATGTGACATGTAAGATTTGGGTTTGATCCCATGACCACATGTTTCTGAAGTCACAGCTTAAACATGCGAGCAACATGGTTTGACAAGCAACCCACTTTTTTATATATGTACCTTTCAGATCTTAAATCATTTCAGCCTGAAGCCTGTCTGAGTTTGAAATGAATAAATATAAGACACTGAGCCAATGGCCCAGTGATAATCCTCCCTTAAGGCAGGAAGACTGCAAGCCTTCTGGCTCTAATAAACTATCTATGGTTCCATCTCAGCCCAAATCCAGGGCTGCCAAACCTGTGACAAGTCCCTGGAGGACCACACTTTTGCAGAGATCAGCGATTCCTCTCCTCTCACAAAGGCTTTACCGACTCACTCATGGGTTTAATCGGGCGTGGATAATGAGGTTCAAATTTGCAAATTAATAATACTGATAAAATCCATAAATCCATTCTATCTCAGTTAAAGGAGTCTTTGGAATGTTACATCAATGATGTGTAGCTATGATGTTTACATAAAAAGATCAAAAGCCCCAACCAGTTTGCTGACATTAAATTAAGTAGGCAGAACACTGTCAGTTTAATGTGAGCAGACGTCCAA
>JBBKCR010000016.1:13311832-13323664 GCA_037577295.1 Ladigesia roloffi
TCCATTAAATGACTACCAGACTGCTACGGCTAAAGCTAATAATCTACGTTTGTGTTCTGCTGAGGAAACAAAGTCACGGTCGACTTGGATGCCCTGGGGGTAAGCAAATAAACATCAGACTTCCATTTTGGGTTGAACTATCCCTTAAGTCCGATCTAGTATATCTAGTATAGTGGCCCATTGTAGTCATGCATGGACATAGCACAGCACACAGTGTGAACTGTGTAAACAATTCTTTCTTTTTAACAGTGGCCACCATCGCGGGACCCAGGGAGCAGAGTGTGGGGACGATACTCGCTCAGGGAGACCTTATTGGTCTCACTGGCTGTCCTGGAATTTGAGCCAACCACTCCCTAACCACTAGACCAACAGCTGCCACAAATGCTGTTTTAAAAAAAGACATTATTTCTTTTAGACCTTTCAGAAACAGTCGTTCTTTGTCTGTCTCTCAAAGATTTATGGAGGTAAACTAATACAATATGTTTAAAATGACCAATTATTTTGAATGATTGTTGCAGATTATTTATTAAGACCACCAAAAAGAACCAAAAACTGACCACATTGTACAACGTCTAGGATGAGCTTCAGTACAGCTGTGTGAACACACACATTGAGCTGTGCACACTGGCACCAGCAACACCTAAACCAAAATCTCTGATCATCTCTGCGCTGCGAGGACCTTCGGTGCAGCTCATCTATCTCGGCAGTGCAGTCACACTGGCGTGCTCTTTGAAATTGCATTTGCCTAATCCTTCATTTCGAAAGGCATTCCCCCAAAACCGTGACCAATTAGGATAAAATCAAGGAAATTTATCATCTTTTTCAGGCCGAATATTTCAGTGTGAAATGTGAAATAATGATGCAGATTATTCATGAAAAATGCCCAAGCTAATTTGACACTCCATTTTCATGCATTTTATCAGTGTTACCTATCAACCTTAGTTAGATGATGTGCTGTACCTTCTTTATTAGCAGGGCATCGGTGCAGGAGGCGGCAGAGCCAGAAATGGCTTTTTAAAAAACACAAAAATACAAGTGGGCTAGAGCAAGATCCATCACAGTGCATTATGCACAAACATCTGCTACCTTTATTCACTCATTTAAGCTTTTAAATGGTTTGTTTTAGCATCAGCACTGCTTGATTAACTCTGCGAGCGTATTTACTCATACAACTCAAACCGTCGCCTCTAAATGTCAATCACATGCTTGGCTGCATGGGCTCAGTGATCGGAAGCTGGAGCCCCATGACACCACTGACGGACACGGGCTTTGAACCAAGACGGATCGATAAGGAAGCCAGGAAAGGATCCAGTTTCTTTTCCCCTGTCTGCTACAACAATAGCCAATCATGAGCAACCTGTCTCCCTCTAAATGGAAACAGTCCACACACAAAATGTTCTTTATTGCCACAGAACAGGTCTGACTCACAGACACAATGCCATAACCCAGTCTTCTCTGTGTGCTGGGGACTGGATGTCAGCTCCCCTCACTTCCCCCGCCCCACAAGGCTGCATCCAGCGCCACCCCAACATTTCCATAATCACTTTATCCACGCGATGTGATCGGCCTCGCACACAAAAAGGAAGACATTACCCCCAATTTGAACCACCAGATTTTCTGGCACAGTGTAAGGGGGCTGCTTTGGGTAGATAAGAAGGAGAGTCGGTTTGGCAGGACAGAGACGGTGGGGTGCAGGGGAAAAAAAACCTCATAACTCAGGCGACCCTGCTTTTATACTAGCCTAGTGATTACTGCTTCTGTGAGATCCACACAGCTTGAAAAAAACATTCCAAAACGAAGACTTCTTTGACATGGAAACAAGGCAGAATTTAAATTTCCCCATTTCCTAAATTCAATTACAGCAATTGACATCTTTTGATATGTCACAAAAATGTTTGAAGGACATTTCCTATGATTACACTGAGATGTTCTTTTGAAGTGCTTCTGTTTTCGATGAGTCACTGTAATTTTGTCACTTTTTCATACCTGAGCTTTGAGCTCTGCCAGAGCTGTGGTCAAGCTGTAATCAAAACTAAACAGAGACTACGGTTATGTTCAGCCATCTTTATCTGAGACTAATTAAACCAAGAACCTAGGCCAGACAACCTACACGCAGAACAGCAACCTGCTTTTATTATTCAGGAATATGCAACACTATTAGCATCCCCAGTCAAATTACATGTTTTGCACTGCTGCACATTAGTATTGGAACACCTGCCAATCAGCAATAATTCTGGCTCTCAAAGACATTTTACTCTGCCTTTAAGAATTCCACCTCTACTCCACTTAGTGATCTTAATTAGTAGCACCTGTCTGAGAACTTTAAATACACCTGTCCACCCCACTGTCAGTCAGACTGCAACTACTAGCATGGGAAAGTTCAAAGAGCTGTCAAAAATGACAAAATTGTGGCCCTCCACAAGGGCAATTGCCTAGCAGCTTGGTGAAAATAAATGAACTGTTGTAGCAATTATCAGAAAATGGAAGAGGCTAAAGTCAGTATCCTTCAGACTGGGGCTCCATGCCAGATCTCACCTCGTGGGGCATCACTGATGATAAGAAAGGTGAAGAATCAGCCCAGAACTACACAGTAGGAGCTGGTCAATGACATGAAGAGAGCTGGGACCAGTTTCAAAGGTCACTGTCAGTAGAACACTACGCCGTCATGGTTTCAAATCATGCATTGCACTTTAAGGTTTCCTCGTTCAAGCCATCATATGTCCAGGCCAGTCTGAAGTTTGCCAATGACCATCTGGATGATCCAGAAGAGGCATGGGAGAACTTCATGTGGTCAGATGAGATCAAAACAGAACATTTTGGTCTAAATTTCACTCGCCATGTTTGGAGGAATAAGAAGGAGGAGTTGCATCCAAAGAACACCATCTCTACTGTGAAGCAAGGAGCTGTAAACATCATGCTTTAGGGTGCTTTTGCTGTGAAGGGGACAGGGCGACTGCACTGTATTAAGGAGAGGGTGAATGGGGTCATGTATTGAGCAACAACCTCCTTCCCTCATGCAGAGCACTGAAGATGAGTCATGGCTGGGTCTTCCCGCATGAAAATGACCTGAAGCACCCAGCCAGGATAACCACGGAGTGGCTCCGTAAGAAGCATACCAAGGTTCTGACTGAAAATCAGAAAACACCATCTTGCTCAGCACCAGCCCTGGCACCTGACAGATCTAGAAGAGATCTATGTGGAGGACTGGGCCAAAATCCCTGTTGCAGTGTGTGCAAACATGGTCAAGAACTATGGGAAATCACCTCACAATGTTTTGATACAATGTTCAACAAACTAGCACAAAAAAGTTTCATTTTTCTGCGATGCAGTCTCTTAACAAGCTCTGTTCCTATGTTCACTTGGTCCATATAAGACTTGTACTGGGGTTTACAGCCAAAGCTTACACTGTTGAAAATGTAGGGCACACACCCAGTCTAATGCTAATAATTTTAACATGAAGCGCGATTTATCACTTATGTGTTTTTGACCCTGCCGTGCTCCTCATATTCCCAAAAGCAGGTCAGACTAGGCTGGTGAAGCTTTATCTCACATATCACTCTGATGGACTAATCCAAAGTAAAGTGAGCATTTGGTCTTGTCAAAACGCATGTTTCACTCTGCTCTTCCACAAGAGAAGCGACCACACCATACGCCCAAGAAGCCTTGAGGGGACATATTCCCCTGAGTTCTGCCTGCCTGAGCAACATCCCTCAGAGTCCCAGACGTTTCGAAGGCGAACAGAGTGCTGTATTCCAGCAGTTGCACTATTTGATGTGTCTGACAGTAATCCAAAATCACCTGCATTCATGCTGAATGGAGAAATATAACTAATAAGCACATTTCAATGCAATGGTTTGTTTTGGTTATGAGCACATTTAATTTGTAATGCATGTAATGCTTTATACTTTAGCACTTTCCTCCAGGATCAATAAAGTTTTTTGATTCGATTCTGATTCTGATAACTTGTGGTGTGCAGTAGAATATATTTGGGAGATTAAGAGTTCCATATATACAAAGAAAGTTTAAATCAGTTAACTGTTGCTTCGACAGTCATGCATGCATGGACCTTTGAAGTCACTTGCAGGAAAGACTGAAAGCAGCAGGGAAAACACAGAGAAGAGTAAGGAAAAGCCAGCAACTCTGTCATCACAGACAATATAAAGTAATAACCTGCATAATCATCACAGAGAACATGAAGTAATAACCAGCACAATCAACACAGGGAACAAAAAATAATGACCTGCACCACCATCATTGTACAGAACAAAATGTAATGACCTGCATCACAGTCACTTCTGTTCCTACACCTAGGGTCACTGCTGGCCACTTGGTTGCCCTATGCATGATGAAGAAATGCTTTATGTTGCTCCCCCTGTTGCAGCCCCACCATCCAACCCAGCAAAGGAAATGGTGCACCCCCACCATCCCACCCAATTCATTATCAGTGTTACAAAAAAACGCAAAATCTCTTTCAATTAAACATGTAAACTTTGCAAAGGCTATCAAGTTTTCTGCGATTTCATCTGTTGGGTTTTATTTATTTATTTGCAAGTATTTTAACAATATATACAATGATGATAATGCAAAGGTATTTCTTGTTTTGATCAAAGTAGATTGCACTTTCAAATACTTGTGCGCATGTGGTTTTTTTTTATTATTGCTATAGTTCTACAATGTAATTTTACTATGACTAGGCTACTGCAATAGCAAGAGAATCATGGCAGTTGTGCCTGCTACAAGAAGTAATTTATGTGAGGTATTACTTAGATGTATCTCTAGAGGAAGCTCTCACATTTTTACAACCTACAAAGCATCACCTAACCTACAAACAGACAGTAAAGTCATGTTGATGGAATCCAGCTACATTCAGTTAATTATACATCTACATGAGTACCAAATTAGACTTTGTTGTAAATGTAAATATTTTCTCCTTATGATTATTGTGATGATTAGGTGATGTGCATGTATATGGCCGTGTAGCCCCCAGCACAGAGAATGCTGCACACTAATCTTTACAAAAGGCAGTTTTTTGTAGACACTGACATATGGAGAAGGGAGTGTGATGATATATTTTCTTCAAAAAATGGGACATTATATATCATCAAAGGAAAATGAATATAGCTCAATGTAAAAGAACATTTTACAGGAGTAATTTCTTTAATTCAAACGCAACAATAAAACCTAGCATACTGCAGATTCAAAGACTGGTTTACAGTAGCCAACCAACAAGCCAGTACTGAACCACACATATTGTAGCTGTCTGCAATACATAGTTGCCAAAAATGGAGTCACTTGTGATGTCTATATACTTTGAGTCTTTTCTATTTCAATTTAAAACTCTTCATCACTCCATCTAGTGTCTACATCTGGTAGCTTGGTAGACTGGGAGTTGCCCCTGTGATCAGAAAGCTATGGGTTCAAATCCCAGGACTGCTAGTGGCATCCTTGAGGTACCTCACTGCTTTTGGATGACCCCACTGGTTGCAGCCCAATTCTTCCCTTGCTGAATGAGTTTAATGCAGAGAAAGAAGTTCACACTCTGTGCTGTGGTGTGTCCGTGTGTGACTATAAGGGGCCACTTGACTCTTAGTTGCTAGCTAGACTTATTAAGCTAAAACCTAGTCATAGCACACACTACTGCAAACTAGACTACAGCATAGACTTATACCGCCTTATTTTAAACATCTGTCTCCAGAGCTAGGCAGCGAAGCGCTGAAGAGGCTTGTGGACGGCTGTCTTGCTCAAGTGTTACTAAGATGGAGGCCCAGGAGAAGACTGACTTCGCCAGGTGTTTCAGCACCGCCTCAGCACTGCTGCACGCACCGCCTGTCACAGCACACGTCAAGAAATGACTCAGACAAAAAATAAACTGTGTTACTAAATGCTCTTAGGCTCCTCCCTTCCTTATTTTGTGGAGAATCACTGTCTTAATTAAAATGAGTTATGCCAGATGGGAAGCAGATTGCAGTGTGGAAAAAAGAGCCAAGTTAGCAGTAAACACAGTTCTGATTAGCAAAGTTGAGTGTTCAGTAACCAGTGTGCATTATATGTTTGTGCCAAAAAAAAAACATGACTGTGCTTTTTAGGGGACTGGTGTTTGAGCTTCAATTTCTAGAGCAAAATGATCCGGATGTCAGTCCTGCTTGCAACACGGAACTGCTCATAACTTCTTTTTTTATCAGCAACAGCATCCGCACACATCCGAACATGCAGTGAACTGTCATCTATGGAATGAAGTGAGTGACCTGAACTGTCATAAAGAAGACTGGATTTACTGAAACATAGATCTCTGAGGCCAAGTGTCAGTCTGTCGTCAGTGCCATGCCCACAAAAGGCACTCTGGGTTTAGGCCAGTTTTTTCCAATTGGAAACATTCATTTAGTTTTCAAAAAAATTGTTGCTCACCGTGGTCAATTTCACTGGACAAAGTAGCTTAGCTGTTAAAATACATCTTACAAATGCAAGCACCCAAATCATATGAAAGCTACTGTGACTGTAAGCAATTCTGTCAAAACATCTAAACTAAACTAAACCATATCTGACAAATCTTGATGGTTTCAATAAGGTTTTTGTGAGATAACCAGGTTTATGATTAATGTTTAGTGCACAGCATTTCGGCTTTTTAGCAATATTAATTTAGCGTTAGCTTTGTAGCACCATTTGTGAGACGACTCTTTATTCACGTACTTGGGACAAAAAATACAGAATTGGGAATGTTGTTGTCAAGGGACCACAAATGAAATTTCCCATTGACCAGTCTGTTGAGATCCAAAGGGCCTTTTCTGGGCATGGTATCACCTACAGAGAGACAGCATGACTTCAATTTAGATCATTTGACTGGAATTTTTTTTTTTAAACACAAGCTACACTATATCGACAGACGTACTGTGACACACCTGTTTTTAAGGTTTGAAAGGCAATCTTAATGCTTCAGCATGTAAACATATTATGGACAACACCAGGCTTCTGACTGTGGGCACACTTCAGGGAAGAACATTTTCTATTCCAGCATTACTGTCCCAGGGCACAAAGCCAGGTCCATGAAGGCATGGCTGAATGAGTTCAGTGTATATGAACACAGAGCCCTGATTTCAACCCCATCCAACACAGAGATTGAAAGTCAGGACCTCAGGAATGCTCTACACACTGAATGGGCTCAAAATTCACGCAGAATCTCCCCCAGAAACCACAAACTGTTACAACTGCAAAGGGGGGACCAACTCCATATTAAAGTCTCTGTATTTGAATTCAATGTCCCTGTTGGTGTAATGGTCAAGCATCCCAATACCTGTGAATGCTGAGGCTGTTCACAGCATACAGTAAAAGCAGTGTGGATTGGGTTGAGGGCTCATTTGAATATGGAATCCCACTGTGATGCATCATAATGGCAAAGGCCTTGATAGTAATATCAAAGAACAAACAATATGTTGTGCACGAATTCTCACACATACGAATGCACATTCGCATCTTATCTAAAGTTTGCCCATGATCTCACAGCCACTGTCAGAGCCAGTGCTGGGGCTGGCTCTCTCATCTAATGCTGTCACCAGTAATCCAGGTCAGACACTATATTACATCAGCCCATGCCATCTCGCATGGCTGCATGATTAAAAAAACCCCAACATATTAGTTATTTATTCACTGCATTAGCTGAGGCTCCCACTACAGAGGCCACGTTTTTCCAATTGACTCTCTGACATAAATTGCTTTCCATTGGTCAGCAAGTCATCCAGCTCCGTCCAATCAGAGATCTTTTCATCTTTCCCCCTCTAACGTCTTGACAACACATCTTAAAGGCTGAAAGGGCCTTTACCAGGCTGCCTGGTATATAATTGCTTACGAGGATCTCCAAATTGCTTCCACATGGGTGCTCCAAAATCACAGGAGCTATTATTGTTAGGTATTTGTTCTTGAGCTGCGCCGGAGAACTTTTATTTTTCATCTTGGCATTTGCAGGAAATAGTTTTTATGGTGTGTAAAAAGAAAAAAGTACCACTAGATCTTTTGGGCACTTGGGCTGTTCCCACCTTTCAGCCCAAATTGCAGATTGCAGAACAGCTGCTAAGAGCTGTTAGGTCAGTGGGACACTCCTCAGTCATAGTGGAATGCTTTCAAGAATGTGTCTTGTTGGTTTATGGTGAGGCTGGTTAACTCTGAGTGTAAATGGGTTCATTTTACCCTCCATTTCACCCTTCTTTTGACCTGTCACTGTATGGCAGCATAACAATCCATTTTTTGAGTCAAAAATGAAATATGCTCCTGGGAATTCCTGTCAATACTAATGATTACCTTTTATTCTGCTCTTCTTTGGAAAAATACTCTAGCCCAGCTGGAAATTTTATCTGGTGTTTCATGTAGAATAGGAGAACAATGTCTAAAACAATACTTGGGTACTTGATTCATTATGAATATTGAGGTGACCTTGGCATACTTACATTGAGACAATTTAGTGATGACAGTATGCAGCATTTTCCATTAGGTTTTCCATTTGAATAGCCATTCATTAGGCTGTCCATTAGAAAAGCCTTTTATCGGGTTTCTCATTAGAATAGTCTAATGAAGATCTCAGTTTTTTTGTAAAAAAATTGTATGCTAATGCAGCCCACTGGGAGCGGACGCCTGTTATGGTGCAGGCTGATCCAGTCTGGATACCTGCTTCTTGAAGCCCTCCTGTGTTTGCATAAAAAGGTGAACTGCACTGCCCTCTGCTGGACAGAAATACACTCTTTTATTTAACAGGATCAAATATAGTTCAGCTCACATTTTCAACTTGTTCATGCTACGTGTAAACATAACATTTGACGGTTCATATTACAATCATATTTGCATGCAAATATCCATTAAAAGTCAGTGGACTTTAAGCTGTCCATCTCAGCTTATTCTTGGTATTCCTTTGAGGCAACAGAAACATCATGTATAATCGGAATGGACGTTTTCACTCTAGTATGAGGAAAGCAATATTACACTAATGTAAAACATGGTGCATGCTTTCAGTACTGAATGTGCCATTTTAAAACCTGTGCCATGTTGTTTTATCACAGTTTGGAATTTAACCAAGTTTATCGTTTTCTTTAAATAGAAGCATGCTGTTATACATAAAAACACAACAAAGCAATTGAGCTTACCCACATTTTGTCAAAAATGCGCTTATGGTGATAGTGCAGTAAAGTGCGCCAGTAGCAACTTACACAAAGGACGGTCCAATACAGTTTCCAACTGGCACCAGGACAATTCATACGGGTTTGTGTCAAGCAAAGCAGCAGATAGCGCCTACATCAGCAGTTGGGAGCACAGGCCAAGCGCACAGCCAGATTTGTGAAGTTGACGGACTCTTGGTCCTTTGCCAGTGGATCTTCATGAGGTCCCTGTAGCAAAAATTAGAGAGGAAAAACATTTGCAGTTCATTTCCATGACTAAAGGATCACCATAAAATCACTCGCCTGATGATATATAACTCATAACGGGTTTCTCCCTGCAACTAGTGTTTTCTTAATTCCCAAATGTGCCAGTATGCTCCCATATCATACATATTTGTATGAGCAGTTCTTCCCGCACTGCTGTTTTCAAAGAGCTGGTAATGTTTTTATATGCTGTTAGGGGGAAATAATAAGCTTACTGACTGAAAGCATTACAGAGGGATAGCTTGACCAAACAAATGCTTTGCATAATACTAACTAGCATAGCATTCGGGACCCTATATCTTGAAGATCGTCATTTTGCCAGGTGACTGCAGAACTATTCAGAGTAGCAAATTTCAGCCATTTCAGTTCATTAGCAGTTGTTTAATGGAAATGTTAACATTCCTAACAAGGCACACTTGCAACATTCTAAGAGTTCTGAAAAGGGCAAACCTCTTGTCATTTAAAATCCAAGTGTACTTCAAGACAATTATCATAGTATGAATAACACAATAATTCAAAATAAATGCATAGCAATATACATATTTATTATTTGAAGTCCTATATATTTTATACACAGGTGCAAATGTATGTTTCGTAATACATTTGACATGAATTCAGTTTTTAGAGGTCAGTAATGGTGAATTTCTTTTTGCCATAACACAGGATATGCAAGATAACAATTAATTCACATACAGTATATTTGTTTCATTTGTATATTCATTAAAAGCAGTATATTCTGCATGGAATATTATATAAAAACCAAAATGCTACACATTCAGACAAATAAATGGCACTCTGAAACATCAAGAGGAAGCTGGGAAACATATGATTTAGAAGCGTACTATGAAATAGTAAACATGGATTACACCAAATACACAACCGAATTACATGCAACCTACAAATAATGTATGTACTTTCTTATTTGATATCTTTTTGAAAAGGCATTTTTAAAAAACATTTGTTCGAACTTGCATTTTAATAAATACAATCAAAATAAACATATATATTTGAGTGGCATACATTTATCTTAATGCCATATATTCACTGAGCACATTTCAAAAAGTCTAATATAATGTATTCTATATACATGTATTCTAAAAATATATGTTAAGCATATTTTTCAAATGATATTTTATTTTCTACAAGGGTATGAAACAGGGTTTTGTTATATTTTATATTCATTCTATGCAGTCAGTGTTCACACTGTATGGCCAAACTTAACAAGGTATGTTCAAAATTTGAATGCAAAATGCATACATTCAAAGGGAATAAATTACCAGACTATACATATTTTATGTATAGTGCAGTAAGGCCCCATTTGTGTGAGGATAATCACATATGTCTGCTTCTTCCCTCACACCGATAATCCTAATGTCAAACTAAGAAGGATTTTCAATTGGAAATTCCAACTGAGACTAACAAGTCATCTAGGATTAGGCTTAAAGGAGTATTCCACCCAAAAATATTAACACGTCTAACAGTGAAGGAAATTTCAGATGACCAATTAGGATGGTTGATTGATCTCATGCATGTGACACTAGCTGGCCCATTTAGCTTTTCAGACATATTAGCATCTTTATCATGTTTTTGGGTGACTAATCTTCTAGTTGGTGCATGAACACTCACCCATACTCACGGATGCATCCCCTTCCTCCTCCTCGCTAGCATGAGCCTTCTTCCTGAGGTGATGCACGACCATAGTGGCATTAAAGGCTCTCTGAAACACACGGTTCATTATTCTTTAAAAGCAATAAACCAAACTTTTTCATATATCCTACAATATTGAACTGGCTAATCAAATATAGCAGGGGGATTCTGAGTATTATCTCATGCAGGAATGTCATTTGTTAGACATAATAGCCTGCATAATGGGTCCCAGTAATGCTCTGATAAATCTGAGTTATCAACTTAGTATTCAGCTCAGAATTGTTTTAAACAGTTGTGTTGCCATAGATTCTAAACTTTCCAGAGCAAAGGAACCCAGCCCTGAAGAAATTTTCATGGATCTGGAACCACAAATCTGTACATATTTTTAAACGTTCATTTGTATTCTCTGTTTTTCAGGCTGCCAATAACATGAAAATTCATATTGACAGGGAAAATCCTGATGAATGTGATGTGGATTGGTTGATATCATGTTTACACTGAATGGTTCTTTACCATTTTGTGCAACATTTAGCAGATGAATCAATCTACTGCTTTCAGTTACTTCAAATAATGTGTCAACATAACTGCACATACTAACATTTTCTTCTTCCTCTTTCGGCTTTTCCCTTCAGGGGTCGCCACAGCTAATCATCTGTCTCCACCTAGTCCTATCTTCTGCATCCCCTACCCTTACACCAACTAACTTCTGTCCTCTTTCAGCACATCCATAAATCTCCTTTTCGGTCTTCCTCTCAGCCTCCTGCCTGGTGGCTCCAACTGCAGC
>JBBKCR010000016.1:13342994-13356936 GCA_037577295.1 Ladigesia roloffi
CTAATACTATTTGGTTCCGCTGGCTGATCTCATCAGTCTCCAGAGACACATGACAATGAGTAACCTCTTGTCGTTCCGAAATGTCCCAGTAACATATGCATTAATCTCAGCAACAAAACACACTCATCACACAAGTACGTTCATGAGGAATATGATTAGGTTAAAGAGATTCCATTTGCCAGTTTTGAAATAAGGTACTGAAAATGAGGATTTTTGCATAAACATCATGAATGTTGATCATAACGTAATTCCATTCAAGAGATTTTCAGAGATTTTTCTGCACAATGTCCGGCAAAGACTAGCTGCTGCAATCCTCAGCGGGTAACCAAGCCAATAGCTTGTATTTTTGCCAAGGAATACATAATGACAAATCCCATTGGGACTCTCTAAGCTCATTGGGCTGGATGAGTTGATGGAGTGCCCATTTCTATGTGCTGTGTGTTGGGGGGCGGGTGTGGTAGATATTTATAACCTTCTCTCGTCACCATAGCATCTAGTGTGATTGGAATTGAACTGCCTTTTCACACCTGTTCATTAGGTCTGTCCTCAGTCCTCGTGATTACTGGCCAGGACAGTGCACCCATACAGACCTGCCTGGGCACTGCAAAAAGGATCCAGTGGCCTTGCAAATGCCTAGCTGTTCCAGAATAGCTGGCTTAGCACATGTTGGCCACACTAGACTTGGGTAGACTATTTTGGCACTGGTGTGCTTCATGCGCTGGATATTACCCATGTAGCATTAGCTGGGCTAATTATAAGTGTAGTAAAAGGGCACCAAAGGAGAGTGCCTGGCATGAGAAAGAGCAGAGGATGGACGGGGTGTCAAAATGTAAAATTCATGTGGTACACAAGCTTATCTCAAAGAGACTAACATCAGGTTCTATCTTTTATTTCGAAAAACCTGAAAGGCAGATATTATGGGCTCCATACAAAACATTGAATAGGTAGAAGGGGGGTATTTTTTTATAGCTAATGCTAAAATGGGCAATAGGACTGCTTGATGAACATTAATGTTGGCTAATGAAATCTTTTGTTTTATACCATTGTAAAATACCATCTACCAAATGTGTATGACAAGCATAGAAATGGTCCAAAATTACTTTTAATAATATCTTGTTCATTTAAACTTCATTGAATATTAATTTCCATTATGGTATCATTATGGAGATTTTATAATATTTTTCTCCAACAGCAACAATATATGGTAGTAAAGCCAGAGCAGCAAAAACCTTTTTAATTGATTTTTTTCACCAAACAATCTAGTGGACCTTGATGGCAAAAGTAAAATGGAAGGAAAACATAGTATTGTAGCTAGCCATTGGTGTAAGTGTGTATGTGGCAACATAAAAGGATCCTATATTTATGGCTTGCTCTACTGCATTACTGATCCAGGTGTCTGCACTGCTGGTTTTTATGCTAGTGTTTAAATGGGAATGAGCAAATTCCTGAAAAAATCAAATGCTATTCACAGCTGTCTGTGTGGGTGAATCCATCATGTCTCCTCCAATGGTGGCATAAACACATCGCTTAATGCTTCCAGTGCAATCACTGCCACAGGAGACACCCGATGCTACTACTAACCAGACTGGCTAGCACTGGCTGGTGCAGACCAGACTAGTGTGTGTGTTTGTGTGAGAGAGACAGACAGACAGACAAAGATAAAAATGACTGTCTGAATTGCAAACAAAGAGCATACCACTGAACTGACTTGGGCTGGATAATGTATGAGAATGTGAGTGCCAGCCAGCCCAAATGCACTTGCATAAAACACAGTAATATACACACGAGAACAGAATATGAAGCGATCGCTGCGCAATGGTGAGTCAGACGTACACACTGCGGAGGCTGGCGTCGTGACTACTTGGAAGATGAGACGTATCTAAAGCACAGCAGCTCTCATTGTGTCAGGCTGTAAAGAGCAATGATGGGGGGGGAAACACCCCCTTTTTTATTTATTAATCTCTCTCTCTTTCTCTCTCTCTCACTCTATCTCTCTTTTCTCTCTGTCTTTCATTCTCCTGTTTCTCTCTCACCCTTCTCACCCTCTCTCCTTTATCCTCGAGCCCACTGCTGCATAGATTTGCTGCCTTCGCTCACTGCGACTCCACTTTTACGTCACACGGTGGGGTTTCCGTCGTCGCAGCCATGTTTTTTTTTCCACCGTGTGGAACAGTGTCATTACTATGACTGCACTGTGCATTTTCTTCCTCTGGGCTTCTTATCAAACACACTTTGTCCTTGCCAAAATCCCTCACTGCCAAACAATGGCACTTGCTTTTCTGAAAGGAGGCCATGCAAAGCCTACAGAGATGCCTGCTCATTCAGAGGAACAGTGATGTTTTGTGCATGTGTGGGTTTTATTTTTCTAGATAAATGGGACTGAATGATCATGTGCACTTGACTCACAGTAGAGATGTAAGTGTTACTGTTTTTTTTGACAATATACTAACGTATATGACCCAATTGCAATCACATTGTTTCAGATTTCAGTAATGTTTTGTTTAAAAGTCAATTTGAGCAATGTCACAATATCACAGGAATGTCCTCATTTTGGTCACTATAATGATGGAAAATATTTAATAAATTCCATCCTTAGTTCACATAAGCATTTCCACCCTAAGTTCCTCTTTTGGATTCCCATATTGTTTCAGGCCATACACAGTGAGTGCAGACACCATACTGCGAACAAGCCAGGGTAATTTTCCACCGAGCTTAGGCTGATTACACCACCAGTTTTCTTGAAACTAAAGGCTGGGCTGCTTGTGCGTATTTGCTCCTTCAGGACGTTTAGGAGTAATTGACTGCTCCCTGAGCCTGCAGAGCCCGAATTACTCAAGGATGCCATGAACTATTCTGTTATCTCTATTTCTATCGCCTTCTCTGTGTCTGCCTCCATCCTTCAGTCTCTTCCTCTTACTCTCCCTGGCTTTCTTTTTCTCTCTGTCTCTGTCTCTCTGTTTCTCTCTCTCTCTTCTCTCTCTCTCCCTGACACCCCCCCTCCAAGGCCTGAGAGCGATGGGTGACATCATTAGGTCTTTCATTCAGAGTGGCTCATTGTGCCGCTAGATAATCTGCATTAGACTCTGCTGCCGCTGCGGCTGACTGGTCCACAGCTTGAGCCAGACCCCTCCCCCCTCATGATTCAGCCCCACCTGCTCACCCCTCCACTCCGGCTAAGCCTCTGCTGCTGCTGTCAGTCTTAGATCAGTCAGGTGGTTGGTTATCGCTGCAGACGGCTGTGACCTGCTGCCTCATTGCCTGTATCATGCATGATAATGCAGACAGAGCGGCTTCTCGCCAAGATGTGAAATGCAGCACTGAAAATGGGCACCAATTTCAGAAATGACCTCGCGACAAAATGGTGTCTCTGTTCCACAGTGCACTGAACAGGGGGGAAAAAAAAGCTGTAGGGAGGTCTTCTGCTGCAGGACAGTGAGAGGCTGTGACAGTTACTCGCTTTCACTTCATTTCACAATCTAAAAAAATGATTGGTTTAGAAGCACTGTTGTACAACTATTAGCTGGCAGTTTGGATGAAGATGAACTCCGTATTCAAAATTGTCTCACGGTTCTCTTTTACAGTAAGAAATGGAACATTCTTGTGCATTTTCACCTCATGGTGGTTTTTCCCACTCGCTAGGTCTCCCCCCTCACACAGTTCCACCAAGATAGAAGATCACTTTTGGAACATCACTGTACACACTCAGAGCAGAACACTAAACGCTAGTTCTGTTACATTAACTGCACTGGCTGGTATCAACCTGGGTAACTGGGGCAAAGGGTAAAGCTATCATACTCATGCAGAAAGCAGCGCCAGTTATTCCCTCTTGGAATACTGGCCACTGGCATTACGGAATCACTAGGGATTAAACCCAGCGCTCAGCAACTTGCCTTTCCAGTCAAGAACCCAGTATCATTGATATGGTCAGTGTATTATTTTAATAGGAATACAAATTATGGACCCCATATTTTATATTCAATATTTACAGACAGACAGTAAGCAGATCAAAGAATGAAATGAGTTATAATTTTTAAAAAAGTTATAATTTTTTTTACTTATCATTGTATCATGTCTTATTATTCTCTCTCTCTCTCTCTCTCTCTCTCTCTCTCTATCTGCAGGAGTCTTTCTCATTCCCTACGTGTTGTTTATATTTCTTGGGGGTATTCCTATCTTCTTCCTGGAGATTGCTCTGGGCCAGTTCATGAAGGCTGGAAGCATCAATGTGTGGAACATTGCACCGCTCTTTAAAGGTTGGGCCTCAATTCAATGCATTCATTTCTATTTACACAGCAGCACATACAGACAGTATAAAACAGTATACCAATCTGTCAATTCAAAATGACATTTTCTCATCCTGTACTGTACCTGACCATGCTACTTTTGCTGCTTTGTTTCAGGACTTGGCTATGCCTCCATGGTCATAGTGTTCTTCTGCAACACTTACTATATCATGGTCCTGGCCTGGGGTTTCTACTACCTCATCAAGTCCTTTAATGCCACGCTTCCGTGGTCTTCCTGCGACAATGAGTGGAACACAGAGAGCTGCATCGAGATCTTCCGACATGAAGACTGCCAGAATGGCACCATTGGCAACTCCAGCTTCGGGAACATGACCTGTGAGGAGCTAGCAGATGGCCGCTCGCCTATCATTGAGTTTTGGGAGTGAGTGCTCTCTTAAATGATGTTTGTTTATCAAGTCAAGTTTTTGGCAGACAAAGCTTTGACTAGAGTGACATTAGACTACTTTGACTACAGTGACCCTGTTACTATGCATTACTTTTGTTGTAGTTTTTGATTTCACTTCATTTAAACTGGCAACTGTGGCTAAATAAAAAGTCCTGGACATGTGTAAGTGTATGTCATAGATTAAAAATATGAATAATATTCATAAATTCCATAATAATATACCCACACCCTCATGTTCATGTAAGTAGCAGTTGTAACAGGTGTTTCAATACCATGGGGACCTAGAAGGTTAATGGTTCTGGCTTTTATTAAAAATGTCTGTGGAGGTCCTAATAAAAGGTGTAATTGTGTTAATTATGTGGTGTTGTCAGGGAATAGACTTGAGGGCTTGTTTTAATTGCCTCTAATAACTCAGGTCCTCTGCCCCTCTTTGCCCTGGCAGAATAGTTTGTTGCTCTGCAGGTGTGTGTATGATTTGTGTGTAAGATGTGAATACGCCTGAATTCTGCAACACAGTGGTTCAATGTTTTCGTGTATTCCATTTAGTATATTCAGCCCTATGTATTTTCCATGGTTTCTAATCCAGCTTTCCCTTCCTTTTTTCTCAGGAATAAGGTCCTGAACATCTCAGAGGGTCTGGACCAGCCGGGCGCTCTGAATTGGGAGCTGATACTGTGCCTGCTTGCTGTCTGGGTGATGGTGTATTTCTGCGTCTGGAAGGGAGTGAAGTCAACAGGCAAGGTATGCACATCTGTTGTGTGCTATCTATCTCCCTCTCTCCCTTTCTATCTCTCTCTCTCTCCTCCTGCCCTTCGGCTTTATGCTCTGGGCTCAGAGAGGCCACTGATCACTGCTGCAAGTTGTGTGTGAGTGCAGGTAAAAGCACAGCTGTCACTTGAATACACTCTGATGCTCCATATACTTTTAGCTCTGTTATGTAACAGCTACTCACACTGATTAATGACAGCATGTTTCTCTCTCTCTCTCTCTCTCTCTCTCTCTCACTCTCTTTCTCTCTGTCCTTCTCATCACTGCTCTCTATTTCTCTCCGTTTCTTTCTCTCTGTCTGTCTCTGCCTTTCTCTCTCTGTCCCTCTCTTTCTCTCTACATAGTTTCCTTTTTCTCTTTTTATTATTTACTGCTCTTTCTTTCACTCTTGCCTTCTCTTCCTCTCTGTGTCTCTCTCCATCTCATTCTCTCTCCTCTCTCTCTACATAGTTTCCCTTTTCTTATTTTATCTAATTTACTGCTCTCGCACACTCTTTTCTCTCTGTTCATAGTTTTCTTTTTCTCTTTTTATCTATTTTACTGCTCTCTCTTTCTATCTCCACCTTATTCCCTCTCCCTGTCTTATTCTTTTTTCTCTCTTTTCTCTCATAGCTGTGTGCTTCAGATCATTCTGAATGCAAATGTAGTGCAAAAAGTCCCTGTGTGGAAATCACCTGCAAGTGTCCAATAGGCATGTTGAAAGCTATCAATACCAAACCACATTGAAACCTTCAGTCAGAGGAAGTCTGTTCTTAAGCACATAGAGGACATAATGGTGTTTTTGCACTTTGTTTCAATCCTGCTTTCTTTTAGTGTCATCAGATGATGACAGCCTTTCGTGGCTCTCTGCTCGAGCTCTCATTCGCATAGCTCCACCCACTGCTGGTTCTCTACAGCAGCCGCACTAGAGAGGCAGAGGTAGCCATGGCAACGTCACTTCGCAAGGGGGTGTGGCTTGAGATATAGCAGAGTGCCCGTTAGGAGTCTGCCGTGTGATTGGTTGTTGGGGCAGATTGTCTGCAGTGGGACGTGAGCAGGCTCTCGTGCAGATGGCCAACCTCCAACACTCACTGGAGGGGGGAGGGATCACATGAAAGCGCACCAACAGAATGATTCCAGTTTATTTCTGGTGCGTGTGAAGCTGCCCCTCCCCCATGGATTTTACAACCACATGCTTCTATTACACATAGCATAGCCCTCCACTGCCCTTGAAAATGTCACATAAGACAGAATGGAGGTTACATAGCCATTACATAAAAACAACACCTGGATACTGAGACACGTTTACGTTGCAGATATAAGCAAATGTACTCAAATGTGCATCATCATTTTCCACATGAACAAAATATATTACATCAACACAGTCTGTACAAAACATTCGTCAGCACAGAGCACAGATTAAATTAATTATGATAATGTGTTGTATTTTATTCAGAAATTTGGATCAATTAAGTCAATTCAGTGCATCATCATTTTAGCACACATTCTAAATGAAGTGGACAGAGCTCATTGTCCCAATGAGCTAATTGGCTATATCAGAATCTGATTAAATTATTCGAGGACCAGAAACAAAGGGCCAGATTAGCCTACATCTTGCAAATCTGGTAAGAATTAGAGCAGCTAGGAAGTAGTGCTTGTTTACTGAATGTCCAGGCGGTACATTCATTTCCCGCTCATAACAGTTAATGTGGAGTCCAACATCTGTCCACATCACAGGCACACACTGTAAATCTAAAGGTTTTGGTTTAAAACACATTTTCAGATCACTTCTATTTGAGCTGTACTCCTATTTGAGAATAAAAGCTTGACTGGAAATGATTCAGAAATGATTATATGCTGTTTAAGTAGTAACAGATATGTATTTGATATTTCCGCTAAGCTATGTGTATTTTGTTCACAAAGAGTTGTTTAAAAAGTCGTGTCAGTTATGTGTTTGACATAGACCCAAGTGCTGTGGCATGTATAACCTGCAAACCAGGCATAGCTCTAATGCCATAATACTGCAGGAACTACTTTGTGGAGTCCATTAGGTAGCTTTTAACACAGGGTAAAGCCATGAGCGAGCTTCCCACTGACTATCAAAAACTCATTTAGCTGGCAGGCCTGCTGTTCTCAAGGTCAGAGACGCTTTTTGGGCCATCAAGCAGCCTTTTCTTCGGACACTGTGCCAAGAGACATTTTAATAGCACGACAGTCTGAGAACCAAGACATCCACCTTGACTGCAGTAAAAGGATAACAAATGAGAAATGTTTGACCAATGATCTGCTGGGAAGTAATGGATCCTGGAATTCATGCGGATGTTACTTTGAAACAAACCACCTGCCTAAACATTGTTGTAGACCTAGTACACCCCTTCATAGTGATGGTTTTCTCTTCATAGTGATGCTTATCTGCTTCTTTTAGCAGAATAAAGTGCTCTTCCTACATGAGGACCACTACAAAGAGTTCAAGGTGTTGGCTTGGCTTCCAAATTCCCATTCTTGTTGAACAATATTTTCAGAGACAGGTTTACATAGAACTAAAAACAAAGCGTGTTTGTTTTTTACTTATTTTTGCTATCAGTTTGGCTAAATTTTTGATGCACAGTATCACGTCACTAAGACGAGCATTTTTTCAAAATAAAAGACTGTGATAAACAATCAAATATTGACTCACATGGCCGATGAGTCACGGGCAGATACTGGTCCAGGGCTCGATGTTTGGAGACCTCTGGTCTGCTGTTAATATGTTGGTGCAAGATACCACAGCACACCCTCAGAGTTTTGTGAAGTCTGTTCCTCAATGGCTGGACCTACACATTATTAGGCAGATGTTTTCAATGTCATGGCTGAGTGTATGTCGTATTCCCAGAAAAGGGTTTGGTTTAGGTTCTGGGCTGAAGCTTGTGTAAGGATATTTATTGCAGTGCTCTGTCTGAAGGCTGGGGAGAGGAGATGCAATCACATTTCAGTCGATTCATTGTTCCTCCTTACCTTGTGCTTTATAGCCAGTGTCAGCAATCATTAGACGTCAGCACAACTCAAGGCCGCCCAGTGTACTGCAATCAGGGGTGGTGATGGAAACTGAATTCTGGTCAGAACTTATGAAGAGACTCTCTGACAGAGAAGACAAAGAGTAAAGAGGGTTTAACCTTTAGAAGTCAACAGTTGTTGCTTTTTTTTTTTAATTTCATATTTAATTATGTAGTTACCTGCACAACGAATAACAGTCACATTCAGCTTAATTTGTGTGTAGATGGTTTTGTATCATCTGATATGTTTTTTTTTTCTCCAGGGCTGACTATTAGTAATCAAGGAACCTGTTAACCGCTATTTGGAACTTTGCAGTCAAAATTTAGAATAAAAAACAATTAAACACAAACTGACAAAGCGCATTTTGTTAGCCTGGGCTCCTCTGCACCAACTCCTCTGCCGCAGTAGCCTTTAGTGTCAACAGGCTATTACTCATGATGAGTAACCAATCAGATATGAGTGGGACGTGTCACTACACCACTGTGGTGACTACAGATAGGCAGCTACATCAGAGCCAGAGCAGCATGTTTTTCAGATAAATCCATTATATTGGCAATCAAATAAAATAAATTATGTCAATAATTATAAAAATACATAATAGAAATACATAATAGTCCAAGAATGAACAGTTGACTCCTAATTTCATTTGTTTCCATGTCCAAAAAAGGACAGAACATATACACTACCGTTCAACATTTTAGAAAACCGAATTTTTCAGTTTTTTCCCACTTCTGGGTTACAACCCAAATTTTTAAGCCTCTCGCAGTTCAGCAGTGCCATATGTACTTGACCTGTTTGAATTTCAATAAATAAAACACTGGGGTGTTCTAAAACTGCATTTCTGATAAGCAATCTATGCTCATTCATTTTGATCAAATTCAGATCATAATTATAGGTCTCATCTAATTCTGAGTAAAAATCTAATGAAAGTCACTGTTTTTTTTAGAGATTCTCCCAAGGTTAAAATAAAAGTTTTACAACATGCTAACATGACAAACAGCAACTAGAAGCCACCAGATTACATGCTTTTTTTAATAGTGCAGATTGTTGGAACTGTTAAATGCATTTGATTTTTCTGAGCTGTTCCTTTAAACAACTGAGGTGTTCGTTCTAAATAGTGGGACTGTCTCTGAGCAGTATTGTGCATTAGAGTTTAGCCTCTTCCCCCTCAGGTCTCTGAGAGCAGATCAGCTCAATCAGACCACCACACGAACAAGCAGACTCTGTGAATAATAAGAATGCAGTGCTGTACAACAGCCCATACACAAGGGGGGTGCAAAGTTTGGCATTGCATGACTGTCCTACTTTCAGAGGAGTATATGGAGCAAGTGGAGGAGTCTGTTAAGGGGCTGCTGCCTGGAGAGCTCATAAATACACTGTTATCATTAGGGGGCGGAGAAACACGCTGAGAACTTTCTCTGATAAAGTCTTGCCTCGTATTGTCTGAGTCCAAGGTCCATGGTGTTTGAAATGCAGCGCTGATTTGATAAAGTTGCTCCTCCGCACATTATCTCAGATGATCTGATAGAGAAAGTATGCAAGTCCTGCACCATATGCATGTGGGACTGTGTACCCTTTTGTGATTGAGCCTGTCCTTGCAGAGCAGATGTCTCCATAACAATAATGCGTCGTTTCATAGCCTAAACGTCACTTTGTCAAAGCAGAGCTGATAATGCGCTCTATCTCTTAATGACTATATATAGCCAAGGCCTGTGAAGCTCTACGGAAGCTTTGCCTAACAAATAGCCCACCAGTTGCTCTAAGATGACAGTTGGCTTCTAGGCCATAAAACTGAATTACAAGATCCATGAAGATATGGAGCTCTTGTATAGGGCTTCTGCCAAGATCCTTTGGAAATCGAAATGTTCATTCCATATTATATTTGAAAAGTAAAAAAAGACAACATAAAAATTTACAAGCAAAGTACTGTGACTGTTGTGATCTTTTGAATATAAGTAATTTAAGATTTTCTGCCGCTTCTTCTAAACATCTGATCATGCGGTCGTTCAGTCTTTGTCTACTGACGATGCCTCTGATACTTAGAAATGTATAATTAACTGTACCATACCCCCCACATCTAATAACATGTAAAGAATTCATTTGTGTTTGTGTGTGCGGCCTGATATTATAAGCCATAAACAATTCCCCCAGATTCAGTTTAATGTTAAACATATTTCCATCTCAGTATTGGTGATTTCCTGTGTGTGTGTGTGTGGGTGTGTGTGTGTGTGTGTGTATGTGATGATTGCAGATTGTGTATTTCACTGCCACGTTCCCGTATGTCGTCCTGATCATTCTCCTGGTCAGAGGAGTCACTCTTCCTGGGGCCTATGATGGGATCATGTACTATCTCAATCCAAACTGGTCCAAGCTAGGAGAGCCACAGGTGAGTCATTTCAAATCATTCAACAAATCTCTTTCTCTCTCTTTCTCTATTCGTCTACCCATCCATGCTCCCAGAATACAGTTACAGTTTTAACATTTTGGTATCCAGCAGAAAGCACAATGATTTGCTTTTTCTGGTTGTCAAAGGAATTTTTATAGGTGGAAATCACATGCATGTCATTTCTTGTATTTACTGTTCTACACTGGAGGAGGCAAAAATGGCACGGCTCAGCATAAGCTGTCCCTGACCTTAGATCTTTCAAGTTTTATTGCCTTGCTCTGGACTGAGTTTATAGCAGTGGCTGACTGAAGCAACTCCTCTCAAACAATATGACTGCTTAAAAGCCCCATAGTATGGAAAAACACATTTTCTGCTCTGTTTTAGAATGAAAGACTTTAATGTAGTGTTCATGCACTGTTAAAAGTTTCAAAATATAGCATTCACCCCCAGACCACACATTCCATATGGAAACAAAGCAACTGTTTTCTTTTACTGTTTACATAATGACACTAACATCATCCCTATACTACTTAACCTCCTGCCCATTCACAGTGACGTTTTAAGGTGTGAACAAGGGACAATACAAGGCTGCCAATCAAAGCACAGACAATTTACATAGATCATAAGTCAAGGCATATAAAATAACACAGCTTGTTTAATGCTACAAAGAGAAAAGTACAACTGAAATCCTGTAAAAAGTCAAAAACCATAAAACAACATAAATAAAAAACAAGTGTGAAAATAAGTCAGAAGCAAAAAAAATGTGTCCTTTAATATAACGTGGTTAAAAGAGATTTAAAAAACTCAGTGAAAGATTGAAAACTTGTGTATTGCATACTATATTTTGTTTCCTGGTCTGATTATACACATATTTGATTCTACCATCATTGATTCTCATTTTTGTTTGCCTCCCTTTCTCTTGTTCAGGTCTGGATCGATGCTGGCACTCAGATATTCTTTTCTTACGCTATTGGGCTTGGAGCCCTAACTGCACTTGGCAGCTATAACCGTTTCAACAACGACTGCTACAAGTAAGTTATAGAGGTTTCATTTTTTTCTCTTCATTTGGAGTCAGCATTTTGTTTTTTTTCAACATTGAGTGTGTCTCTGCATGCCAGGTGGACTCCAGTACATCTGTGTCCCCTTAATCACTTTCCATTATTACAGTTCGGGGTTAAATGAAGTATAGCACTGATTACAGCCTCTCCTTTAATGGCCATGAGGATCCTTTTAAGTAAATATAAAAAAAATAGCTTCTTGATCTGTTTTCAAGGAAACAGAGATCATTCGATTTGTAGCAGCTGTGCTCTGCCTTATTGCTTACTATTAGTTTTAATCCCTGCCGCATCTTAATATAATCTGGTTTTTCGGCCAACCTGCACATTATTACCCAAATGCAAGGGGTGTGTGTACTAAACAATGCATCAGTGGAAGTCTATATACTGTAAAGTGTTCATTTGTCATACATAAACACACCACAGTACACAGTACAAACAGCATTCTTCCTCTGCATTTATCCCATTCACCAAATGAACCAGTGGGCATCCAGGAACACAGTGCCCGGGGAGCAGTGTGTGGAGACGGTACCTTTCTCAAGGGTACCTCATTGGTCCTGCTAGCAGTCCTGGGATTCAAACCTACAATTTTCTGATTGCAGTAATAGAGAGTATCTCTCTATTCGCTCGGCCACAAGCTACACTTAAAGTACTGCAGTTATGAACTGGTTTGCAATACAATAAAAACCCAGAGATCATCATAATATTTGTCTACATGACCAAAACAATTAAGCTCTGTTGGATTCATCCACACAGAGGATATTTATGATTGGTCCCGGCATATTGCAGCACAAAATAAAAAATTCAGTCATTGTTAAGAGGCTCATTTGCATACTGCAAACATTGCAATACAATGAAGGATAAGAAATGAACAGTCTGTCTTGTAAATATGATGGTTATAAAAACATTACTATGCCACCAAACAGCATCGGCAAAACTTGCTTAATGTGTAATTAACAAAATGTGCAATCACGAGACCATTCAGAAAACAATGCTAGTGGTGTTTAGTTTTTCCTTATCAGTCGGAAGTCTGTATCCGTTTGTGAGGACCGATATTCTTTTAGCATTAATAACTTATATCCTATATGAGACGCTGACTCACATTTCACCTGCTTTCAACAGGGATGCGTTCATGTTGGCCCTGATAAACAGCGGCACCAGTTTCTTTGCTGGCTTCGTGGTCTTCTCCATTCTGGGCTTCATGGCATCCGAGCAGGGCGTGGACATCTCGAAAGTGGCCGAGTCGGGTAAGAGTCTCCCAATGCACAGTTTTAAATGCATGCTGAATTAATTGTATGCTGTAAATATTGTGTTCCAGAGCCACTGCCATTTACAGTTACCTGCTTTTCCTTCTCTAATACATCAGCTTAACTAGCTGATAAGTTAGTGAGGGAAAAAACATGAAATTGTGCAAATCAGTTGGTGCTCTGGACTGTTTATGGGTATAATTGGTATAGTGTGCCCCATTTTCTAGCCCAGAAGAATTGTGTCTAAATGTGTTCAATAATTCATTTGAAATCCAGTTGTTTCAAGTCCATATTGGTGAATGCTTATCCAAGGCTAGGGCTGATTGCACTACATTATTTATGGACTTTTTTTTTTAAATAGCACCTACAGAGTGATGGGACAAAATACATGGGACATGAAAAGACCTAGCCACGCAAAAATGTTGAAACCTGTGTGATCAAATTTCCTGATTTTGGCAATAATTTGCATGAATGTATTTTTTCATCAGTTTTGCAAAAGAATGAACTAAAAAATGTTTCATTTGTATGTGTATTAAATGTGTTCAGAACTGATATTCATAACTGCAGTTGGGGGATTATTAATTTGGTCAGATGTATGTGTTTATATGTGAATCTCAGTGAATGTGGGTGAATGTAAGAGAGCTGTTTTAAAATACGACTTGTACGTCAGTTTGTAAAACGTGAATTCTGATGGAATTTTAAAATTAGTTGTTATTGTGTGTGTGTGTGTGTGTGTGTGTGTGTGTGTGTGTGTGTGTGTGTGTGTGTGTGTGTGTGTGTGTGTG
>JBBKCR010000016.1:13359697-13396705 GCA_037577295.1 Ladigesia roloffi
TGTGTGTGTGTGTGTGTGTGTGTGTGTGTGTGTGTGTGTGTGTGTGTGTGTGTGTGTGTGTGTGTGTCTGAGAGAGACAGAATGTTTCTATGTGAATGTGTGGGTGGGAGAGTGTAAATGTGTGTGATGAAAAGAAAGAAAAAACATTTCCGTGTGTTTGTGCAAGTGTGTGCCATTGAGTGAAAGGTTAGTCATCCATGCCCTCTATATTCATGCTAAACTATAGCCTCATTGGTAACATTCACATGACAAATGGATAACATTTTACCTTGAAGCCATCAATAATCTGTCACTGTAAATGTTCCAGTGAACTACTGTGTAAGACTTTCATCATCTTTCAGTGTCAACAAGTTACGTCCCAACACGCACCAGAGAGATTCAGAGGAGAGCAAAGCTCCTTACAAACATTTGTACTGTTCATTACAAAGACATCAACCCTACACTCTGTGATTTCTGAAACAATTTACATTTGCATGTAAGTACACTTGTACTAAACACACTCCCTTCTTTGTAAGTTGTAAAAAAAATTACGTAATTTTCTCACCATCAACACTATCTACAATAAAATAACTTCAAAACTTTACTGCAAAAATAAACCTTTTATGGAAGTAAAAGCATTTCTCCTGGTCCAGTTACCATGGAATGTTGACTGGGCACAATGAGATGGATAAGCTGCTTTTTCTGTATAAAGAAAGAATTTGTCTCATCTGTCTGTGACTTAAGACTTAAGACATTATAGGAACATCAATTATGCAAGTAAAATATTGTTCTAAAATTACAGAGTGCCTCCTGAGAAACCATTTAGTGGTCTTTATTGTATTACTTTCTAATATACACTGTGTATATACACAATATGTACTGTGCAAAAGTCTTTAGCACATGAGAAAATGATACTTACATGTTGTTTTATACCCAGCAGTAGTGTTAAGTTACACCACTAATATTACAATAAATACAAATAAAGGAACACAGTAAATAGAGGTTGTATTTATGGCAAAGTGTTTGTTTCTCTCTTCCCAAATGTCTTCTAATTGCAGACCTTGTAGCTACCATTAAAGACCACTTCATTAAATTAAATTAAGTGTGCTGTTAATGGAAGTCTATAAATCAACACAATGACTGGTTGTACTTTTAACCAGCTCACAAAGTATGAAATACTTTTTAGAAAAAAAGTTTCGTATTTGTTTATTCTACCGTTCACTTGTCTTTTTGCCGGGAAAAATGGACCCACTCCTGTTGTAAATGGCTTCAAAATATTGCATAGGTGCCTAAGACTTTTGCACAATAATGTGAGTCCCCCTACCCAATGTAATATATTAACATTTAGGACAAGTGTAGGTCAATAGTGAAGTGTCCGTATAGTCCAGGTGGTTTCTTAATGATGCCACTAAGTGTGCTTCGTTGTAATGGCAGGGATTAACCAGTTTTGGTTATCTAAAGAACCTCTTGTAAATAAGAAATCAATGAGACGTGCAAGTTTGAAGATTGTACTCTAATGTTCAAAGATCCTCCATATAAAGTTATGGCTCTATAACAATTAAACCTTCCTACTCTCAAGCCAAGAAAAACATGATCTGCTGTAGTTTAGGCAACACAGTGAAGTCACCAAGCAAAAAGGGTTCATATGAGCCAGCGCTATCCAGAATAAAGTTCTAGAAGAATTCACTTAACCCTGGACTTTAACCCTGGACAATGCCAGTTATTTACTATGTTTAGTGTGGCATGCTGTTGTAACCAAGCATGCTTTCCAACAATGCCTATGCATGCACAATAATGATGATTTTTAACACACACATGCATGAATATTTTAAAGTAGTTTGTAATATATTAATATGCATAAATATATTTTTCATAGGCAAACCTATTCAGGTTCACATCAAAAATCATTCTACTAATTAGTCATACAATGATCCAAACATTATTTGAGTATAGACTCATGCATACATTTTATTAAATATTTCTCTTAAAATGAAATACATTGAAGTCTCTCAAATTAGATTAAAACATTGCAGCTGTTAAAACATGAGTGATCAAACTCAAACTCAAGTCTTAAACTTAATTTGCAATTGGTTCCTGTTCTACTTTTTTTATTACCTGAGGGGATTTTTCACAGCACATTGAAGTTAAAGGACCAAACACTTAAGGCCAAAATTCACTTAAGATGCCTTATGCAAGTGACCGCACCCCTGACAAAGTCAATTAGACAAAAAATAATGAGAAAGTTACTTAGACTATTATCATCAATGTAGATTACACTTTATCTGGAATAACATTTTGCCAAGGAGGCACAATAATTTTCACACACGATTCACTCTACGCTGATTTAAATTGTAATGATGGGCAGCATATTTAAAGGACCTGAAATTAACCAAGGCTGCTATTTGAATTGGGAAATTGAATCATAAATTATCATTCCAAGCCAAGACAATCCGACGCAGTGATCAAAGGTCCAAACCCACTGAGTGCTCTGGGTAAAGTTTGTGTATCTCCGGTACACTGAAAAAGTGATGTGTGAAATGGACTTGGTGAAAAAATTCCACATGAATAAAATATTTTACATGAACACAGTTTTGATCATTCCTGTCCGCATATTCCCATTTCCCACAGTGGAAGCAGGAAAATAAATACCAATTTCTGTCTGTAATTGGTGGTCATGGAATGTACTTTATTCATAAGGAACTGATGTGGAAATTCAACTCTTCACTTTTTCCTAGCTTTGTGTGCTTTAGCACTGAAGGTGCCCATTGTCCATGCATGCTGAAAAAGCAGGGCCTGTTTTAAAGACAGTTTCACCTTGCAGCAGTGGACCAGCTCGCTATTGCACTTGTTGAGTCTAGGGAAAGGACAGCATGTTCTACGCCCAGGGGAGAAAGGGGGAGAAAGAGAGAGGAAGCCAGATAGAGGACGAATTAGAAAAGGAGAGGGACAGGATGTATTTTTTCATGAATCTGTCGTGTTACTGAGTTCATGATATCACCTTCATGCTAATATTACACTTGAGTCTCACTGATGCTGCTAGCAATGGGACATTGACTTCACAGGAAGCAGTGTGCAGTTACAGAACACTGAAATAAGCAGATTGCCTCTAGTGTAGCACTGTGTGTGTTTGGGTGTGGATGTTCTTGTTTGAGAGAATGAGACAAAGAAAATTTGGCCTGTATGTGGATTATGTGTGTGTGTGTGTGTGTGTGTGTGTGTGTATGTGTGTCTGTGTGTGTGTAAGCCCTTGTCTGTCCTTGTGGTGTCTAATCTGAGTGTGAGAGTTCCAGATGAACGTGCTGTGGAGCTGTCCTGTGTGAGTGTGTCCTCAGTAGAGGAGAATGTTACCTCAAATTGGTTCGTGTCGTTATTGTATGCGTTAGAGACATAATATGGTAAATAACCCACAGGGGCTTTTATATTTTTTCCTTTTTCATCCAGAATCCGTTCAGGTCAAAGTTAGAGAACGAAACAGATTTCCCCATCATGCCTTTGATGCTTTTACTAGTTATCCTTGATTGTTTTCAGTCCCGTTCTATATCTTGTGATTCATATCTATTAATTTATTATCTATATATTATCTATATTTTGGCTTTAAGTATTAATTTAAGGATTATCTAACCAGGAACTTTGCCTCTTGAGATGTGCACATCTCGATTTCAAGAGGGGTCCTGGAGCTGACTGCCAATGCAGGTAAACTTCTGATATCTAATGTCAGCATTTACACCTCTTAATACAGCCCAGCCCGAGACTTATGTCTATAGCTACTGCAGCCATGGGGCGCACGTTCGGCCTAGCACAGCCAACCAGGGCCTTGCTGTTAGCGTCAGCTTTAGCCTAGCCTTAGTGTAGTGCAGCTAATTGCTAGCAACAGAAGCGTCCTCTGATACAGGAGAAGTTCACCGCATGGTGGAAATCCAGAGCAGAGTACAGGAAGGGCCACCTACAGTATCCACATGACAACCCAGTCTAAACCCACTAAACCCAAACACTATTAAAAAACCCACAAATTAACAAAGAACATTAACCATTGAGTGAAACCCACAAGATCAGCGGCTTTCCCCCCCAAACATAGATTGAGTTTGGTACTGAATAATAAAGTGTCAGAGTTGTTTAGTATGATTGAGGCCACATCTCTGCCGTTATTGACTTTGGCTGTTTTAATTAGCAATGGCTACTACAGGGCAGTCATAATAACAGTCTCTTGTCTCTTGCTATCAATTAAGAAATCATGTCAGAATATTTTAATCAAACATTTAACAACCTCAGTCAAGATGCATTTCTGCTCCATTTAGCAAATCTTTACACCCAACAATTATTACTGTAGAGCTAAAAGTAGAAGACCATATAATAATCATATCCATAAGCACCATTGCAATTGGTAAACACATATTTGAATCCTATTTGTGCTCTACAAATTTGAACAAATTGTACAAATTGTTCCAATTTGACTGACTCTAAACTAACAAAAATAACAGTGTACTTGTGTGGTAACTAACTATTATAATGAGTAGGTTTTGATAGGCTCCTTTAGATTTAACATACTCAAACACTTACAATAAGAGAATGCCCCAGTTTGATACACGCTCATACACAAAAGCATGCCAGTGCCCTCCCTTTGATATAATCTAATATTAGTAGTCACCACACACAAATGCAAAACCACACAAAATTCTTACAACTAACCTGCCTGACTGTGAATGAGAACACAGCTCTCACTAGAGAGAAAAAACTAAACAAAAAAAATATATATAAATATAGACAAGAAAATTCCCTCACCCACCCCTAATCTGCCCCTTTCTTTCACACAATCTATAATTCAGGTGCACCTTTCTCTCTCTTTTCTATATTTTCTCTTTCTGTTCTTACTTCCCACCTTACTTTGACTCTCTCTCATTCTCTCTCTAGTTCACTCTTTCTCTCTCTTTCTCTCTCTCTCTCTCTGCAGTTGGTGCTGTATGTGTGTAGGTGTGTTGGTGTATAATTGGCCGCCCTTGACCTGTGGTAATGAATGTTTCTTATGCTCCTCTCATGCCTACAGGGCCTGGCCTGGCGTTCATAGCGTACCCTAAAGCTGTGTCTCTGATGCCTGTGGCACCGGTTTGGGCAGCCCTCTTCTTCTTCATGCTGCTGCTGCTGGGGCTGGATAGCCAGGTTTGTGACCTTCAATCAACATAACCCTGAGAACAGTACAATTTGAGGCACGACAACACAGATTACTCAAAAGCAAATGCAAGATTTTAAAACACCAGAGCAAACAGTAGCATTGTACAAGATATAATGGCATACTGTGCAGCCACCAAAAATCAAAATGTTGTACAAAAACTGTACTAACTATGAATACAGTAATGTAAAGGTTTATGGGGTCATGAAAAAATGTACCATATTTTACAAAGCTTAAACATAAGCATATAACAACAGCAGCATAAAAATGTAATGAAAATATAAGTTGTGTATGGGGGACAGTTAGGGATTCTTATGTATGGGGTAGCGGTTTAAGAGTGTCTGTGTGAAAATGTGTATGTTTTGTTGAATGAAGCAGTTCAATTCAGGAATTTAATTGTGGGGCATGAACTGTTCTGATTTCCCATCCTTGCAGTGAAGGCCCATATGTCTTGTCAGATGTCAGAAAGGTAAATGTGGATGTGGAAAATATGTGGGAGGGATGAGTGTGGTCATATACAATGATGGTGCCTTTGCAGATGCGTTGTAGGAGGGTGACGTAGACCCAGATGATCTTTTCCACTGTCATCTCTGTCCATTGTACAATCTTGTGGTCCAAGGCAGTGCTGTTTCCAAACCAGACTGTGATGCAGCTGTTCAGGTTGCTCTCTATAGTCCCTCTGTAGAATAGGGGTGAGCTCTTCTCAACTCTTCCAGAGGAGGTAGAGACACTACCGGGCATGAGGTTCCAAGTGAGATTATCTGTAATTTGAACGACAAAGAACTTGATGCTCTGGACAGTCTCTACCAAGTAGCCAGCAATGTTCAGTTGAGAGTAAGCACATGCTCTCCTGAAGTCAACAACCATTTCTTTTGTGTTAAGACTGTCTTACCAAAGCTGTGATCAGTCATTTCTATTCAGAACTTGCACACTGCAGTGAAAAGTATGCGATTCTATTTACTTTCACTTTCCACAAAGTGAGCCTGGGATAGCCCCAACTGCCAATGATTTTAAATTGCAGACCTGTTATTTCTTTATTAATATATGGATACCATGGAGACTAAATTGTTAATTGAATGGGCTTTAAGTTGCAAAGGCCATGAGTCTTGAGTTTGATTTCCAGTTTACAGAGGCCGAGTTAAGTAGAATATCATGCTTTGATCAGACTAAAAAAACTGCAGAAAAGCCTTTCTGACAACATCCTCAGAATTCCCCATTGGCCAATAATGACACATGTTCCACTTTCAATTTTGGCAGGGAGGTTTTGGGGAGCTAGATGCACAAAGGACAAATTCAGTTGAAGAGTGAGAGATACTCACTTTTTTCTAAGTCAGTTCTAATCAATTTAATTTATTAGCTTGCTTTCTCTTCTCTTACAGTTTGTTGGAGTTGAAGGTTTTGTGACTGGCATTCTTGATCTTTTCCCTGGAAAGTATTACATGCGGTACCGTCGCGAAATTGCTGTGGCGATCTGTTGTTTATTGTGCTTCATTATAGATCTCTCCATGGTTACACAGGTAAATTTTCATTCAGTAACTGGGTTATGTAACTGTGAAAAGATCATTGTAGTTTATGACAACTGTCCACATATTAGACAATAATTTCTTGACTTGTGTAAGATTGTGGTGATGTGACTGAAACAGGATCAATTAGCATTTTTATTACAAGGTAGTTTTTGAAGGTGTTCTAATACTGATGGTTTATTTGTTTGTGTACAGGGGGGGATGTACGTCTTCCAGCTTTTTGACTATTATTCAGCCAGTGGTATGACCCTGTTGTGGCAGGCATTCTGGGAATGCGTGGTTGTCGCCTGGGTTTATGGTAAGACTTGCAGCTCTTAAACTCTGAAAACGTCCTATTGTAATGTCCGGGACTTGTTTACCAAAGTAGATGTTTTCAGTTCCAGTCCCAGGTCTCTGCACTGCACAGATATAAATTCTGCCCCTATCCTGCAGCTAAAGCGTACTCCTACTGTGTGTGTCTGCAGGTGCTGACAAGTTCATGGATGACATCGCCCGTATGATCGGTTACCGGCCTTTCCCTTGGATGAAGTGGTGCTGGTTGTTTATTACTCCATGTGTTTGCATGGTGAGAATCAGTATAGAGAAATACCTCCTTCACTTCTGGCTCTAAGTCTGCTTCTAAGCCAGTTCGCCATTCACTCCCTGCATCTGGCCACACAGACCACAGCTTTGTGCTGTTTAGCGTGTTACCTGCTCCACCCCACTAGTATTAATAAACCAATTGACTACTTATATGCTAATTAGCTTAATCAAGCATGCGAAAGCAGAGAAACAATTAAGGTTATGCCCTGTTCACTGGATAGAGTCCCTTATGTAGTTGTATTTGGAAAAAAATGAATATCAGACATGGAACACTCACAAAGCACAGCACAGACACAATGGAACGTGACAACTGTCACACAGCACTGGCCAAGCATTAGTTAGTGTAAGAAATCATTCACTTGAATCATGGATTTTGTTCCCTATAACAGTAATCTATATAGTGCTCCTATGTTCACATAGGGACATTGATTACGAAACATTCCAGCAGCAGCTCTCTGAGACCAAGACTGACTAGAATGCAACATTTCCACTTCATAGAAAGCAGCCTTGTTTAATTATTAAGGTGTGTTCATGCCCAGAGTGGGGAATGAGGTCAGCTTCTGCCGTTGGACAATCAGTAATAGACAAGAGCGGGAAATTCAGTGTCAAGTGCATTTTGTTCTTAAAGTGGACACTGAACCTGAACCTGTTTTCTCACCCCCAGGGTATATTTCTGTTTCACCTGCTGAACTACAAGCCTCTTACCTACAACAATGTGTATGTGTACCCGTGGTGGGGGGAGGTCATTGGCTGGTGTCTGGCTCTCTCCTCCATGCTCTGCATCCCTGTTAGCCTCGTGTACAAGTTCTCCGCAGCTAAGGGAACCTTCAGAGAGGTGAGGGCTCACACATACGTCCTGTTCCAAGCATACCCAGATAATTTGTGCCTGATGCGTGAAATCTTACACTTCAGGAGTCTTGACAAAACACCATCAAATTAATCTGTTAGCATCCCAGGAATTAATAGCTGTAAATATATTATTTTAACCTTGGCATTTTATCAACGATCACTGGGCCTTTAATTGTAAACAACAAAAATAACAATTTGTTTCATGATTTGTTTTAATATTTGCTTTTTAAAAACATAATATTTAGTCATTTTTGTACATGACCCAAATGCAATTCTTTAATTATTCTTTTATAGTCTGTAATCGGTTCCACAGAATCCATCAAAGTTTTGATAACTATTGAGTCACATTCCATTGAAATGAATGTTAATTAGTTGTGAACAAGGCCGAAGACTTATCGCATTTAGTGTTTAACATTTACCATCTCAAGGACGCAAACAACTTCATTTCAACAGTGAGGATTTAACTGCAGATTTTAATTGTGCATGGGGGCATTCCTCAGTTCTGCTTCTGATCCTACTTGAATCAAATTCAGCTCAGCTGTGCTAAATTTAACTCCGCACAAGTATGTTTCCCTCCGCAAAGGTTCAAATGAACACTGTTTGGTTTTACTGTGTACACAGTGGTTAGACTGAGTGATGAAGTTACATTGTGCTTATGCCCACAATTCTCCACACAGCCACATATTTTCAGTGTCAAACCAAACACTTGAACCAACAAATACCAGCACACACCACTCATCTAAACACAATAATGCAATCAAGCCCTTTGCTTGAGTTTTGTATTTGGGGCAGCAGCTCCTCTGTGACTCACTGTCATATGAAAGTCGTGTGTTTAATTCGAGTAAGTGGGCTAATATCTTTCCATCCATTTTTTTCCACTGAAAATAGAATATAACGTCTTGTCTGCAATGGCGATCAGCCCAAAAATAGCCATAGAAAAAGAATGCCTGCTGGGAGTTGTGAGAAAAAAAAAATCATCACTTGGAAAGGAAAGTATGACTGGAAAATACTACAGTGGACATACCAAAAAAAAAAAAAAAACCCTGGAAAAAAATCCCAGGATGCCTTATATTACAGAAGTCCAGCTTTGCATCCAGACACTTCTCACTAAGATAAGCATGAAGAGATTGGGCTCCTGCTTGTGTTCCACTGATTTATTCAGCATTCCATAAAAATCAGACCACCATCTGCAGATAAAATATAATTAATGGCTCTGTCTAGGCTGCAGCACTGAATTATGCATTTTTTTTAAAGATAAAAGTCTAACAGTACAGCAGGTTGAATCGGTAGATACGAACAATTCAGTTCACAATCTTAGAATTGCTAGCCAACATCAATCTTTATAGAGAGGAAGTTTTCTAAAAATGCTACCCTCTGTCTTCTGTTATGATCGAGAACATAGGAAACCTGGAAAGAGTCCGATTTTAACCTACGTTGGAGGTATATGACATAAACAATCCCAGAAGTGCATTCAATGCATTACATTTTCAGGAACAAAATATATCATTCCAATGGTTCATTAATAGCTCCTTGGGAGTAAATTTGGATAAAGTTGGAAAGAAATAGAAACTCAAATGTCATGATTTTATTCTTCTTTATCTACAGCGCTGGGAAAATATGACCAAACCAGTGTGGGGTGCCCATCACCTGGAGTACATGGCGCCTGACACGGATATTAAAAGCCTGGCCTCCCTGTCCCCAGGCACCGAAGAGAACAAGGTCATCATCTTTGAGAGCGTCATGTAGACTGCTCTGCAGGAGAGCACACACCTTCCCTCCAAAGACAAGCTACTATAAATGTCTGCTTTAGGGGTGCACGATGTATCAGTGGCTAATATTATTCACTGATTAATTGCATTATATCAGCCACTGGTCTCACAATTTTCTTCTTCTACTCTGGTGCTCAAAATTAGGGGTCACCACAGCGGATCAAGCATCTCCGCGTGTCTCAATACAGCCAATGAATAGAACCAAAAAATCTTTTTTTTTAACCTCTCTTACAGTTTCACCCTATATTGACTTTTTGTATTAATACTAAACTGAAAAATAGTAAAATGTTTATGGTATTGGTATTGAGCGCGTCTTAATATCGGTTATCATTTATTGACCCAGAAATTACATATTGTTGCATTCCTAAATTTTAATTTACTTCTAACTGCACACAACTAGCAGAGCAGCAGCCTATTTTAAACAGAATAGCTGGTAACTGAGACCTTTCTGGCCTTCCTGCTTCAAACTGCTGCTCTTTCTCTCACTCACAAAAATAAAATGAGTGCATTCAGCAGAATGTGCACCACAAATATCTCAAATTAGCAGCTTGCTAACAGCTTGTCTTTGGAGAGACGGGGAAGTGGTGTGACACCTGCTCCTGGGTCAGGTAGGGCTGAAACAGCTGAGGTGTAGTTCAACCTTACCCCACACAATGGGGCAGAATTCCCACCGGCCACTTCACACAGTCTAATGCAAGTTTTCTTGACACTCACACACACCGGTTCTGTGCGCTTGTTATAGAGGATGTTATAGGGCAGCATGAGGAGATGAATTGGCCTGTTCAGCTTAATTCCAATCAATTATTATTCATTTTACTGACAATTTAGACAAAGATGAAATTGGGTCCACTGCAATTCTAAGTAAGGGCCAAAGTGAGTGAACCTATGTTATCTATGATAAAACTGTCCCAAATATCTTATAATACACAGTATTAATGGATTCATGTAAATGTATGTACAGTTGTATATTTAAAAGAATAATGTATTTGGGAGACTTTACAATAGTATTGTTTTTTTTTCCTTTCTTTGTCTGAGATACAAAAACAGAAATTATTCAGTAACCATTTTCAACAGATAAGGCCATAATGAAACAAAGATCATGAAGCTCTACCTATTACTGCTGACTCTTACGTTTTATCAAATGTGTCTGTGAGCGTTGTGTGTAAAACACAATTCCGTTCAACCTGTGTGCCAAAACAGCATGCTTTATTCCATCTCTGGCCTCGTTTGCCAGAGATCGGGTTTGGTTGCCATAAACAATCGAGATTATGTCTGCCTAGTTACGTTTACTCTGTTTACCGTATTTGTGCTCTGTCTTGTCAGTGAGTGGTTAATTTTTGGTGATTTCCAAAGCAGCTGTGTCTGTAGAAGGAGAACCGCTATTACGAAGGAGAGAAATGGAGCTTAGTGAAGGTGCCTGCAAACCAAAAAAATCAGTGCTGCACTTTTTATTTTCTTTTAATATCAGATCTTTGTTCATTTTGTAAAGATTTGAACACTAAACTTGGAATCAGCCTGGATTTTTAAAGCTGTAGTGTCACATGTTGACATAGTAATCATGAATGAAATGTACATGTGAGGCGTGAGAATGTTGAACTGGTCTATTAAGCATTAATGTACTGTAGTTTCAGAGCAGGCTGTGTTAAGGTGGGAGGGAGAACAGACTCAAATGTTGCCACAGAAAGCAACTGCAGGGGCTTTTTGCCAACGTCAGTAGTGGACTGTTAAACAACAGAGTAGCTCTTTAACCCAAGGCCTCTGCAGTGATGATATACAGCATAAGGGGTGACACTTAGTTGCCAAACTTTGCCTTTTATTGTTTGTCTTAACTCAAGAGCCCACTGTTGAGCATCAATGGCCAAGTTTCTAGCCGGCCTTCCAAAGACCTGGCCTAATCACAAGAGCTGTGGGAATTCTGCCCTGTTTCTTTATCATATTTATTATAGAGAACACACTAAGCCATCCTAATGTCATTGTAGAAATAATTAGAATGTAAAACAGTAAACTCAATAATGTAAGACTTCAACCTACATTTGCACATTAATTGTAAATTAATCTCGCTAGCACTTTTTAATCGTGTTAGGATAAGATTATTTTTTTCTGTTGTTGGTTTGTTTAAGTTTTACATATTGTGAAATAAATTAGAGATTTATTTTGTGAAGGCTTTTATTTTGCTGATATACACAAAAAATCTCTCTATATATATTATAAATATGTATTGAATATCTGTGTGGTCTATTTTGGAAGTTTGCTGCAGTATGAATTTTTGATAAAGACTAAAATAGGGAGAGGGAGTTGTTAATGTAACTCTGCAATCCTGTTGTAGAGAGGAATGCAAGTCAGCACATTGGATTGAGTTTATTAAGGATATCAAAAGCTTGTGTGTATTTGTGTGCGTTGAATACAGTATTTTGCGCTGACCACCCAGGGACCAACTTGCGATAATATTTTGTACAACTTATGTTGCCCTACTTCCAGTTAAGACCAGATTTCAAATCCCATTTGTGTGTAAAAATGATTGAATTGGATATTTATTTAATTTTAATTAACAAGACACGCAATCTTTTGATTGGATTTAAGGTTCTGTTCCACTCTTGGACAGACATATGGATCACAGTTAGTCCTGCATTGAAGTTCAGAGGATTTAAGTGCCCCTTAGTCAGAGAACATTAGCCTCAAAAGCACTTGCCAGTTGTTTGGAGCTTGATCTGACCAAAACCAGCAAAACTGCCCATAATGCTGTCCAGGTGTGTCTGGGTCAGTCATTATGACACACAAAAAGCATTTGCCACTTTCAAGTTTCTCCCTCTCTAGTTAATAACCTTGCAGTCCCTTTATCCACACAGGACCCTGGGTTGGTCAGTTAATATGTTACGTAGTTATTATGTGTTGAAAAATTGAACTGTACATTACCCCCGCAAAAAAAAGAGAAGAAAAAAATTCTTTCATTTCTTGTGCTTTGCCAAATTTTTCTTGACAGTATCTTTGGCCCAAAGACTCGCTAACAGAGAAGCGTAGGCTGTGTGTAGTCTAGATGGATAGTCATTTGGATCAAAAGGGAAATTGTTGAGAAACACATGAACAGTTCTCACATTTTAGAGTGTAATTTTTACACTGATTTTAACATCAAAACATTTCTGCGTTGTTCAAATTTACTAAAAAGGGAGACAGTCCTTACATTAGAATAATATAAATAAAATATATAAATCCACTAAATACAATTAGCACGTCTTATTAGAGCTATCACGTACTTAATAATTAATGAGTTAAGATGAAATACTTATTAACTAACCAGTGTTACATTTCCCAGTGTGCTGCCCAACAGCAGTACCTTTACCAAACATGTACTAAATATCTCACTGTAAGTTCATGTAATCAAATGCATTTAATGAAATGAATATGATAGTTAGGAACTTACGTTTGGAAGCCAAACACTCTTTGAAACTAAACACTCTGCCATGCTGCCAGATACTAGGTAGAACAGATTGTAAGCACAGAGACTGTAAAATCTTAGTGGTAGATTGTAAAATCCTTTGGGTGAGGATACTGTCTAGAAGCTTCTCATTAGCACTGTTAATTTGGTGATTAACACAGTGAAATCTTTCATTGTAGTGCTTTGTATCATACTGTGAGATGTAACCATGGTCTTCCATTCGTAAGCTCAAGTAGTAATAACAGAATTAAGACTTGTACAGTAAATGTCATTGACTACGCAGGAGCTGATCTTGCGGTATCCCTCACCATGTAAAGGGCTTCATGCTTTATACCACTGTGATTGTGCTGAAGATCCACTCGCCCATATCAAAGCAACAAATGGCAATAAACTAACTCCATGGGAACATGTTTTGTGTGTGTGTGTGTGTGTTCCTCTTCACTTATCTCAGCAGAGATAGTGGCAGATATTGACACCGCTCAAATTCTCAGGTACCCCACTTTTAAGGATGTCTAAATCAGGCTATGAGATGATTTAGGACTTGCATCATGTCTGCAAATACATTAAAAAAATTATTTTTGCCACATAAATACACCTTCAGTTCCCAAAAGAGCCTTCCACTGCATCCAAGCGTAAAGAGCGTTCTTATTTTTTTAATGTTTCACTTAATAAAGGCTCTAAGCTAATTAAAGGTATTATGTTTGAAGCCCACATTCAAGCTGTGATGCATTTATTATGAAGTGTAAAGCCATTAGAGATAGAAACTCAAAGTGAAAATCTTTTATTAATATCATATGTCCAATCTAAGGGTGGGCGATAATGGCAAAAATAGATCATTACAATACTCCAAGATTTCATGATCTGCTTTCATGAACAATATACTTTCATATAATATATTTTACCTATATAGCAATATAATTTTTCAAACATGTGATAACAGGAATGACAATAAGAACCATGGTTGCCACAGGAGCAAAATAAAAGAAGAATTACATTCATTATTTAACATTATTCCATTATTTCACTACTCCAACCAGGAGTTACCCCCACTTAATAATACATATTTAATGAAACATTGTGGTTGTGAGTTCATCACATGTTTTTGTAGACATGATCTCATTCAGGAAAACATGAAAAAATTCCATCCATTAAAAAATAAATGTGCATTAGGCATTAAACAGTGATGTGTATGAAACAATATCATAACACAATACAAAGTTCAGCTCCAATTTTATCAATTGAGGTTCAGCTCCAATTTTACATCAGTACTTTTAGCCCCAGTTAACCCAACAGAAATAAGTCCAGTTTGTTAGCAGTTCTGTCATCACTGCCACTTAATGAAAAGCTTGCACTGGGCAACAACAGGTTAAGAATCTGATATAGGCCTGCTGTCACACCCTTCTTTAGAATCTTATCAAATACCCTGCAGTCCAAATCAGATCTTTATTTTCTAGTAGAAGATTTTATATCTGCAGCAAATCCACAACAATAACAAATATTGCCATATTGTATATCCCAATTCCAAACAAAGAACTATTCCAGGATCTTTAATTTTAGGGATGTAATCTCTTGAGTTAAATAATTTGGTCTTGAATCCAAACACTGTATATACAATGTGCTTAAGCTAAATAGAACTTTTCTTAAAAAGCTGACCTTCATGTGCACAAATAACCATATTGTTTTCGAACTTATAAATAACGGCTAATAAGAACTTTCAAGCCAGACTCTGTCCCAGATCTTTCAATGAACTTTGTTCTATCCACCTGCGCTCCTGCACTCCCATGACCACATGCTTCTCACACCAGGAGGGTACAGTGCCAGGCCCAGCTATTACTCTGATGCGGTTCAAACTGGTTTTGCTGAAGAAAGGCCCTGTTTGTCCAGCCAGGGCAGCTGCCATATTAAGCGTGGGCATTAAGCGTGGGCAATGGTCCACTGAAGCCTGTTGGCTATGTTTAGCGGGCCAGTTTCTGCTCTATTCCTGACCCTCTGTGGTTTGTTGGATAACAGCTGAAACCTTCTCATAATGCTGACCCAATCAGACCAGTGACACAATCATGCATGCTGAATAGTGAACACACACACACACACACACACACACACACACACAAACACACACACACACACACAAACACAAAAAATTACATCCCTTGATCAGCCGGTGGCTAGTGTCTTTAACTGGGCTGCCATGACTCCTGAAGTTAATCACACAAAAAACAATTGGTGAGTAAAACAGACAAAAGTAAAACCACTGATATTGCACCAACATTTTTGGTTCGGTTTCATCATTTCAGTGGCACTCATACAGTGTGCTTGGGGTCCATTCCAGGAAATGTTTGAAATACTTAGCAGCAGACAATTCTATAACATGGTGCAATAAGTAGAGACTTTCCATTCCGGGAGTAGTGCCAGCGTAGCATTCCAGTCGGGAATACAGTAAGTGAATGAAGTTCTTTCACAAAACTTTACAGCTGAGGCCACATGGGGCATTCCAAACATTTCTGAGTTTCGTGCAAATGCAGACTCCATGGGCCCCCATCTCATCTCTAGAAAATATTGGAAAATAGTTACATCAACTGTCTATCATCACTGCTCCAATAAAGCCTGTTCACATTCTATATAGTGTATGGATTTGGTCAATTCCAACAGCATTTCATTTAATGAAAGATTGCTGGATGATACCAGGCACCTGTCAGGAGAGGTTTGAAAACTGTAAGGTTAAAACAAGGTTGTTTGGTTGATTGATTGAAGTGGGTGGTCGCTGACATCTACACAAACTAAATATGGCACTTTTGTGTTCATTTTAGTGAACAATTTAAAATACACCAAATACAAGATTTTGTACATAATGTTTTGTACATAAATGTAGTTAGTTCCCTTGTTTTGACTTAGTAATCAGAATTATCATGTGCCCTGATACATTGGATTTCATACTCTATATGCCAAGATTATGGATATCATACTCTATATGCCAAGATTTACTATTGGCACCAATCATTGACTGCACATTGCAGTCCAGGCCCAGTTCTAGAGGCCTTCAAGAGTCACCTCTACAGTTGGAAAGAGCCCATGTGTTTTGCACTATAAAGCAAGATTTACTAGGTATTTGTTTATTTTTGCTCCAGCTCTTCCTTCTTCTGATACACTGAGGTGATTTAACTGTTGAAAGCTGACTCATTTTTCCAAACACACAGAGACCTTCACCCTTGTTTTCTACAGGGCAAAATCAATTTTCCATTTCAACTAGCCTACTGAAGAAATGCCTGGGAGTAACCAACCAGCCAGTGGAATAAATTACAAAGAATCAAGTTAGGAAACTGGGTCCTCTGACCTTCGGGTAGAGGAGCTTGGTCTTCTCTAGATCTTCCAATAGATTAGAAGTACAAACACCTTCAGAAACTCAGCTTTGAGAGGCCAGGGGCCCAGACTCTGAGCTGCAAAATAAGGCTTAAGGTTAAATATTCAGGTCAACTTCTTCTGATTTGAGAATGTGGGTTGAATGAGTAAACAGCTCAGAGAGTGTGAAACTCCTTGAAGCGTTTTAACCTCATTAAGTGACCTACATTGAATACTATCTACTACAAACTACCTACCGCAGAAGGCCACAGAGGTAGGACAAAACCATTACAACTGGGGGTTATCTTCCTGAACAAACATTCCGCCTATCTTATCTAGGCACTGCACACAGGTACAGTACAACATATTCTGATAAGAATCTCTGATTACATAAGGTAATTTCTGTTCATCACTGGTGTTCTTAATGTTTCAGTTTAGAGAATTGACCATTATGCACCTGTGGAAAAGAAGCATATAGGGCTTGTTTAATATATGAAGAAGGGAATAGTGTAGCAATGTAGGTGGGTAGATTTTGTGTAGGTGATCTCTACAATGTAGGTAAGCAGGTGTTCCAGCAGCATCTGCAAGCAAAGTTTGGCTCTTTCCTTTAAAGGAGGTCTGCATATCTCAGCGGTCAATAATCAGTGGTCCTTGAAAGTCTGTGAACTTTAAAAAAAACTCTATATCAATGCATAAATATGAACTAAGGCAGATTTGACCAAAAGTCATAAAAGTAGGACAACATTACACAGTGGCAAAGTATGTGAATCTCTAGAATTATCAAAATGAAATTCAAAATGTCAATGAAAATGAAATGTCAAAGAAAGTCAAAATTACGATCTTTATATAATATATATACCACTTTATACACATTTATATAATTATATACCACTCCCTGGGTTTCACAAAACAAATTTTATGGATGTGTATCATGACATGAAATTGGGAGTTTGAACTTTACCTGGTCAGGTTGAGGAAATTTAAGACCATTGTTATGCCCCCAGGAGTGGACAACCACCACAGACAGCCTGTGTGTAACAGTGTGTAACAGTTTTTAAGGTAACAAGGAACACAGAGAAATTCCCTAGCAACTGAGGAATTCTCTCATATTGGCTTATGTTCATCACATTAGGTAATGTTCCACCCTAAGGTGAACACTGAACAAAAGTGGTGTGCATGGCAGGGTTGAAGAGGGAAAGGTCAGGGGGACAGATCAGAAGAAATAGATGACGCGTGAGGCCAAAAATAACTTCTAGGGTTAAATGAGAAGTGTAATGTTTCGTGAACACTATATTCCAGTATGAGAACCTTATCGTTCCTGTGAAACATGGCAGTGGTAGTATCATAGTTTGGGGCGTTTTTCTTTTACTGCATCTAGGTCAGGACATTTGCCATAATTTACAATGAATTCTGAATTATACCAGGGAATTTTAAAGAAAGATGTCAGGCCATCTAAGCAGAATTTCAAGAGAAAGGGGACCATGAAACAAGACAACAGCACTAAGAGCACACACTGTTCTACCATAGCATAATTAAAGAAGAAGAACGTTTTAAAATTACACACTTCTGGTAACTAATCAACAGTTACCAGAAACAGTTAGCTGCAGTTAGTGCTGCACAGGGGGGTCACATCAAATACTGAATACAAGCGTTTGTACACCAATGGAAACGAAGCGGGGACACTAGTTGGGGCAACAGCCAACTGCAGTATTTTTATCATTTGTTACATTTTCTAATTGCAAACTTTATCTTATTTTAAGTGTTTACAACCCTTCAAGCCCTAACGTATAAACAGTCATTCTGAGTGATTTGACACAAATTGGTTCATTGCAAAGTAACAACATGCAATTTCACGTTAGCGGTGAAAGGAACCAGGGGATGGAACGTCTACAATGCAGTGATACTTGTTTTATTTACTAACAACTGTTTTTTCTATATGTGAACTGTACATTGGTAAAAATGTTCTTGAGGGAGCATTTTTCCTTGCAACCACGCATGTACACATCTGACATGAATGGATAAAAAAAATAAACATTTTAGTCTAAAAATGTCTTCCAAAACTATCATAAAACAATACCTCAGGGTATCAGGATGTGTATACATAACCATCATGAATTTAGTCTGCAAGGGTGCTTCAGATGTCTAGTTCATATCACCACCGCCATTATCAATTTTAATTCTGTAAAAGAATAAATATGTTTACATGTAACAATTTAATTGTGCAGAAAGTATGATGAGAAATTGGTCAAATCACCCTTTACACAAATGGTACAATCAATGATCTGTTTGCAACTTTTACTACCATAGCTTACCAACTCCTTCCATAACAGTGTTTTAGCAGTTATCAAAGGTTTACTACTGTATAATACAGCAGTAAACATTTGATAATGTATCATTTCAGGTGAACAGTTACTGCGTGTGTGTGGTTTAACCCTGATTCTAGAGTCATATCTGATTTATCTGGTCATTATTAATATTTCATCTTTGTCCTCAGGAACGTATTTTCCCCTACCTGGGATTTTTATCTAATTTTAAGCACTGAAAAAAATATGACTACTTATTAAATTATATCTGTTTCTTATTATTACATCAGTTCTTTTGCAAAATCGTCAGCTAAGGGTGTATTAACTGATCTGTGCAACAGGAGCATTTCAGCGACAGGACTGAACACTACTGTGTAATTTTCAGGGAACACATGGTGGTACAGTTACTTTTATGAGTCCATTTCTTTTACTGCCCACAGGGTCTCCCATGTGTTCAGGGCCTGCGGCTTTGTCTACCTCCATGTTTACAGGTGCCATTATCTTAAATGTCACCGTTGACATTTGGATTAATAGGGCCATGGAATACTGGATCTGTTATAGTCTCAGGTCACCAGAAGCAGGAAAGGAAGTCGGAGCCCAACAGACAGTCCACACAGCAGATTATGAACAAAAAGCTGATGTATTGATGACAAGAAAAAACAAAAGCACTCTATAATATTCATGCGATACTTCCCATTATTTTAACAGACTACGGTACCCCTGCAGGAAGGGCACAGGGTCATAAAGTTTGCCCTGAAACATTGCACCTTAACAGATGAAATTGCTTGTTGCAAAGAGAACACTTTGAAGGATGGAGGTGCTGTGTCTGCAATGAAATGATAGAAAGCAGAAAGCCTAGACTAACATTTTTTAACTAGTAATAATGTAGCAGTTACAGAATAATTAGGTGCAATTAGGTTACACAAGTGTAGGAATCAGACACTTTCTGACCTGTAATATAAGTGTTAATATCACAAATAACAAACAACCTCAAGTGTTCTATTGTTTTAATGTAATATTTATGCAAAGCAACTACTGAGTTCAGCTGAACTTTTCATACATGCATGACTAAACTGAATGGTTTTGTTCCCACGAGTGTGTAAAATATTTCACAGCCCATCCTAGATTTGTTTAATTTCAGTAAACTCCACTGTTTCGTCATTCCACAACAACGGCTGGTGACGTAAAACCGGTAAATTGATGTAGGCCTGCTGTCTCATTCTTTTCCAGAAACATAACCTTTTAAATGCTAGCTAATATGTTGAATCTGTTTTTATATGGGCTAAAGTAGGATATTAATAAGCTAATAGTTAGCTGCACCACAAAGTAAGAGGATTCCTAGCAAACTGCTGCTCAAAAGAAATAATTATTTTGGGAAATGGAACACCAGGTCAGATTCAGTAAGACAGGAAAGACAAATCAAAGATTTATGGCTCACAGGACTGGATCTTCAAGTTTTCAGGTTTATGTTAAAAATACAAACAAAAATATTCTGAGAACAGAATGAGAAGCAGACCATCACACATTGGACAATCCACTATACAATTTTATCTTTTTCAGACCTACATCTTATTCAACTTTTGACGAGGTTTGATAATTAACAAAGTTTGATAAGGGAATATACATGAGGTAACGCTAAATTACACTCAAAGTGCTGCAGTGTTCAAAAATATGTCTGCTCACGATATAGTACAAGATGAATGAATATTACAATTATATTTTGTTGTGAATCACATTTTAGAGCTAAAGTACTATTTTATGCCTGTAAAACACATATTTAGCAAACCAAATAAGAAATAGGGACAAGTGTTTTACAAGTAGAGGCTCCCAAGTGCCTAAAGATACAAGGAGCATGGATGAAGGTGTTGCAACCACTCAGAATTCAGCACCACCAGTATCAACACGTGATCATATGGAATCATCTGCTCCTGTTTCTTCACTGTTTCAGGCCTTAAGTTAGATGGCTTTGTTATGTCTGAATGATTCATACATAAATCACCATTCACACAAGTCACAAAAAACTAAAACATTATTGTGAATGACCGGGTGCATTCGAGGATGAAGTAATCACGTCTACAAATAATACATACATAAACCTGAAATAAAACAAACAAACATACAAAGGTTTTGTGCATTAACTGAGACTTTAATGGATATAGTTCAACTTTTCATTTGAAGCACACTGTCAAACATGGAACCAGTGATAAACTGCAGCATGCAGAGAAAATTGGCCAGAATATTCTGCCTGATTTCAAACACAGCACAAAATATGTTTGAAGTCACAAAGTACAGCTCAAGTGTCATTTTAGATGAACACAGAGTACAGTAATGGGTCTTTTTTCCCCAAAATGATGATGATGATGATGAAATGAATGCAGATAAGAAACCGAGCACTGCTTCTGTACTTCATTGCTACATTTGGTAATGCAGACGATAATAAACAAAGCAGAAAAAAAACCTAATTAATCATTCCAAGTATGTCATGTATCATGTACATTTACTCATAACCAACTCATCTGGAACATTTTCATCAAAAGAACATTTAAAATCAAAACTGACACCCACACAAATCCATCTTCCAAAGTATTACAAGACTGAACAACCAACCCCAAATATACCCTCAATAAACATAAGCTAACATGGTTTATGAGACAAGTCTTGGGTTAATATTTCAACCACATGCATTCTCAAAAGAAACCAAATAGTAAACAATGATACAAAAACAGGAAAATGCTTTATGAAGCTAAACAGTCACAGAAATATATACCATTTGACCCAGAATCATCCACTTTCCCCCCCTCAGCTTTTCCTCAACAGCATTACTTTCTGGCAAGCCTCTATTTTTAACTGCCATTTTAACTGTTGTGGATGATCAGGGGCAATTTAACTTGTGTGTACAGGTTGAGGTTTCCTTATACTGACAAGTGTCATGTGTCACTGCTCTAATGTTGTGCTGAGCTATTCAGTTACAAGGCCAGCCAGACCTAGGCAGCTTAGCACCTTCCAGTGCTTTCTTCATCCTTTCAGTGTCAGCTGATCCAAAAGTGTGTACATTACAAGCAGTCATCTGGACCTGTAGCTGAATAACACTTCACAGTAGCACAATCATCAGAAACATCAGCAAAGTAAGGGGTTGGTTGGGTGATGGGGCCCAAAGGTGGCATTCATACCATTTCTAAACCGCTATAGATGTAGCAACGTTCTGAAACACAATCTAGGCCAATGCCGCTTGACCATTCATTCAAACACACTGCAAGTCCGCTTGCTGCACAGCCAGATTCAGATCACATTATACTGACTCAGTGGAATAAACCTGCCACAACCGGAATAAACTTGTCCACTGTGTGTTCTACTTTTACAACGTTAGAAACAGAATCATCGCAGCAGAGAATAACAAAAGAAATATTTTCCAATGCAAAAAGAACAACAAAAAGAAAACAATGAAGGTTACTTAAGCAATTGTAACCTGGCTGAACTTCTTTTAAGTTTACTGGGAATGTCCAGTACCGGATAGACACAGCAAAGCCTCTAGATGCACCAACTCCTCCAACATTAGCCAGCAAAAGCCACACAAACACCAAAGCCCACGCATATTTTGCCCTTGTTTTAAATCCATAACCAAATTTCGACATTTATAAACAACTCTTGGCATTCAATCGTCTCCATGTAAGGCATAATAACAAATATTGTAAAAATTTTGTGCAATCGAAAGCTTTCATCTCCAAAAAGATTTTTGTTTGCTGGGTTAAGATAATCAACTTAATGCACCGTCATTCTATTATAATAGTAAATTAGTACACATTATGAGGAACAGAAACCCCTGCAAAAACAAAGTACATAAAAAAAGTGGGGAACAAACAAAAAAAAGTGGAGGACAGAAAAAAGGGGGGGCAGGCTATTAAACCAAATAATACTAGAAGTGAAGCATACAGGAACGCTCCTAAACTGTGTATGATAAAATCCTGAAGTAGCAAGTAGTGCGTGGACCTGACATCAAGGAGGAGGAGTGAAGCGGACGGACAGATGGATTCAGTCAGACTTCTTATCCTGAGAGTCGTACTGTGCCTGGAAATCACACACACAAAACACACACACACACCTGAAGCAAGTTGTTTCAATCTCTAAATGTGATGTATCATACAACAGTTGGAAACCAAATTTTACGCAGCATGTTAAGCAATATCCTAGGTAAAAATACCCATGCTCTTTATATAACTGGAGGTTCCATTTCCCTCCGTCTGTTGATGCGGTCATCACACTGTTGACATTTCTGCTGTTTGACAGATAGGAACACACACCCCGTAGACATAAAGCAGGTTTAAGGATCAGTGCCTAAACTGGGCTGAAGATTTATAACCTGATGCCCTGTATGAAAGGAGTGCCATTTTTGTAAACACACTCAAAGCTCAGCATTACTATAATTGTAAGGACATTCCATTAACTTACGCTGTAATACTGTATTTCTAGGTGCCCCAGCACCTTGAACTCAACCAGACTTTAACTTCAGACACCAAAATGCAGTCTTTCTATACTCTTTCAGCTTTAAGCAGCTCAATTTGTTGTCAATACATCACATTTCCTTGACTTTTTTGCCTCTCCTCCTTCAGAGAGCCCCCCCCCCCTCAAATTCACTGCCTTGTTTCCTCTCCATACTTTTACTTTTCGCTCTCATTGCAATTAACAAATTAAATTATAGTCTACAGAAACAGCAGTATAACTAAAGCCTTTACTGCTGTTCACAGAATGAGGAACAAGACAGCAATGTAATTTCACTCATAAAAAAAACCTTGATTTAAATGAATTAATTCATGATTTATTATCTCAGCCGACTTAATTCACAAACTACAACCAGATCTCTCGGCAGAAGCCCGGTGCTAAGCTAAAAGCTGTATATGTGCAGTGAGACTTTCCTCTATGATGTGTCCTGAGGGCTGAAAAAAGTGACATGTAAATGTCCTTGGCTTGTGGCTGCTTTAACCTTTAAAAACCATAGCCATTAGGTTCTTACAGGCTGATTATAAGCAATTTTACCAATGTTACACTAGTACAGCCTCAGGAGACCCCCCAGGCATTTCCACAGTTCCGTTTCGTTCCAGCTTATAACACACAAGCAGTACTGCGGTCACGACCAGGCTGAGGAGTACTGGGAGCTGGTTTATCTGGTTAACGTTTATAGTATGGGGTCATTTTAAAAACAAGCAGAGCAAAACAAAACAGAACCATGAAAATATAAAAACAAGCCAGGACACGTTTGGCAGAAGCGATGACAGATAATGCAAACTATTTAAAAGATTTCTGGATGAATGTACTTATAACAAACTAAATTAAACCTTAAGAAATATTTTTTAAATACTAGACAATCTAGTTGAAAGCTCAACAGTTCTTTTCTAAATTTATCTACATTTACAAGCAAAGATTGTAGCTTCAAGAATCCCTAAATTAATAAACATTAACAAAAAATATACAGAAAAATTTCCTATTCAATTGCTCATAGCTCTAAAATAAAACAACCTGCAAAAAGCCAACAGCATAGTATAGTCTTCATTAATCATGAAAATAAATGAGTTTTTAATCATCTGTTCTGTAAAATCTTTTTGACATCATAATAAAATACACAATGCAATTCTACAATCATCCAAAAGATGATTTTTGGCTTTTAAACATATGTCAAAAATCAATTTCACACCTGAAGCATCATATTCATTTGTGCTGGGCACTAATATTTGAATAACACCACCATGTAAAAAAAAAGACATCACTACATTATGAACTAGTTTAATGTCATTAGAGAAATCTGTTCAATCTGTGTTGAATGTTGTGTCAACTTACGTCTTTATTTACAGTGCAACACAGAGGAAGGCCTAGCATTCTACACACACTAAATAAATTCAACCATAAGAAGAATTCTAAATTTCTTGTAATGCTAATGCTGATAGAACATGCAGTTCTGCTTTAAGCATAAAAGGTCATCAAGGTCATAATATTTATGTGACTTTTACATTATGTGATTAATTTTTAACATCAGTTGTAATTCATTCATTGCCTGGTTACATCGCCTGCTGTGTTGCTGGGAATCACGCATGTAGCTATTCAGAAAATGCATGAGCTAAAATGTAGGCTTGGCTCTGAGAGGGAAATGCCTGGTTGTTTATGGTATTGAAGCCACGCAGCCCAGTTGACCTGTGGACCACTTTCACAGCAAAGCCTGTAAATCTAAGACTTTCATCACTGATTTGAAGACGCGCAGACGTTAACACTCATAAAAGAAGGCTTAGCTTAAAGTTTCTCTACACTGCTACAGATGTGTAATTACTCAACCGATTCAGAACAGTGTTGCTTCACATTCACGCAAGTTACAACATCTGAATGAAAGCGTATGACTTTCTCTGAAAAAAATAGGTTTCACTGATTAAGCCGTCACAAGTGTAGGTCACTTCCTCCACAGATCATGTGGAGACAAGCATTATACATAATAGTATGTGGGTGTAGAATGATAAATATGCAAATCACATGTGTGGCAACTATGGGAGTGTCGGACTAGGAGTACGTGTGTGCATGCATGTATGCATGTGTTAAGAAAACGTCAGTGAGCTCCATGAACATTGACACACTAACGCCACTGATTTGGGCCTAACCTGCAAGCCTACATGGATATGGAATAACTTGGTCACCCACAGAGACAGTGACTTGACACATTTTAAAATTCCACTACATTCTTTGAACTTCAGCCCAGCAAATCCACACAGAAGTCCAAGTCCATTTTGTATTGTCTCAAGCACTGTACCTTATCTCGTATTGCGTAATCTAAATTCTCCGGTCAACCCTAAACTTACACACTTCCGAAAGTCCACAAGGTCATAGGGCTGTGTCATTTTACCAATTGTGTCATCCTTGAGAGCGATCAAAGAAGAAAAAGAGATTTAAGTCAAATGTGGCATTGCAGATTTGATGTAATGATATTGAGCACTTGTGAATGTCATCGATTTAGAGAAGCATTGATGTTTCACAGAATACAGGAGAATGATCATTAATGTGTGTTTATATAAGTCATGGGAGTGGTGGTCTGGGGCTGTGTGCGCGTATGTGTTAGGAAAAAGTAAGCAAAACCCTGAATTCATTTCAGGTTTCACTGGAAAAAAAATGGAAAGGAAAAGTTGAAACAGTACTTATTTTCAAACTAAAAGAGCAACTGTTTTCTGCAATTACACTTTGTGTGTGTAAAGCCTCCTCATAACACTCGTTAAAGTCAAAGTCTGGGAGATAAAAGTGCAAGAGTCTACAGACCAGAGATCTGGATATCTTCATTTAACTGGAACCCTTTAAAGCTTTGACTATGCCAACCAGTATTCAAGCTTTGGCTATGCCAACCAGTATTCAGTGTCTCCTATGTGACCATCTACTATAACAATTTTTACCCCTAACAGGTTCCTAGCAGGGTGCTGACCTGCAGTTTGGCGTGCTCCTCCAGCAGACGATCATACTCCACTGTTAGATTCTCCGCCTGCTTCTTCATGGCCTTCACATCACTGTCTGACTTCTGAAGAGCTGCACAAAAACAAACAAGCAGTTCACAATTACATGTCTATTTATAGCCATCAGTAACAAATGTCCACCTACACAGATGCCGAATTGTCACTTGTTGAGTGGGATTAAACAATAGTTTTGTTATTCTGTTTCTTATGCAATATGTATCTAGGCCATTAGATACTTCAATAATTAATGTCTATAAATTATGAATTATTGTTTCTGCATTTAGTAGAACGCAGGCTTTAAGTCCCTCATCATTGGGTTTCGTCAGCACAGTAAAATTCTTAATGAGAAACAAATATCAAGGAACTGAACGCTGCGGATAAAAACAATCCGTGTGGATAAGAAACTTGTTAGGAAGGACCAATCGCAAATGCCCTACAAGCTACAGCCCACTGGAGGCTCACAAGATTCAGTACATTCTGCAATTTTTATAAGCTTTCAGTTTGTAAACAGAGCGATCATGTTCACTGAAACTGGACGCAAGCAAATTTGTGTTTAGGATGTAAAGAAAACATCCCAGGGAACAAGATGACCAGTTATACCAAACTCTTCTCTATGCTGGATGCTGGCCAGAGATTCTCAGATTAATGAGGTCTGTGGGTCAGGGCTGGACCCAAACTTGTTCCAGTCAGAGCCCAGTTTCTGAAATTAGACTGAACACAACGTGCCGTGTCAACAGTCCACGAACCTTCAAAGTGCCCCAAGCAAGTACAGCCAAGCAGTGTGTGTGTGTGTGTGTGTGTGTGTGTGAGTGTGTGTGTGTGTGTGTGTATAACAGGGCCTGGTTCACATGCAGAGTTGTGCAAGACGTTCTAACTGGAAGGCTTTATGATGCCTGGTTGTTTTTAAGCATTTCTTCTTGCACCGACAGTGTGTGTGCTCTACCTACTCCCACTCAGCAGCACAAAGTGCACACAGAGTGCAAATGTATGATTATTGAAAAAAGCATGAACAACATTTGACTTAACACAAAATATAAATAATTTCTCAAAAGGGCTGTGTGGTATAGATAAAGTGATGACAAGATGTCTGCAGGCATCAATTAAAATATAAAGGCCAAAATGGCAATACAGTCAGAAAGCGTGGCTTATATTTTCAAAGTATCTATGCATATATTCTTCGCAACTAAAAATTACAAGTTTCTTAACATAAAGATGTTGCCAAAAATCTATTGTTAGGAAGGTGAATGAATGAACTGACATTGACTAAAATGTGCTGGCATTAAATAGAATCAAGAACAGAAATTATATTTCTCTGTTAATAAAGTCACCTTGAACAACAAGTTACTAACATTATAAACTATATTTGATTTGTTAGATTTATATTGTCTTGTCAGTTCTGTGTAGCACAGCCTGTGCACATTGCAGGAAAAGCATTTCACTGTATGTTGTACTAAGTAGGACTGCATGAGACAAATAAATCTCTTGAACTTGAACGAACATGTTAGTAAATAATTAACTGAGGAAATAATACCTGTATAGAAAATTGGGAATCATCACAATCTACCACTGCACTGGTTCCCTCGAGCTCATTAACGGTTTTGAAGATGCAGCCCCAGTTCCTCAAGTCTCATCAGGCACAAAAACCTACTGGCTTTATTCAACCAAAGTAAAATATTTCCTTTTTCGAATTGAAATAAAAAATTACATTTTCCAATGTAAACCTCTTCTGCAGTATTTTATAAACTAAGGCCAGTTTGTAAAACTTCATTTGATCCACCCTGTAGTACTACTGTAACAAACAATATATTGTGCAACAATACTTTTACTGCGCAACACAAAGCTCCTTACCTAAAAATTTAAGCACACGTTTAATAGACAATCCATGATTTTGAAGTAAATTACTGGAGACAGTTCCACAGTGACCAAACCCTGATGCATCACATCAGGGTTTGGTCACTGTGGAACTAAACTTCCACCTCACCAAAATGCTTGGTGAACTGTTTCACTGTCTATATTCCACTATTTGTGTATGCAGTGTTTTTAAACAATTTCATATCATCCTGATATCTCAGATTTTACTATGAATTTAGGTTGATAAGAATTCTCAAATAAAACTGAAGACTACAGCACTATTTGTCTTGCCCACATTAATGTGTCACTGGTTGGAAATAAAACATGATCAAGATATGATTATTCCCACAGGAAACCCAAAACATATTTCCCGCCTGGGGCAAAGGCAGCGCACTCTCTAATCTTGCTGACTGCACTTCACCTCTGCTCATTAAACAGACCTGACATCTGCATCACACCTTTGATCATTACCCTGTATACCCATCACTGGTGTGAATCATACCTTTCCTGGTCGCATCAAGCTCGTCCTTCAGCTGCCCGACTTTTTCCTTCAGAGCCTTGTTTTCTTCAGCACTGCTCTTGGTCTTGCTTCCCGGCTCTGGCATTTCTAGGCCTGCTTCCTTTAGCCTCTGCAAGCAAAACAGCCCAGAGCTCAGCATGTATCAACAGGGATAACAGGTCAGCAGCATCAACAGGTCCACATAACAAACACTCGTGTTCAACAGGGGGTAACATCACGGCTACAACATATCTCACGATGCAGTACAGCAAATACCACCATTTCGACCAAACATCACATCAAAGCTACATGAGAAGAGTTAGGGCTGGTATAAGCATCAGACAACTGAAGAAATTTGAGAAACCTCTGAAACACATTCTATGGAAGGGGAGGAAACACAAAGTCGTTAAAGGATGTGCATAGAACCCTCTATAACATCAAAGCACCTAGCATGCTCCATGCATAACAATGTAACAGTCATGTCACGCATTAGAAACACTAAAAGTTACAGAAAAGCAACTGTGGGAAGGGTATCTGAATGGCATCACATCTCTTCATGTGAACATCACTTTAGTTTTAACAAGGACTTGATCCTGAATGGCTCTATATAAATCAAGACCCCAAAGCAGGGTTCCCTCTATTTATATTGTATTGCACTCTAATGTTACACAGCTTGTTCAAAAGACACAAATTGAGGATTCTGTGTAATGTTGATGCAGCAATCATGTTTCATTCCCCCCAGTGTTGAGAAAACTCACAGTAACATTCTAAATATATGAGACATATAAGGTCATTTAACACTATGTAATTTAGGTAATGCTCGTCACTTTGATTTGATTATTTTAGATATGATTTACTTTTATTTTAAAATATGTTCTTGAACAAATTTGATTAAAAGCAGCATTTAATTATTAGTGGAATAAAGAAATTTGTAGAAATATACACACAGTTTTCTAGAAAACTGTCAAAAATTCTGGCACACAAATGAAAATGATTCTTTACGAACAAAGAGTTCTAATATTTCAAAATATGCACTTTTGCATCCATACATCATAATTAGTTCAAAAGCCAATTTATTTACAGATATTAGTTTGTGGAGGTAAAATACCTGAGGCAGTGTTTGATATTTTTAAGGGTTAAAATGTCTTGATTCTAATAATCCTTTTTTTACACTGACTACCAAGTTCATGAGACACATCTATTTTGTTTCTATATTCATTGTCTTCATTTACCATACAGGTACAGTTTGTAGTTAGACTTACAATTAGACTGTAGTCCACCTGTTTTGCTTCATCATTTGTTAACCCTCTTTACCCTGTTCTTCAATGTTCAGCACCTTACAAGACCACCAGTGTGCCGACAGGGTTTGGTTGGTGGTTCATTGTTAGCATCTTAGCTCAGCAGTGACACTGACATGATACTGGTCTATTTGTGTGTTTATGTATGTTTGTGCGTGCGTGAGTGAGTGCACGTGAGCCTCTGACCATTAGATTTAAGGACTAGAGGATAACACAAACTTATCAGAAGAACCAGAACAATAGCTTTACATCTTCAAGATGTGGACAGTAAGTGAACACCGTGTCTAAAAACTGTGCATACACTCTGTACAGTGCACACACAAACACAGACTGACACACACAAACAAACACAGACTGACACACACAAACACAGACTGACACACACAAACACAAACACAGTCAGTGTCACTGCTGAGTTAAGAATAATCCCCACCAAAATAATGCCTGCATCTTGCTGATCTTGCGAGTGTCCTGAAAATTAATGACTGGAAGTGAAGTGGATATTCTGTCATAAGTAAACACACCACAGCACACAGTGTAACCAGCACTAAATTCTTCCTCTCTCTTTAACCCACTAACCAAAGGAAGAAGGGCAGCCAGGAACACAGCACTCAGGGAGCAGTGTGTGTGGAGGGTACCCCAAAACTACCCAAAGGAACCTCAGATGTTCTAGCAGTCTTGGGAGGTCTAAAGGACATTAATGATGCACAGAAACAGACAGACAGCTGTTTGTAACTGTGAACTAAAAAGTTCCACTATACAGTCAGACATGTGGATAAAATAGGGGGAAAAGTGTATGTGTTTGTGGAATCAGACACAAAAAAATTGTAATTTTAGCAGAATACAAGACGCATTACAAATCTAATTATACAACATGTACCTACATGCAGTTATTTTGCAGAGCGCTGAAAAAAAGTTTTTAAGTGGACAAGGCACTTTTGAATGAGTCACACCCCAAAAACCCATATGCTGGGATTGTGGAGAATAGAGGTCTGTTTTAAAACACTTAGAACAAGGTTGAGCTGTGCCCTTGGGGGAAAGACGCAGAGTGTTCTGTATCTAGGTCAAATGGGTTTTGATGTTTTGAGCAGATATAATAAGTCCAAATCCAGCCATAACAGAGGGAAGTGGACAAAAAACAGCTTCAGTGTGGGTCTACCTGTTAAACTGTTAAAAGGAAATGAAAGTGTTTTCAAGGCGACCATCAGACCTAATTAGCATTTCAATTATCCTGGCTTCAAGAAAGAACTCAGACCAGAATTTATATTTCAAACTAGCCGTTGATCATTCATTCACGATGATTAAAAATGATGTATGGTGATCTAGCACCTGATTGATCATCAGAATCAGAATCAGAAAACTTTATTTATCCCGAAGGAAATTGTTTGTGGTGACCGTCACATTTCACAGACACAGACCAACACGAGACATCAGAATAATGTAAATTAAGAATAAGAATAGAATAAGAATAAGAATAAGATTACTACTATACTAGGAAACATAAATCAGGTGTAATACAAGTCTAATAAATCTAACAAAATAAACTAAACCCAGAAAATAAATATAATCTGAAAAATAAAGATTTGCTGAAAGAAGATGTATACAAACAATGTTGTATACATGGTGGCTGTTGAACAGAAACACAGCAAGTGGATGAATATTTTTCACAGAGCAAACTCTTCCTAACAAACTCTCAAGACTATTAACACTTAGCAGTGCGATCTGGTATACGCAACGGTTCACTGGAAAATCTAAATTATTATTCTACTGCAAATGTGTTTGGTGCGCAAAGTCCACTTATTAGGTTTTGCACTGAAGTGACAAACTAATGCAGTAAAAAATAATGGAATATTTTACATGCTGACATACACTCATATGCCAATTTATCAGCTATTTTTCAACTATTTGTCAAGTATATTCCATTTAAAATGTTCAAAAAATGCACACAAACCCCTTTGCATACTTATGTATCCTAAAAGTCCAAATATATCCAGATAGTCCTTCTGAAAAGTGCTTTCTGTTACTAATTCAGTTAATCAGGTCACCATTCACAATGACATATCTACTATAGGCTCAAAAAACACAGGTAATGTAACAATTTATCCTGTTAATGTAAAATACATTTATCATGATCTTACAGTATAGTTAATGACACTATTGTGTGTCCATCAGAGGATGTGTGACTCTCTATAGCATGTCATGTGTTATGCATGAACATAAACACTGGCATGTGTAAATCCCACGTGCTCTGTGACCCTGTGTGGTGAGGCACGACGAGCAGTACAGTGAGTTACTGCATGTCCATGTTGAAACGGAGATCACATAGCCTGCTGCTAAAACAGCAGTGAAGTAGCAGTCTTGCTCTTACTATATTAAAATAATTTTTCAGCAGATTACAGCATCTACCTTTTTATAGTTTTACAGATCATGAAAAACTTCACAGGTAAAATCAAAACAACCTTTATCTGACAAATTTCTTTACAATGTTTTCTGAAAGCACAAGGCTGTTTTCAACAGTAGTTTAAACTTATTGTCAAGTAAACTCAACATTTACAAATAATTACAAATATTAAAATCTCGCAAACATACAATTTTTTTTGTAAAAATTAGTATCAAGGAATAAAGCCTCCATCTTATCCCAGCTCAAACAGCTGATTCACAATTACTGGTAAATACAAAGTGTACAACACCACCCTCTAGAGCCAGTATGTTGTACAACTGGTTAAAAGAGAAGCCAGGTTTTATATTTATATTGTTTCTCATATTTTCCACCTGTGCTCTAGCCCAAGCTATAATTAAATGCATATTTAACTTGAATTTAAAGATGATGTTTTCATTTATGAGGGCCTTAATATGGACTCTTTCACTCAAGACAAGTGATGAATTAGTCATAAAGCAACAAGCTTCAGGAGTTCTACAATATGCACTGAAAACAGAGAGCCAATGAACATATGTTCATGAATGAACTGTAGAGTGAAAGTCGATGAATGAAATTTTAATGAACAGGTGTGAATGCAAAGCCTACTAAACAGCATGTTGCTAAAGGAGGCCAGAGTCTAATCACGTGCATAGTGCATATCAATCATTCAAAAATCTATGCCAACCGATAAAAAAATATCACATTTGACAATGTACATTTACAGCTATAACCTCAAAAGTAGTTCTACGTGTATTTAATTCTTCATGACAAAATTTTTTATTGTTTGTAAATAATAATAAGTGGTCAATAATTATAATGACTCCAAATACTACTGGCATCAAATTACTTATAGCCACAAAGAATGTCCACAGCAAAGTTGATGCAAACAGAATGGCATTAAGCAGTAGAACACTCCATATGCTCAGTTTAATTCATGGTTTCTTCAGCAATGGGTCCAAATAATTCCTAGCTTCTGTTTAATTTATATTAAATGTTAACATCATTGAATGCCTAAACATGGAGACAGTTAACCAAGGTAACAGGTAAGCTAATTCACAGCCAGTTTAATAAGTTTTCACTTATTAACTTAATGCAAACCAAAATACCCACTTGTGAGCATTAAACATGTAGGGCGGTGATATGCCAGTACAAAAACTAACTGACATTACTGTAAGTTTCAGGAGATCCTAAGATCACAGTATCAGGTTTCAAACATCAGATAAAACAGTTTTGTGAAAACAGTCCTGTGTTTGCTCTTGGACATGAGGCCACAGGGCTAATGATCTTATTTTGTATGACATTCCCTGTAATAAACTCACTTTTAAACTCACTTTATTACTTACTACATTCTTTTAGAGTAAAGTCATCCCCCCGGTCAGTGTTTTTTAATTCACTTCTACGTAAATTCTTCACCTTGTAGAAGAATGGTATATACTTAATTTGACTTATTTTGGGATCATGTGTCCTGGCAAAGGTCAGTGTGGCCATGGCTGTGGAGTCATTCTTACCTCCTGGAGCTTCTCGTTCTCCTCCATGTATTTTCTGGCGGCGTCACTGGCTCCCTCTGCTTGCTTCTGAAATGCCTCGTTGGATGCCATTAGTGTGGCCTGCTGAGAGAGCAGCGAGGCCAGGCGTCGCAACAATCTGAGACAGGAACAATAAAAAACATTTTTAAAAATAAAACTAATAAACACTTTCATTTCAAGTGAAGCAGCTGGCCAAAGAGTTCGTGTCCTATTTCCAGAACACAAGAGCTCGACTTCACCAAATTTCAAATCCTGGCCACAGGATATGTAAAGCTTCAATGATTTGTTGTAGCTGGTTGTTGTGTTGATTGGTGTAGTTTTCAAATGAAAGAAATCAGTTAATATACAATTTGTAGTTGTGGTGCTCATTAAATTTTGGTGGGTGCTCCTAAATTTTAGCTGGTGCTCCTGACTTTTTCAAGTTGGGAGCACCAGTGCTACCAAGTGAAAAAGTTAATTTCGCACCATGCACAGCCATTGATGGTGTCCAAAGGAGCACCACCGGCTCTATTCACCAAACCAGTATATTGGTTGGACAAAATAAACACTGGAACAAACCCCCCGTGAAAAGCACAGAGAATGTGATATTTTCCACAATCACCAAACAACAGCATATCGCCTATACGTTTCGGGAGGTTAAGATGTTATACTGACCAAAATGATCAGTTATTGGAACTTTCAGTTTCTCAAAATGAGTACTGGCTGAAAATGCTCCTGTTGTTTGAGCACTAAAAGAAAGTACGGTTTAATTCCTAAATGTTTCTCCTCAGGTCTCAACAGTACTCCGGATCTGGATGGCTGCCAACTCTTTCTTGTTGGTAAACAGCAAAAATATTCAGATGATTATATCACTATTTCTCACATGGATATCATCCTAGGATAAACGAAAATCCTGGGAGGAAACTTGGAGCTCCCTTTTTCATTTCGGAATGGAGACTTGGCATGTTTGTAAAGATGGCTCTTTATAATCTGGAGCAAAAAAAATAACAATTCCTTGACTATTGCTCCAACATCTAACAAATATTTCAGCCTATGTCAAACAGTAAATCTTCAATGGGGGAACAGACAAGTACCTTGTGAAAACTAAAGTCTAGTATTTGTCTATTTATTTTTAAGAAATATAACCAAAAGCTCTGGAAGCAACAGACAGAGAAGTCTCCAACCTTATTAATGGATGTTTTTAAAGTTCATAGTCAGCGTTGATCCAAAAAATGAAAGCTTAGGGTCTAAAAGATTAAGTAAGGGTTCCTGCTGGGAGTAGAATCGAGAACACAAAAAATGACACAACCAACAAATTCAAAATAGCCACAGAACCCCGTTTTCCCCTGTAATTTCTTTTCTTTGCAGGGGACTACACACCCAAAGCTTTCCCACAATGTCTCATAGTGATTTCCAGACATTGTGATACCTTTCACACACAACCTAAAGAGGGGAACGATTCATGGGCTTCTCTGAACAGAGATTGGGTTGCAGAAACCCTAGAGAGAGCACATCTCGTTTCAAGGAGGCTGAGATACACCACTAACTGCTCCTACAAATAACTACCAGCTAATATATTAAAGTACATAAACAAACGACTGCACCCAGGAAACAAAATCCACTCTGCTAGAAGAAAAGTTTAAGCTTGCATTTTTTTTTCAAATGGACACCTTAATAAAGGGAGCATGCAAGATGAGCTGGTATTGAACCACCTGACCATGGTATGTATGTTAACTACAAACATCTGCTATTAGCATACATGCTAAAGATCCAAAGCTACACCCAGGCTAGCAAACGTGCTGAATGTGATCACTCCACTCCCTGGCCTTTCACTGTGCACAAGTTCATCTGTATAAGACCTGCATTCACCAAGGTCCAGTCATCACTCTCAGGTTGCAGCAGGTACTTTCCACAATGTTTTCATTGGCCCAGCAGTTTGGACCTAAGGAGAAACAGAAGGCACTCTGTACAGTGGCTCCAGCTGCATTATAGAAAGATATAATTTTTAATTTTATTTTTATTGTTTTTCTAATGACACATAACTGTGACCACACCATACTGGACAGAAGAAATGAGGGTTTGATATAGTGAGATAGATGGACTAGTGACAAATAATATACTTCTTCATTTTTTGACAGCTGTTTAAATATGTCAGTGCCGTTATCAGTGGAAGTTGGCTACCTGAATGGAGTCCACAAACATTAATACTATGAAAAGATATCTATAGCGAACAGAGCCGGATCTTCTCCCCCTGCCTGACCAACTTTACGCCACAAGATTTGTCTGACTATCTAATGGAGATTTCACATTTGAATTTAGTTGTTATAAAATTAATTGATATTTAGTTATTTTTAACAATACTTTGTCAATTTTACGTATTAAATACATACTTATTACATGCATGAAAAAATGTGTTAATAATAGAAACAACCGACCGCACAGTATGACATAACCAGACATAACCATTTTTACTATGTCTGTGGATCCCTGTTATCTCTTTAAAACTACTTAAACACTTGCCTTCCAATCGCGATACAACTCACAGCTGCCGTCCAGCATGGACGTGCTTAAAGGGATAGTTCACCCAAAATGAAAATCTGATGTTTATTTGCATAACCCCAGGGCATCCAAGTCGAAGGTGACTTTGTTTCCTCAGCAGAACACAAACGCAGATTATTAGCTTCAGCTGTAGCAGTCTGGTAGTCATTTAATGGAAGTGAATGTGCGTCAGACCTTTCAAAATAAAAAAAACAAACATGCACAGACACGTCCAGATTACACCCCGTGGCTCGTGATGACACATGGATGTCTTAAGACATGAAACGATTGGTTTTTGTGAGAAACTGAACAGTATTTATATAATTTTTTAACTCTGAAAAACGGCCTCCTCGAGCCCCCTGTGTATGCTCTTTGGTGTAGGTTACGCAAACGACGTAAGTGATCTGTTGCGTGAATACGTCACTCATTTACACAGAGCACAGAGATTCCGGCGTTTGTGTATCCTAGCTCGAGACGGTCGTCTTTCA
>JBBKCR010000016.1:13405982-13428312 GCA_037577295.1 Ladigesia roloffi
CAGCCTAGACTGCAAACTTGAAAGAAAATATCCACAATTTAACAGCTTAGATATTATAGTATTGTACAATATTGTAATTACGTAAACATTGCTTGACACCAACTTCATTCCAAAAACGTATTTTTCCACTAAAGGTTAATAAACATCTATAATCTCAAAGTCATGGTTCACATGTGTGAAAAAAATCAGTGAGGTTTAATTTGGCTTGTCTGGAGTAAAGTTACACCCACTGCTGAGAACACGCAGGATGATGTTTGCATAGTCCACATTGGTAACACTCCAGTAAAAGAAAAAAAAACAAACGTTCCATTCATTCAGTCAGTGACACCATTCAGAAAGTCCACACACACACCCACACCCACCTACACACAACCCATAACGTTGAGCAGAAAAATCATTAAGAATGCCAAATTTTTTTTTAACATAATGGTAAAATCAAACAATATTACCAAACTGGTACAAAATGGGCAACTAACTGAACACAACAGCACCCAAAATTGGTCCCCAAATAAAAAAACTGAAAATCCTGCACGACGACGACCAGGATTGGGCACCACTGCCAAGAATCACCACTGCCTAGAAACAAATAATGCTAAGATAATCTATAAACAACTAGTAAAGCCATCAGCTATTTTAGCTTGATACTGTTTCTATTATCTTGAAGTAATCTCTGAGAGCTTGTGTTGCAAAATACAATGACTAGGTCAACTGCCACTTTAACCACATGCCTTTGTTGTCCTCAAAGTAAACACAGAAACATGAGCAGAGGGCATTTGATATTTCATGAGTCTCGGATAATGGCACAGGTTTAACAGGATAAGGTGTGGAAAGGAACACATTTACTGGAAACTGAAATCAACTCTGCTGGAAAGAGTCAAATGGTGAAGGATTCTCAAGGTGCAAAACCACAGATGTGTCAAAATAAACAAGATACAAAAGATATTCCCAGGGGCTGAGTATCAGAAGTGACTACTACTCAGTATGGTCAAACAACTTCAGCACCACCATGTATTAAATTGTTCAATTCTGAGGGCCTTTTCCAAAGTCTAGTCTGGCAGTTTGTTGTTTGGCTTAAGTCTATTTGGTTTAAGTCTGGCGTGACGTAAATTATGTATTTCAGGATGTGCTTGACGTTAACATCCTTATACAACAGTTGTGAAATGGCATGTTAGAACGTCACCAGTGCATTAGACAGTGAGATATGTTTACTCTAATGCCCATTAAATGCAGTTCTCAGGAATATTTGTGGTTTGTGTGAGAGGTCACAGATTTCAACCTAAAGTAGTGTCTTATCAGAATCAAAGGGCCAATAAAGGTATCACTGGCAAACACCAGAGATTGAATTATAATAGTTTAGAAGTCTGATGAACAGTATTTATGATGAGAAAAGGTTTTTTTTTATTTTGGCTTGAAAAATGGCAAAAAGGTATATTAAAATAAGCATCCTTTGGACTCAAAGCTTGAATGCGAATGCTGAAGACAGTATCCAAACATTTTAAATATCCCTCTCACCAAATGATGATCCTTAAGGAATATATAGTGCATTCATAATGCATCCGAGTTTTAATTTTTCAATTCACCACAGAGAACATTTAGACCACATCAAACATGCTGTCCACCCTATCCTGTCTCTCACTATGAGGGAGGTTTTCATCAGATACAAGGTGGGTACATCGTCACCACACTTCACTCCACGGCTGGTGCGTTCTATATTTTGGGGGATTTTTCTGCTGCTGTGACAATGAAGCTCCTGCGGGGGGGCTGCATTACTAAGCCAACACCCTCTCATATTGGTTAAAGAAAAGAAAGTGACGGTACTGTACTCCAATCACAATTTAAACAGTTTTAACTAACTAAACCATATATGGATCGAAGCCCCCTAGCGGCGGTGTAACAGTTAAATGCAGAAAATAATTCCGTGCTGTTCTCAAATTAGCGTGTTCACGAATGACAAATGGGCACTGTAACCTTACTCCATGTTCTGGCCACGTCAGCCAGGTGCTCATCAACATGTCCTACACGTAGTACCACTTTACGATCCGGTGAGACCAGAGTACAGGTCGAATTATAATAAATAATTTTTGATGTGGCAAAACTTTCCCCAACGAAACAGACATGTACCTACATTTTCAGGCATTGATTCCTTACGCTTAATCTGTCTACGGAAGTACTAGACCGTGCTAACACTACACACCTGTCAGGTGAGCTGGAGTCTCCTTTCGTTCAGAATGTTTCAACAGACCACAACACGTAGTGTGAAACTCTCTGCATTCTGTAAAGCAGTGGGCTGCCACCCGGGGGACAATATGTGAGGACGGGTACCTTGATCAAGGGAACTGTCCAGGGATTCGAACCCACGATCTTTTTATGGCAGGGGCAACTCCCTAACTACTAGACTTGCATATAAATCAAATCAGTGTTTCAACGAAACAATAAACGACCTTACCTTCGCTCTGTCGGCGAGAGGGAAGCTTGTCTTGACCGCCTTCCGAGCCAGGACTCTCGCTGCCCGTTGCCATGCTGGCACTGACGGCTACCACTTTAGCACAGAGCTAAAACCCTCACTCCTCTCTCCAGACAGCAAGACTAAACCTTTCTGTGCGAACCTGAGTATAAAGGCTGTCTAAATTAACCGTGACACTCTCATTTCGTCGTATTCAGAAGGCTAAAAGCCCCATGACATTAACAATAACCAGTAACGCTCCTCTACACAGTGTTACTGAGTCTCGACGACTAACAGCAGCTCCACTTCGCTTGTATACTCCTTTTTATTACAGACCAGCCAAGTGCATCTACTGCCCCCTGCAGACTCGGGGAGAGTCCAAACAATATATTTTATTCATTTTAATTGTATGTTAAATTAGCAAAATGATTTTCAACCCTAAATACACTATATGGACAAAAGTATATGGACAGCTGACCATTACAGCAACAGGGACTGCATTTGATATTTTTTAAATATAATTTCATGTTACATGTACATATCTACATATGTTATTTACCTGGCAGAATTTTTTAAGTAAGTAGGTACTGGGTTGGGGCATGTCAGATTAGTTCCACCAAACATTCCTTAAGCACATCACAGGATTGCCTGAGAATTCTTCTTTCCTTCTACAACACCTTTTCTTGGCTGAAAGTTAATCCAGTAACAGTCCGCATCTTGGGGAAATATGAAGAAAAGGCAGATTGCATTTCAGTAGTAAAGACACATTTCCAAACTTTTCCCCTTTAAAGAAAAAGGCTCAACTATTTCAGCTGAAGGCCTGTCGGGGACCTTAAGACAAAAAGGTGAGGCTAAACCAGTCTGTCTTCTTATCACAGAACATGGACAAAAGTATTAAGACATTACACCAACAAGGATTTTAATGACATCGCATTCAGATCCTCTGTGCAGCAATAACAGCTTCGACTCTACTTGCAAGGCTTTCCACAAGATTTTGAAGTGTTTTTGTGAGGAAATTTGTAGCATTTAATTCTGTTGAGTATTCATAAAGTCAGACACTGGTGTTGGATGAGAAGGAATGTATCACAATCTCTGTTCCAGTTCATCCCAAAGGTGTTGGATGAGGTTGCCAAACACATCGAACAATGTCTTTATGGACCTTGCTTTGTGCTCTGGGGCACAGTCATGCTGGAATAGAAGGCCTTCCCCAAACTGTGTTAATCATTTTGAAAGCATGGCTTAATCCAAAATGTCTTAGTATGCTAAAACTATAAAATCTCCCTTCACTAGTTGAAAAATATGTGTGTCCCAATGCTTTTCTCTATGTAATGTACCATGTTTCCCTTTATTACTCACTAAATCCTAATGTGTAAAATGTGCATCCTGTGAAATTGCATATCTACACACCTTTTCTAGCATTAGGTTGAGGGAGCTTCAGGTTCAAAATCATTAAAGAAAATTGATTATGAAACTGGCAAACAGAAACGTGTACACTCAAACGAGAAAATGTCATTGGAATGTAAACAAGTAATACAAGTGGTTTTGTGTGAAACTTCTACACATGCATTGGAGAAAATCCAACACATTCACGCTTCTCTACAATCTATAAACATAACTATGGGGACACACCTTTTAAGTATTGAATTCAGATGAGCCATTAATTCGAGTGATGGGCAATCTTAATGCTTCCGCATAACAAGACATGTCGGACAATGCCATGCTTCTGTGGACTCAATTTGTATCTTTTCTATTCCAGCATGACTGTGTTCCAAAAAGCCCCATCAAGACATGACTGGATGATTTCAGTTTGGAAGAACTAGACTGGCCCACACAGAGACCTGACCTCAGCCCCATCCAACACCTTTAGGATGAACTGGAACAGAGATTTCGAACCAGGCTTTCTATTCCAAACTCATTATAATTGCTCTATAGAATGAATGGGAAACAGTTCCCACATAAAATCTTGTGGAAAGCTGTCTAAGAAGAATGGAAGCTGTTATAGCTGTAAACGGGGGAACAAACTCCATATTAAAATGTCTTTATTTTAATAGAAATTCAGTAAAGATGGTGTAATGGTCAGGCGTCCAAATAATTTGATCCATATGGTGTTTGTAAATGGTAATGGTAAAACACTGGGTATTTTAAGAGCCAAATCCCAAATGTCTCCCTGCTCCACATGTAGTGCATTGCACTTTGTAGAATTAATAAGAGTGGCCCCTGCAGCCAAACAGTACACAGAATGTGTACCTAAAAAAAACCTAAAAATTTAGGTTTTAGTTACATATACATATATTTATACTGGAAACATTCTGCAATATTTGGATGCAGAAGGCAGTTTGTATTAGGGGCAATTTGAGGTTATGCCAATTTTCTTCTGGTACTATAAGTAGTCATGAATGGACTCAGAAGGTGGGAGAATATCAGAGAAGACGAAAGAGGAGGCCCAGATTCAAGATTGTGTTTGTTTGGCCACTAGGTGGCAGCAACAATCACCGTTTCTGGAGAAGCGTGAATGTTTAAAAATATTTTGCCTACTTTGAGATTTTCTAAAAGAAACTGCATTGCTGATTTGTATTAAAATGTATAAATGCCACCAGTATAAAGCTAAATATCTGTGCATTTGAGAATAAACATGCCTGGTTACAGGCTCCCAATCTCTGTTCCGAACATTGTTTTCCCCTGCCACTTATACAATCCTAAACATATGATGTTAGAGCAGCGAAAACACATAAAGGCAAATCATGGGGTCCCGTGGGATCTCTCGGGATCCCCCTGATCTAGTCTCATTTCATGCATCATCACTACAATTTACTAATCTAACTTTAAAGATATAGTCCTTGCTGAAATTAGGAATAAAATCACATACTTGCTTCTTTTTCAAATCAAACAAGACACAAATATACAATTTAGATTTCGATTTTGTATTTTAAATATGGTCATGTGACTGCTGCCACATTACAAAAAACCAATACACAAGTATTTACAGCAAAGTTGTTTTGCAAACCCAAGCAAAACAGCAAGGATCTTAAAACACAGTAAAATAGGACTTTTGTTCATACAAGTTCCAAAAAGAAAAAAGTCCAATTTAAAACAACCAAAAAAGGAACACATTTTCTGAAGAAAAAGAAGAACACTAATTTGGTCCAGTGTGTTGACCATTGGACATTAAAAAAAAAGAATTTACCAGTACATATTTGGAATTTGGAAGCAGATGATGTGCTAAACAAACTGGAACAAAACCTACATTTAGTTTTCTGAGTGACATGGCAGCATTCATGCACTAATATCTGATGACTTTGACCACCAAGTACAGCAGGTGAACATCTGCATTAACCAAGTTTGCTTATAGTTAAAATTCTTAAATAGCACCTTGTTAGTATTTCCCAGAAGGCCATCTAGTGAACAGTGTCATTTATACCTAACATAAGGCAAAATAATGTATTTCCTCTTCTCTTGTGTTGCAGGCAGTCCCGGCAGTCCCCTGCACAATAAACAGCCTCAAAGTTTTGGACATTTACAAGCACAAAACAGGTTTGTGCTGCCAGTAGTCACTGAGTCCCAATGAGGAGGCCAGTAGACATGAAATACAAAGCCCCCCCCCTCTTAAAACGAGGGAAGGGTTAAGATTATACAAAAGAACCTGTAAAACCAGGCATCACCAGGTGACTTTCAGTCAATGACACAACTCCCATAATTCTGTTAAGAGCATATACAAAAGCAGAGCTTCCAGCTACAGAAACTTCAACATCCCTACAGTCCAAAATATAAATAAATGTTTTGCATTAGGTGTCAATAAATAATCAGTAATAAATAAAAACAGATTAAAGATTTCAAACTCCAGTCTCATGTCCAAGTAGGTGCAGATTTGGAGCGCACATGAGGAGTTGGGCTTGGCAGCAGAACAGGGCTGATTTTCGGGGCACTGGACATTGGCATGTGTCCAAAGGTAGCAAAAATATGCCCGAGAACTTTTCCAAAATGGAAGAAAGGTGATAAATAATGATGTGTAGAGAAGTTGGCAACCAGTGTGAAAATAGTCCATTGTTAAAACAAACAGGGATTGTGAAGTTTCTTCATGAAATTTTAGTCCGATTTAGAGGCTTGGCGCAATGTTACTCTCCTCTTGCAAATCTCTAATGTCCTCAGCACTCTCCATCATCCACGGATGCAGAACAATTTGCTCCAAAGTTGGACGGTCTTCAGGGCGGTATGCAAGGCACCAGCGAATAAGAGATTGGCACTCTGCAATAAAACAACAACAACAACAACAACATTAGATATACTGTAGTAAAAATAAAGAGAGTCTCAATAGTTTTTTTTAAATAATGTAAATCTTGTCTCTAAGAAGACTAACCTTTGGAAATGCGCTTAGTGAAACTGGGATTGGCCTGGACAATGTCTCTGTCTCGCTCAAAAGGAATGTCCCCACACACCATGTCAAAGAGTAGGACCCCCAAAGACCAGACAGTGAGAGGGATGGCTTCATAGCGCTGGTGAAGAATCCATTCCGGTGGGCTGTAAACTCTGGTTCCTAAAGAAGGAAGGTCAAAACAGGCCATTAAGAACACATAACTAAGGTCTGACCTTTCTTTTGGAAATAGAGCATAATGGTTTAATAGTAGCGGTCCGTTTTATTCAAATATTTCTTTGAACATGTTTGCTGATGTGGCTTAATATAAATAAAGTTAAGCTACTGCAGCGGTCAGTTCAGGATAAGATCAGCCTTTTACCTTCAAAGTCAGTGTAAGCAGAGTCCTTCTTCAGTGTTCCAGATCCAAAATCGATTATTTTGATGTCGCCTGTACGGGTGTCCACCAGAATGTTTTCGTCTTTGATGTCTCTATGCACCACTCCCCTCGAATGGCAGAACTGAATAGCTTCAATGATCTGTTTCAAAAACCTGGGAAAATAATGTGAATTTGGAGTTTTAAAAAAAGTCAATTCACAAGATTTAAATTACACTAGATAGTTAATCCTGCACAACAGCTAAATGTATCATTGTATTTGGGCTTTTCTTTTTCTCCTCCCCCCCATGTACCTTTGTGCAAGGGGTTCTTCCACAGCACCACGTTCAGTGATGAAGTCGAAAAGGTCCTGGCACGGCTGGGGTCTCTCAAACACAATGAGAAAGCCCTGACCTGGCACTTCAAACCAATCCAGCATGCGAATGATGCCGCGGTGAGACAGCCCTGCTGCTGACCCACTCCCCAGCTGCACCAGAAGTGCGATCTCCATGGGAACCAGTTTTTGTCCATCAGGCTGTGAGAGACAAGAATATGAAATGATTATGGCATAAATACTTTTTTACATTTTACTGAAAGCAAGGGAAAAATCCCACAAGTGTAAAAATCCCTTTGTTGTACGTCATTTCTTGGAACAAAACCACAGTAGGGGAAATACTCTCGATTCTCCCTCATCGGTTATTCTGAAAAACCCACCGACGTCACTACCCACTACGTCACTAATTGGGTGCACTGGATAGACAGAGTGCCACTAGGGGGCACAATATGACCAATCGTTACTTTTACTGGTAACTGCCCAGCAATTGATTAAACACTATTAAACCAACTATTATGAGGGTATTTGAATTTAAAGCTGTGGGATGAATAAATAAAAACAACTACACAAGAAGTTTGACTCACCAGTCGTGCCCACTGTTGTACTCGGTCATGGGACACTTGCTTGATTGCAACCTGAAGACAAAAATAGAAATATATATATATATTTAGCTGATGCTGGTGGAGAAGAAAAAGAGCATACAAACTAAATTTTAACTTTGAGTGTATGTACCTGTAAACCATCTGAAATCCTCTGCCCAGAGAACACAGAGCCGAATCCTCCACTCCCCAAAAGTGCTCCACACTTGTACTGCTTCTCAAATGGCTCTTTAGCTGGAAAGGTGAAGAAAAAACATTACAAAATAAGATAAGCTAACACATCATTAGTCCCACAGATTTGTATTTGCAAGTGGACAGAACAAGAGAAGAAAATACAAGCAGCAAAATGGACAGCGTTTGCTAAACTAATTGTAAACACAACACACCTGGGTAGTAACCTATACTGCTGCTAAATTGTGAATGTGTATTCAAACTGCTACTCGTTTATTGACTAAATAAACTAACCTTAATTTAACACGAATCAGAAAATGAATGTCCTGAAATATCGTGGACAGTCTTCACTTATTTACGAAGAGTGTCGAAACTAAATCTTACCGGTTTTCCCTCTAACAGCGTCCGTCTCCTCCAAGCGTAGTCCAACCATACGTTTGTCCAACATTTTCACAAAATACTTGAATGTCCACAAACAGAGGAACAAAATAAGGCGACGAGTATATTCAAACGTGGATATTTCGATTATAAATACCCTCAGAACAGAATATCCATGTTTTAATGGTTCCGCTCTGAAAGTCTAGCCGTTAGTCTGACAGACTCCTCTAACGCCTCTGTGACTTGTTGACGTTTTAAAGTTTACATTTGTAATCACGCCCACAAGCCCCCGCCCCCGCCCAATCACGTACGGGACCCAGAGTGTGTTTTGAAACGAGTGACCAATCGTGTTGTAGAAATCTTTTAAATATATGAATATTAACGAAGTAGGATTCTTAGAAGTGAACCGCTTCAGTAACGTTCCGGTGAAGTGGCGCGCTTTGACAGAAATAAGTAAAGTCGATAATTATCACAGTTTTTTTTATGATCAGCTGGCGAAAAACGGAATAGCTCATTGCCCGTGTTTGTAAAAGACCTCTTCTGCTTTATTAGTTCAGTTTGTAACCTTATCTCACATCACACATACCCCATTTGATGATATACACTAAATTCAGAAAATGATTGGGGCGTCTGACCATTAACCAACAGGGACTTTAGTTATATTGCGTTCATAATAGCCTTAATATGGAGTTGCCCCCTCCCTATTTGCAGCTATACTACATGGACAAAAACATTGGGACAATTCTGAATTTAGGGTTTGGGCTGGGCCCCTTTCCTCTAATGAAGGGCATCTTAATGTATCAGAATACCACAACGTTTTGGATAACACCATGCTTTCAACTTTGTGAACAGCACAAAGCACGGTTGGACGAGTTCAGTCTGGAAGAACTGGACTGGCCCGAAAAGAGCCCTGACCTCAACCACATACAACTTTAGGATGAACTAGAACAGATCGCGATCCATGACTCCTTGTTCAACCACATAAATACTCAGCAACTATAAAGACAGACAGGTGCAATACCCTCACCCTCTTCCGAAACCCCTTTAGGTCTCCTGCAGGTCTGCAACTGAAATATTTTTAAAAGGGAACAGTCTGGACAAACCGCCTTGTTCTAATATGTCCCCAGGACTCAGACTGTTAATGGTCCAGCTTTGATTCCTACAACCAAGAGAAGGTTTTGTAGAAGCAAAGAATCCTCAGGCAATCCTGTGATGTGCTTGAGGAATGTTTGGTGGAACTAATCTGACATGCTCCAACCTTAACTAGCTTATTTTTAATATTCTGCTAAAACTCTGGTAAATAATATCTGCAAATATCTGCATTCAACATACAATAACAGTTTTAAAAGGTGCAATAGTATTTGCCATACCTCACCATCATAGATTCTGACATGCCACTTTTATTCTACAACTTAAATTTACATTATTTACATGTATGTGCATGTGTGAAATACTAAATATACCCTTTAATGCTGCACAGCTAATTTCAATGTACAATAAGGTGCAATGACAAAGGCATTCTATTCTATTCTCTATTCTAAAATGTTATATACATAGCCCTTTACAACATTTTATGCACATACGCTTATGTAAAATAATGTAGATAATAATGAGAAATAAGTACAGCGTCCTTGTGTTTCTAAAATACAGAAATATTAAAAGTCAAAAACACCATCATGCAGATTTCTTCAGAAACTTCTCCTTTTTATTCCAAGAAAAAAAAGAGCATTTTTTCATCCCAAACAAGAAAATAAAATACAACAAGCTTATATTAATTAGTTATTAAGATGATACAGTATGACATTTTTATAACTTTTTTTCCATGTTTTTTTCTATATCAGTTATGTTGGTTTAAACATGCACCTAAAGAAGTCCAATGGTGGCGTCAGTGGCAATAGAAAGCAATGTAGTGGCGAGGGAAGTCTTACAGTGACGGGTCATTATTACTGATAAATGACAAGGAACAGTGATGAACATATGGAGGGTGCTGGGGGTGAGATGTATTTTTCATGATGGAGAAAACGAGATTTGATTGATCCCCATTGTACGGCCTCCTCCTGAAGGGCAGGAGGGCTGTGTGGCGTGCCTTTATCAACTGCTGTCTGGAGAGGGTTCCCTATGCATGGCATTTTTCTTCATGCTGTCGAGGTACTCCTGTTGCGATACAGCCAAAACTGAGGCCAAAATCTCATCATCCTCCCAATCGGTCAGACCTTTAATAAATATAACAAATGGCATATACGGATTACATACAAAAATACACTTTAACTACACTGCTATGCTCACAAAATGAATCTTGTGGTTTTGACAATCACCCTACGTTTCTGTGACAACTAAGAATTTTCTAGCTAACTTCTCAGTGAACTTCCTATTAAGATTTAATCCTGAGAGGAATCAGAAAGAGGTAGTTACAGACGAATGTGTTATGCTATGTGCCATAAAACCCAGATTGTCCAAAATAAAAATAAATCAGATGATTGATCATGTGTTTGATACCAATATCAGCCCTTTCCGTTTGTGCCCTACCAGTGTGTGAACTCTTCTGTCTGAAGTGAGAAATCAGATCAAAAAGCTAGAAAAGTTATGATTGTGGGGTGGTTTTACCAAAAGCAGTTGGGGACATGTCCTGCATGATGGCCCGATATCCCAGCGCAGGGTACAGAGACACCAAGGAAGATGAGGTGGGTCTGTCTGGTCCAACACAGGCCTGGTTGCTAGGACCTGCATAGCACAACGGCAAGATCACTTATTACTGATTATAAATCTTATGTTGATTATGATTTCATATTAAATGATGCATTAGAGAGAGCGAGAGAGAAGAGAGGAGAGAGAGAGCGAGAGCGAGAGAGACCCACGCAATGGCATGAAGGCTAAGGCATGAACCAGCCAGTGAAGAAACTGGAGCAAATGAATCTTGATGATCAGGCTGCTAATTAATCTACTGGTGATGCTGAATGCTGAATGCTGGGTTGATGGAACACTTTTATCTAGGTGTTCCTTTACCTATATCAATATGCTGATATGGTGTGGGCTGGCTCGATGTTTTTGCACAGTACTTATTTATATTTATATATTTTAGTGCTGGGCACATTTAAGGTATCACATAATTTCCTTATTTAATTAATGCCAGCAATTATTTAATTGTGCGTTTACATCAGGTTTATTTTTATTACTCTTATGTAATTTTTTTATGCTCAACCACTTCACCTCACTTAATCAAAGACACTCGCTACCGAGCATACTGAATGCTTCTACTACTCCCTGATAAAAAAAAATGTTTCCGCTGGTGTCTGTTAAAAAAAATCAACAAAAAAACATCTGCATTATTCATGCCACACAGTTAAATTCAGTTTTCTTCTTCTGGAGTAGCCGATGGGCTAGTAGACCTAGTCTCCGTGCCTGTAGGGAGCTTTAGGGTTAGCGACACTCTCAGGTTCACTTAATGCGTTACATGATGTATTGGTGAGGAAACGTCCTCATTTCTGTTCCGTGATTATTATTTTTTTTCCGACTCCCTTAAGTGAGATAACGGTATTCGAAATATCTATTCGATATTCGAACGTATATAGAATATTTGAGTATTCGAAAATCATGTCTCATCCTGCACACGCATGCACGCACACACACACGCACGCACGCACGCACACATACATATACACGCACACTGAGTTGAAGGGGAACTCCAGGGCTAGCTAAATATTGCTGCATTTCTTATAGAAAGGAAGTCCTGTATAAATAAGAAATGCTATATATATTTATACCTATCCTGTACTGGAGGGCACATGCACCACACACAGTGTATTCTTTTCCCTGCTTAAAAAACGTATATAATGTAACCTGAGCAAAACTACACCTGATTAATAGACAGACAAGAACACACCAGACTAAAATTGGATCCCCAGAACTAGGTGTTAATATACAGAATGATAATGAAAAAACTGCATATGATGCAGGATGTGATGTAAAAACTTTTGGAGATGGCATTACTTCTAAGAGGACGTGTGTACTAGAGACTTCAAAACTTTGATAATAAAAACAATCTGTGGTCGCATAATAATGACACAAAAATGCACTAATGTTTCTGAATAGTTAACAGTTGATAGGTTGAGTGAGTACAGAAATAAGGATCGATTGCAGGCCTGGTTCTTTGGTGTTGTACTGGAACCTACCAGGTGCACATGGCGATGGGGGTTTGGACAGTGCTAGCGCTGCTCCAGCCGGGGAGGGTGGCTTAGCTACTGGATCTGAGTGGGAAGGGTCAGGGTTCTCAGGGGAGGGGGCAGAGCTCCGTTGTCGCGGAGACCGTGCACTCCACTCCTCCAGTCCGCTGGAGGCTGCAGCTGTGGCGGAGCTACAGGTGGCGCTAGCTTTCCGGGGCTGCAGGAGGGAGAATAAGAGAAACTTATTGCAATCGTGATACTTTCGGTTTTGAGGCGCTTATCTTAAGACATTGCATTTCTTGGAAATCACGTCCACAGGTGGCCAAAGTGAGAAAGTGCAAAGTTAAAAACGCGCCTCAATTGCATCAGGTATCACTCGCATGATTTCATACGAATAGTTACGCAGATCTGTCTTTTAAAACAAAAAACACTGTACATAAACAACCAACATGCAATACTAACATTTTCCTTTCAAACAATCTCACACTCTAAGGCATTATACTAAAACGTTAAAGTGGGCTGTCTGACAACTTGGAGGGAGCCTATGCTAGGCTCTGCCCAGCACCATATGATGATAGTATTCTGACTATTGAGTAAAAACTGATGAAACTAGGGAGTCTATATAAAAAAAGAATGGTTATGACCATTATTTAAGTGCCTGAACATGATTATGGCTGAATGGAATGTCCTGTGCTTGGCAGTCAGCTGCAGATTCTTCCCCGATCCCTCTCACCTGCCGTGCCTGTTTTTCCTGATCCCGGAGCCATTGCAGGTATGACTCACGGGCCACTTGCTCCTCAATGGCCTCGTTGGTGGCCTCCCAGTCAGTGGCTCTCTTTTTATCTTCCAGCATCTGCTGCTCAATCCAAGACTCCTCCGACGTCTTGATGGCATTCTTCATCAGAGACTGGTCTGCATACTGTCCAGAGAGAGGAGAGAAAGATTTCTTCTGACACTGTAAGATTGTATGCATTCACAGGATTACCCACACCATAAAGGAAAGGGCCTGTGGACACCAGCAAGAACACACAGACATGTAACCAGCTGAACTGACAAGAGTTTTCTCATCAGGCCTGGTGCTTTCCGGAACAAAACAGCCTAACAAACAAGACCAGTCTGATCCTGTGTCCTGATTTCAGCCTCTCTCTCTCTCTCCTTGTCTCGAAGAGTGTCTCGAGCGCCAGACAGCATGTGTTCTGCTCTTGCGACTGTGTGCGCTGTCCAAATGCCAACTGTGCTATCCTACAGCCGTTACACAGAAACCAGCTGACCCCGCCGGCACCACTCGCATAGCTGGGGCCGTGCGCCAACACCTACAGAGTCTGAACACGAAGCAATCCACAGAAATCATCCAATCCCCGCAGACAGATGGAATGTATTAAAGACTCAATACAGATTCTGTACTGAGAGTAAACATACAGGAAAAACAACACACGCATACAAACTTGTACACAAATGTACACATACAAACACTCCATAGCTACTTAAGGAGGTATAATATATTAGGACAATGGTGCCTTATCACACCTCACACATTTTACAGTTCAGTGGTGTTAATCTCTGCTCTACAGAGATTTGAACAAAAAAAAATGGACAGATCATTCACCTTTTTCTCCACATTGTGAAAATGCATGTGTGAAAGACAAAATGGTCCAAGCCTAAATGCTTGATCCTTAAAACCTGTGGGATCAGATGGCTTGGTTATGCTGGGAGGGGCATTTTTCTCCCCTGGCTGGGGGTCACTGCAAATCAGAACTAGTTGTTCTGACTGATCGCGCTAATTCAAAGAGGAAACATTTCTATCCTGAAGGGAGTGGTTTCTTCCAGGATGACAATGACCCCATTCACAGGGAATGGCGAATATGAAATGATTAATGCAATGGAAAACCTTATATGATGTATCATTCACAGGCACCAGATCTGAACCAATAAGGAAGAGCGATCTCCACTATCGACAGTTGAGCATAATTGACGCCTAAGTGCACTGAAGTGGTTCCAGTGGATCACGGTACACAGACCCACACACACAACAACTTAAAACTCAGTGGTGCCCTTACCCTCTGTTGTACTCTATAGTGAGGAAATCAGACTCATCTCTTACATAACCTCTGTATACACTCTTTTGCCATTGCCTAACTACGGTTGTACGGCTTAATTTATGCCAGTATCCAGATCTAAATTAAACATCAGCTATCTAAATCTTAGATGGCTGAACTATAAAATCACTGAAATCTATGGGGTGATTACTATAAATATTTCGCTGAAAACAGAGAGTACAAAGGCCCTTCTACACAATCACTAGCGGTCACGTTTTAAGACACTGTTAGCCTTACTGACCTCCACAGTCTTATCATTAGGCATCTGGTACACAAACAAAACCCTAATCGGGTAATAAGGTCCCCCCCAGAAAGCCACGGACGTGTGGAATACATCCCCCACCCACTGTGGTGTGTGTACTGTGGAACTAGACTGCTCTGTGACACACGTCTTTGTCTCAGCATGGTTTGATAAGCTTAGGACTATCACCTACTTCTCACTTTTCTGTCCAGTGAAAACAGTCCCACTCTGGCTCTGACATGCTTGTGTTTTAGGATGCCAAACGCCTGGCTGTTTTTAAACAAAAAACGATCTGTCAGACAATTGTCAGAATGTTGAATTTCCGAAGATTTTGACATTCAAGATAAATTTGTGTATGTGTCATAGCTCAGATTATATTGCTGCAAGGTGTTTTATTGCAATTATAATGCCTCCTGTAACCGCAATTTTTTTGCAATACATTGAAATTACGCAACTGAATCAACAAGGCGGTTAGAAACTCAGCCTGCATAAGTGTTCAAATAAATTTAGGTACAGAGAATACAGTGAAATATTTGTAATAGTTTTATTTCCATATTTCAAATATAGTGTAAAAATTACACATTCAACTCCAAATCAAAACATCAACAAATTTGATCAATTTAAATAAAATTAAAAAAACAAAACTGTGTTACTTCTAACACATCAGCTTCAAGAACCGACTTTTCACTTGGAGTCTAATTTATCCCACTACCATACTGTAAGGCGATGATCATCAATGTAATTCATTCCTGCTAGTGGTTTCAGTGTAACTGCTGTTGGTGTCTCTGAGCCTCAAGCTCACTATGCGAGCAATCATACAACAACGGTGTAATTTGACACAATATATTTTGCTGTTACATCCTTACTATTTACCTTGTCCAAGTCTTGGTGATATCATAACTGCAATAAAGATTAATGAAATAAGTTGTGCAGTTGTCTAATGTTTAACTAATTATGCGATTTATAGTATTTGAGCCAAGACACAGAAACTTAATAGCCCCAGATTTTGAAAAGTCATGACAGTACGAAGAGTTTAAGTGTAGTTTTTCTTTCCAGGAAGTGTCTTTCTTGTCAGTTAATATTCAAGTAATGTACCAATTATAGTACCAAGTATTTTAACTGTGAAAACATGGATTAGATTTAAAATATACATGTGAACTGCCAACACTTAATTGCTGCTTCACTTAGAAGGAACATATAATTTTAAATAATGTAAATCAAACTATTACACACACTTTAAATATGAAATAATTTCATCTATACATACTAAGCCAGTGAAGTGTTTCTCTCACATTCATTTCATTCTGTTCCTTAAAGATCACACAACACACATCACGCACGTATCAGCAGCTCTTGCTGAAATAGCACTAAGCTGCGAGATGTGTGCTTGTCTGTCTTGGAGAGGTCCAATCCAAAACAGCCATTGGAGAGCGTGCATGAATACACATAAGCCAAGGTGACACTCCAATGTTTTAAATCAATCACTCTGACGGGGGTCTGCCGGGTAAGGTTAGCCTCACAACAAGTATTAATCTAACAGAATAAAACAGAAGACCATTGCTCTCAATTAAGTGCCACTTCAAGATCAAGATGCCTGCAGCTTGAGTCATTAATAACTAGCTTTAGGTAATCTTAAATACACTTTGCATTTGGACATTTAAATAAGAACCCATTGTATAAGACACTAAGGAGATTACTTTATTGATCTCTTAGATGAGCAGATATTAAGTAATGAGAAAGCTACTAATAGTGAAGTTGTGGACCGTTTCTTTGTTTGTTCGCACACGTTGTGAAAAACATGTTCTTAAGGCAATTGTGGTCAAAAGAAAATCAAGGTTTATTCTCAGCCCAAAATATCCTTTATTTAGTCAAAGGTTCAGCCATCCAGTCCAAAGCATAGAACTGTGGGTTGCAATGGGACTTACACATCACCAGCAACCATCTGGGCATCACAATCGGACCTAAATCACATCACTGGCTGAATGTATTCCAAGATGGATACAAGAACTTTGTCCACAAACTACACATGACCAGTAATCCTAGATGTACAGGGTAGTGTGTTGTGTTCTCTCTAGTCTTTACAGCCAATCTACCTTTGTGAATTCTTGAGCAATTTACTGTAAAATCTATTTAGATCAGTTATCAAGACATGATTAGTGCCAAAAATGTGCTTCTTTATATGATAAATGAAGCTACAAGACTAATGCAACTAACATGTAATGCAGTTCATAGTCTCGTACCTGTTTGCGTAATCTCAAACAGTCTTGGTTATGTGGTTTCTGACACTCTGACAATGAGGCTGTTTACACCTTACACACATGTTGATGCAAAGTGTAGAACTCAGTCTTCTAAATGTCTACTACTATTTTTCATCTACATACTTAGGACTTTGGACTCCAAACATGGCTTGATTGATCAACTATAATTAAATAACAGAAAATTCAAAAGTGCACACTTCGATCTTTCAGCACAGTAATCCAACACTCTAGATCTACATGGTATTAAGGGTATAGAGAAGAAGCTTCATGAAGAGAACATGCACCTACCCCTGGTTTGAAGGCAGGGAGGCCTAGTCCCACTCCAATCGTGGCTTTGTTGGGGTTCACCACGGAATTGTAGTGAATGTTACGATGGTAGCTTACTCTGATTGGTTCATCATTATTTTGATGGATCCCGTGGAACGTGTTGATTGGTTCTGAAGAAAGGGATACGAACATGAAACTCTTAATGCAGCAAAATCCCAGGCTGTAGAAATGTATTAGAACCTTTTGTGGATTTGAGGAGGCCAAAAAGTAACAAAGCAGAAACACTGCATGCAATATGCTTTAGGTTACATGTTCTCCAACTTGTGGGTTTTTTGGCCATGCACCTGCTTGAGGGGAGTTCAAGGGGACTTTACTCCCCGTCCCTTCACCTCCCTAATATATTCCCTAATATATTGTGACAAGCATGTGTGCCAGTATATGTCCTGGCTTCAAACATATCTCTCTGTACCAAGACTATAATTTACAATTAAATGGGTCAGGCCAATGTCTATTGCACAGGGGGAGACAGATAGTGAGAGCTAATTTGTCTTTAACGAATTATTTCTCATTTTTGCTCTAATTCAACAGTAATGAACACACTTTGGATCAGTTCATCTGTTTATTTAGAAGCCCAGACTCAAATGCTAGAAGGCTAAGATGCAACAGATTACACCTTGTAATGAATGTATTATACTAGCAGCCCAAAACCTAAGAAGTGCAACACCGCTCATTTGCCTGTACCTTACAGAGGTTTGTGAAAAGCCTTGTTGTCTTTTTGTAACATTAAATAAATGAGAAAACCATATCTCTTACTCTACGAATATGAATGGGTTTAGGAGAATTAACATTTTAATGTGGGTCATGCGCTGTGGGCTGGGTCTCAATCATTTAGGTGTTAAAAACACTGACTGACACATCTTTGCTACACTGATTATTTGGCTTCTCGAAACCCGGTACTGTCGAAAAGGTCAAAAAATCCCTGTGCTTTTTCAGAAAGGTAAACAACTAGAGAATGTGTGAAGGCCCCAGCCAGATCACCAGTTCTTAGCATACCTGTATCAGATAAGGATCAGAAACATGGACACTATCATGTAGTAATGGTAAAGTGTTCAGAAATTGTTAGGGTCACAGGGTAATTTTTTTTTTTAATTTAACAGCACTTCCAAGGCCTTAAAATGAGCCAATGAGTTGAATCAGAAAAACAGCAATAACGTGGAAATAAGCTTGAAATAACAGTTGTAAAAACAAAAAGAAGCAGAAAAAAAGAAAAAAGCTTTTTTTAATGTCACCATTTGATTGAATTACCCACACTTTCTTCTATTCGTACAAATTCCGAAGACTTTGGTCCCACAAATGAAAACGTGGCGCAGGGGACCTCCCTTTCTCCTCACCTGTGCCATACTGATACACTTCCACCGGACGGTTGTACATCTCAGCCATGGCCTGCATCTCAATGTGGTTCCCATGACAGTTGTTTTTCCTTTTCCTGTTGATGTATGTGGTGAAGTCTTCTGTCACGTAGTTTGAAAAGTAGTCTGCGTTTTTCATCTGATGATAAATAAAGTATTTAAATACAACTGCCGTCGTCTTTTGTTGGCAATGGCTTGCAGTAACGTAGTATAAAACTCACCAAGTAATCCATGCAGTGTTTGCGAACGACTTCGTGCATGTCTTGGTCTCCATAAACTTGGTCAGCTATGAAAAAATAAAAACACATAGCATTAATACATGAGGATATGATTTAATTTGATAATCTGCCTCTTATGCTTCATAAGAGAAGAGAGAAATCTGAGAAATGGTAATAATGGTAATAATGGTGAGGAATTAAATGTTTATAAAATTTGTGCCTGTGTAAAAAAGGAAAAAAGGGAACTGGAGTCAAAATGTTTTGGCACGCATAAAACAGAGTATCAAATTTATTTTAAGTGTTTGCTTCAAGTGTCAGGACTCTCCAACCCTGGTAAACACATTGATATTTATTTCAGTGAATTAGTGCTCAACAGTCATTGATCTGAACAGACCGTTTAGATTCCTTCCATCAGCATAAACGGGCTGGGCTGATCGATTTTGCAAGTGACATTTTTGGCGGGCTTTATCGTGACCGATCTCATTTGTGTGGCACTGCTGAGTCAAAAAAAGAAAAAGAAAAAAAGGGAGCGCAGATGTAAACAAACGGGTGCAAAGGTTCCTCGTTGAGGCCATGCTTCTTCCTCCCCAAAGCGGCTATATGCAAATGAGCGAGGGCCTATTCCAGCAAGTCACATGACACATCCCCGCACACATTCTCAGAATCTCTTAGTCAATTTCCTCTTTCGCGGCATCAACCTACTTCTGTTGTCACACCAGGGCTGAAGATGCTACACTCCATGCCCCACGAAAAAAAGCCTACAGAAATAGAGTGACAGTTCATTGCACATCAATGTTTGAAGTGCTGCATGCGCTTATTTGTACAGAAAATGGGTGGTTTGTGTAGTATGCATGTATTACCAATTAACAACTGAATGCTATTCAAATATCCTGGGCTGAATTATTTGTTCATAGCCATGACAAAATTAAAGCATTCTGGCAAGTACATGCATAATCATAATGTCCCTAATGATCATCCAATCTTGACAAAGAGTGAAGAACACTTAACATTCTGTGGATAAAACTACATTTAAATAATCATTTAGTCTGTTAATCAGTTCTGCACTATTAAGGTTCTTCAGTACCCCTACTGCAAAACTGCATGTCTTTCTGTTAGAATGGACACAAAACCTTTGTTTATGTAGAACATTTCTGTCTTTTGTTCACTAAGCAGAAAGGAAACAGTTTAAATATTTGTATGTTCACATATGCCAAACATGAAGGAGCATACAGATATGAAATGGGGCGCAAAAAACTCTTCTTAAAAAAAAACGTTCAAGCCCATCACAACACCCGAAAACAAAAGCACAAATGGCTTTTTTCTTGAAATGAAAGAATGAATGGATATCCTGGTAACCAAAAGATCTGTTCTTTACAATATGCTCCACTTCTGGGAAACTAATACGGAGCTGTGTATGGTTTTAATAATAATAATAATAATTTTTATTTATATAGCGCCTTTCCAGTGCTCAAGGACACTTTACATATTCATGAACAATAGAACAAACAAGCAAACAAAGAGGACACTTTACATTTACAATATGTCAAAAACAGCCAACAGACAAACAAAGAGGACACACAGAGGACAGATGGGATCAGGTGTAACTGCATGGTTTTACTGCAAATTCACCACAGGCCCAAAAGTATTACAATTCAATTCATGAATAGTAATCACAGCCCAGCAAACAAGTAGAGCCCTAAAAGCTGAAACCATCAGTACAGAACCACTGCTGGAATATCTGACTGATTTCATTTCCCATTCAAGTCAGGAGTGGGGTGTTTTCCTGCGCCTTTTGCTGTTTCCATTCATAATGCTAAGGCATGTGAGGATAGTTGTACCACTCACTCAGTCTCTCTCACTCTCACATGCACACACAGATACACACACAGAGACTGAGACACACGCAGACACACACATTCCACTATTGCAGGTTAAGCAGGGACACCCCCCTCCACTCCCCACACTGTGGGACATTTGCATGAATCTGACTCATCTGTGATCATAAACACCTGCCTTTGTTCTTTCCCAATTTCGACCTCAATTTGACAGGCAAATAAAAAAAACCCCAAGAGAATCACACAAAGGCAGGGCTGCCACGTGGTGCTCGGAGACTCTGCTGTGCATAAACTGGCGAGGACAACCACCAGCGGTGTAAACATGCTCACGTTTGACATTTCTGGATCTATTCTCAATATAATTTGCAATATTCTGTGTCTTAAAAATTTCTAGAATCAACTGACATATTAGAAATTTCCATTTGCAAAACCCAATAATGGTAAATCTGTTTTTTTTCTTTTTTAAATCAAGGAGAAGGGTAGAGAAAAATCAAGGTGCCCTTAAAATAATTAATTGTGCATAAACCTCAAATATGTACAGAATTTAAACGTTTATATAGGTATATCAGGTAATTTCACATAATTATATTTAGATACATTAGATATCATATTGATCACGATGTGCCATTTCAACCCCAAAATTAAACCTTGAAAAGAACCATAAACAGAGACTTGGGAAGAAAGCTGTCCTGCCTTTCAACACCACTAATTAGTATTTGTTGTGAAATTGGTCAAAAGACATGTGACAACACAGTGAAACAGGAAGGCAGTCCAGACAAATGGTTGACACACAATAGGGTTTTTGTGTATGTGTGTGTCTTGGGAACATTTCTGAAAGGTGTGTTTCCCCCAATTAGGTAATATTATAAATGCTCTAAACTGGCAGAAGCTGCATCACAGGCAAATGATGGACATCCACCTAATAAAATAACTGAACAGATATAGCAAGGTCCTTAATACAGAGCATCAGACTAAACTTTGCACTGCTTAATTCTGAACCAAAACAAAGTGCACAGAATGTGAAAGTTCAAACCACACATCAGTGTTTGACATTCTGTATTGTTGAAAATGGATGATGATTTGTCAGAGTTTTTTTTAAATGATAATCAGATCATTAATAATTTACATTTACATTTACGGCATTTAGCAGACGCCTTTTATCCAAAGCGACTTCCATTCCTAACTACAGGGGACAGT
>JBBKCR010000016.1:13435103-13445996 GCA_037577295.1 Ladigesia roloffi
AATCCTCCATGTTGGTGAGGCAGTGCAGCCTCCTGCTCGGTAAAAGCCAATTTTAATCACGGGGCACGGCCAATTAGCACATCTTTGAAACATTTAGAGCTCAACATTTACAGCTTAAAAATCCCACGTTTAGAATCACCGTTTGTAAAACTGCTACATTTAGATTTAGAGCGCAGTGTTTCATTTTTTTAAAAACACAATTTGCTCTAAATGTGTCAAAACTGTGTGACAATTGCGCTAAATTATAAAAAAAGACTAATCTAAATGTTTACAACTGTTTTTACAAACGGCACCCCATAGAGTTGAATTTAGGATTAAAGACTTTATTTGACATTGCCACTCACATTCTTGAGACTTGATTTAGACTTGTGAACATCTCTGGCAAAAGGGCGACAAAACACTACTAGTCCTTTTTTCCCATTAACTGCACAAGTAGTGTTGGTCATTAGCCACAAGCTAACTAGATAAGGATGTCATGGGTCTGTAACTGTCCACCATTTTATGGAACTTATTTCGTTTTAAAGAAAGATACAGTTCTTTTTCCTGCCTCTGTGGAGGGCTTATATTTCACTAAAACGATCTAATATGCATATTCACATAATTATGGATTATTACAATTACAATATAAAAAACTACAGTGAGAAAAAATTATTAGATTTCTATTTCGAAAATGACAAAATGCAGATTTTACAGCAGGAAAATTATTATGGTTTAAACCACGGGTGAGGAAACTTTTTCCTACCAAGGGCCATTTTAAATTTTTTTTAATCCTTCAAGGGCCATATTAAATTACTGAACATACCTCTCTAATGTGATGGCTGGAACTGCTTCTCTTTGGAGAGGCGGCTGATGTCAGCGGGTAGAGAGGATAACGCTACTCCCAACTGGTGTTCCAGGTTTTGGTCAGAGCCTTGAGCGCAATCGAGTTTTTGCAAGAGGCTGAGCGAGGTCACTTTATCCAAATGCTTTTGTCCTTTTAAGTCGTCCAGTGTTTCGAGCTGTAATGACTCTCAATATTGGCCTTTTTCATCACAGCGAGTGCATCCCCACAAACTAAGCACACTGGCTTGCCTTTAAATTCAACAAAAAAGTAATCGTTTGTCCATCTCTCATTGAAAACGCGACATTTGGCATCAATTTTTCTCTTTTTGACTGACACCATTGCGTTGCTCTTACTGTGACCTAAACTGTTATTTCCCGGAATATTACCCAGAAACCCCTTTTTACTTTTTTTTTTTATATTATTTTATTTCATATAATTTTCTTTCAGGAAAATAAATAACTGCCATATCTATATATATACGTATTTGTTCTTTTTTGTGTATTTATTTTTAATCATTTATTTTTGCGCTTATTTATTTATTTTTCATCATTTAATTAATTGACTGATGGCCGGATCAAACGATCAAACGGTCTTGCGGCCCGGCCGGAGGTTCCCCACCCCTGGTTTAAACTATATAGTTTAAACATTTAATAAGCTTTCTGCCTTGCACAGATTGCATAGTCAAGCGAACTGAATCGTCATTAACACATTATTTTATATTTATCCCTTTTTAAGGAATTCTTATTGATTTCTTATTATTGCATTAGGAATAAATAATAAGGGAACGATGCTGGATCAGCACCATGATGCAAACTTGTGGTCATAGTATACACAGTATTCAGGCAGCAACCCCTCAACAGCTATGTGCCCCATCAGGTAAAACATAGGCAATGTTTGCCTTGCATTGTCCCCAACTGATGACAGTGACATATTATGATGCAATTCCATATTAGATTCTGGATGAATGTGGTTTGTTATTATTCAGCCTGGTTCTATGTGGCCCCCTTGCAACTTTGAACAACCACCACTTCAAGCATCTCTGCATGGCCCTGCTAATATGTGATTTGTTGCTCATATATCTGTGGAAGTGAATGTGATGTGTGGGGAATGAAAAATGATCTCCTAGCTGAACATCTCAGTGAGTCTGTTTGAGAAGGAGGAATTACCTACACAAAGACAATCCAAGAGAGAGAGATTGGGGGAGTGAATGGAAAAGAGAGCAAAGAGAATGTTTGTGTGAGAGAGAGTATTGATTTAAAGCCCCTTGCTCGAACTGCTGAGTACAGAGTATTGTAATGGCAGCCTTTGTAAAACAAACAAAAAATCAGGTTTAAGCAGAGTGTTATAAATGCAGCACTAATCCAAAGACTGCTGCTTGTTCTGAAGTTCTAAAAAACAGTTGAAAATTTGTTGATTTTTTTTCAATTAATAAACTTCAAATAGTACACCAAGTGACCTTTAACTACACTATCCAGAAGAGCCTACCTTTAGTTTTTTGGTTCATTGTCATCAGCACATAGAACAAACCTGTACAACAAAAATAAAAAGCCACACGTTTGTAACAGTGATATTTGTGTTTGTTTATTTCTTTCTCATGTTTCTGTTCTACTGAGCACAGACCAACACGCCTTAACAGTGTAAAAGCGGCATTGACCTACTTCGAAATATAACAATAATTTCTCCTGCTATTACAAAATACCCTGCTATTCACAGATATAAAGCAAATATTCTAACATGTCATCAAGCTCTTCCACCACCAGAGGGCATATGTGTAAAGATAAATATCAGGCATCTGCTTCAGAACAGTCCAACATCAGAAATACATTTGTCAGGAGCCAGTGTGTAACACAAGACAAGGGCAGTGAATAGACAGGATGTAATTAAGGACTGCAGTCAGTGAATATTGCATTCTTCTGAAATCTCACAGAGTGGATACAACATTTACATGAACATAAAAGGTGGTGTAATACCCTTGAAGCACCCCCTGCCCTGCACAGTTTTGAGTTTACAAACTTACTTCAACTCAAAAACAGCCTCGTATTTCAAGACTTGTTAAATGAGGTGGGCTGAGAGCAGGGAAAACACTAAAATGCACAAGGCAGGGCTACTCCAGGATCCCCGAGGGAACCACTGGTCTAACTCATTGCTTCAAATACATGTTTTTTATTACAAGCTATCGTATCATTAATAAACATGGTACATTTCTGTGTAGTAATATTAATGCAATGCATTTATAAATAGTGCTGAGTAATAAATAAAATATATTGAAACACATTTAAATAATTACACAAAGAAGGTTCTATTTCCTTTTCATCTACTGGGATTTAAAAATGCATTTGACAAATGTCATTTGGGTATGTCTGATAATGACAGGTCCTTTGACTACATGTGTTTTCATCTTTGGTTCAAATAATAAAAGACAAATTTAAAAGACAGAACAGAGAGAATACATCCCTGCAGATCTGTGCTGATTTAGTTTGGTTTCATTTCATTAGTGTAGATTGGTTGTCTGTTTGGAGTACTTTTACAATCGTGAACATAATGCAGATAAAAATAAACCAATTATCAAAAGTTTGGAAAATTGGAAAACACACACACACACATGTATATATGTCTGTGTGTGTGTGTGTGTGTGTGTGTGTGTGTGTGTATGTGTGTGTGTGTGTGTGTTTGTGTGTGTGTGTATATATACACACAAACACACACATTTCCACACTATATTGTTCACCAGTTCAATACAATGTTATAATTGATATAATGTAATTCAGTACAAACCTATACAATTCAGATTTAAATATTGTAAGATACATCAATAATCATCTATTTACAGTAATATCCCATTTTTGATCATCTTAGCTCATTCTTAATGTTAATTGGCTCTTTCATTTAATATGAAATCATCTGAAGCTCTGTACTTCAATCTGTTTGTCTTTTTTTTACAGCTTCCCACAAAGAGCTGACATCTATTTCACCATACAATCATTTTATACATATACCAGCAACATTAAGTGCAAACAGTGGTTCTAAACTTTTGAAAGCCAGCATATATCTTGGTGTGTTAACTCATCCTGACCGCAGAGGGCAATTTATCCAGGCCATTTCAATTTCTTCCCTTTGTTGGCCATCTGTTATTTAGTGCGTTAAAGAAAATCCTCTATATAATGGACAATTAAATACTCATTTCATTCGTCATACTTTGACGCAATATTGCTATCTTCCTTTCATGCCTTTTTAAAGGTGAATTAAGATTGAATGTGGCAATACAAGAAAAATCTTGCTGTAATGAAAAAGTCAGCCATGTAACAAGGTCCTCAACGTATTGAGGTGCCATAATATACCCGTACCAACCATAAATAATTAGACAGTAGGAATGTGACCAATTATTGTATATGATGGAACTAATTGTGGATATTTCCCAGCAGTAAATAAACACAGTCAAAGCTACATTGCTTCTAGTATATAGGCCTTTATGTCATGGGATCCCAACATTTATGCTCCTAAAACCATCCTTCTCTGCATATTTTCCTCTAAAACACCCACTTCATCCCAGGAAGGAGTTATTGATTAGTTGATTAGCTGAATCAGGTGCAGGAAAACACTGAAATGTGCAGAGCCGGGGGGCTCCAGCTTCCTACAGCTCATAAAGGATAGAAGCTGCAACTCTATAAGATACCTCAGTAAATGAATAATGACGACAACGTCTACATTCAGAAATTTCTAAATAAACGGTTACTCAAACAGATAATCAAAGGCCAAACAAAAACAGCTGTGTGGCTGCTGTGGCAAATATTAATTATTCCTGACAGTTAATTAGTTCCAGGTACCAAATAATTTCACAGCAGCTGGCAAGTGAGATTTATTGGTATCACAATACAGGTGATAATATATGCAGTGAGTTAGGATAGAGGGAAATGCACGTTTGGGAGAAAGTGTGTCTGTGTGTGTGTGTTTGCCACCCTCTCACATATTTTTAGCAGTGACAAAAACAAAGGTACGAATTACTTTGTGAGCATTGAAAAAAGCATGCAAGAATTCCATGCAAGAAATCCAAGCGTGTGATCAGAAGATTTTGGTTCTTATGATGGAGATTAATGCTTATATGATGAATAAATTATACAAATACTTACATGCGTAATGTTAAACCATTCTCAGAAATGCAATGCGAGGTTATTGCAGGGGTGTGTTTGGCTGGGCACTTGTAAAATTCACCTACTCTGTACATGACCATTTCACAACTGCAGCCAAGTAGTGGTGTATCGGCCAGGGAGGGTTATACAATCTAAAAATACATCTTTCACAATGACATCTTAATAAGTAAATACATAATAATCTATGTACAGCACCATACATACTTCGAAGTGTCTCTTTCTATCTGTCCTGTGCACAACTACCACATGTACGTTTTTGAAGTGTCAATCTGTGAGTTTTGGGGGTCAACGGACCCCTCTTTCTCTTTTTCCGTCTCATTTTCCCACAAGTTGATGAGAGGAGGGTACAGCTCGTTGAGGGGAATGGAGGTGGCATGCTGCATGTACTTCTTCAACGAGTGATGACAAGACTTTTGCTTTATTCTCCGGCCCATGTAAAACACCAGCAGGGCCATGATACAGATGGCAAACATGGAGCCCATCACAGCCGCCAAGGCAACATTGCTTGGCTGAGCAACCATCTCCACGGCGAAACTGGCTTCTCTTGTTGTGACATTGATGCAGGAATGCTGGGTTTGTTGCTCTGCAGACGACATGGTCAGGCAGACCCGGTACTCTGTGGAGGGCAGAAGACGAGTGAGGTTGTATTCTTGGACGTCCACAGGGACCTTAGCCGTGTAGCTGATCTGAGGGTTGTCAATTTTTATAGTGGCGCTGAGCCACTTGGGTTGTGGCAGCTCATGGCCGGAGGTAGGGGCAGATGGGTACACTTTCCATTCCAGTACTACAGACTGTGCGTGGATGATTTTGGCCAAAACAACAAGAGCTCCTGTGGTGTTCAACCCCCACTGCAAGTTGCCTCTGTGTCGATGATCATGCCACTTGCTCCGGTCCACGTACACAGAGACACTCCGAGTGTCTGCACCTTCTGCGTTCCAAGCCACGCAGGTATAGAGACCAGCATCTTCTGGCTCAACACGGAGAATCTCTAGAGCACCTTGGTCCTGCATTCTGTGCTTTTTAGAGCCCACACTTGCTTCATTCAGCACTGGAGATACAGCTTCTGATGTAACTTTGTCACCTGTGGGGGTCACCCAATAGAACTGAGGGACAGGATCTGCCACAGCCCAGCAGTCCAATGTCAAGGGTTGTCCAGCTGTGACGTTGAGCTGGGGTGGGAAGGCGTGCAGGGATATAAGTGGCAGGCAGGTGTTACTGGCTATGTTCCAGTTAATTGACACGACTTCCTGTAGTGAGTGACCAATCAGGTGTGGAGGAGAAGCACACATAGTGAGCTGGGATTCAAGAAGCTTAAGACTTGATTGATTACCGAAGGCTGGCCCCCAGTTAGAGAGACAATCACACCTTAATGGGTTGCTGTGGAGGCTAATTTCATCAAGGTTAGGGAAAGAGCCAACAACCTCATGGGGTAGGAATGTGAGGTCATTGTTGTGGAACAGCAGGGTGCGCAAGCCAGCCATGTCATGAAAAGCAGCACGATCAATATAGGACAGACGAGGGTTGTTGTAAACCTCCAACTTGGCCATTTGTGGGAGGTTGGAGAATGCGCCTCTTTCCACAGCCACAAGCTCCTCCATGTTGTTCATGCTAAGCTCCTCCAAGTGGAGGAAATCCTGAAAGTCGCCCTCCTGCACGCGGACAATGGGGTTCTTGTTAAGGTCCAGGAACTTCAAGTTTGGGAGAGAGCGGAGGGCAGCTTTGGGTACGGCTGTCAGCTTATTGTCAAAAAACGAGAGACTCTCCAGGTATTCCAGTCCTTGAAAAGCTGCAGCAGGTATTTCCCTGAGGCCCATGCCAGCCAGCACCAGACTGTGCAGTTTAGAAAGGGGATGGAAGTTCATGTCCTGCAATCCAAGTATTGGGTTCTCACCAATCATGAGGATCTCAAGGTTCGGGAGAGATACGAACCATTGACTGTCAATAGCCACAAGTCTGTTGGAGTTTAGATGAAGCCTAAGCAGGCTCCCTAAGCCATAGAAGGCATTTGGACCAATCGAAGATATCTGGTTGTGGTTTATATAAAGTTCCTCCAAGTTAGCTAAATCTTTTAGAGAAAAATCGAGAAGTTCTTTAATCTGATTCTCCTCTAGGTAGAGGGTAACGAGTTGGGTTAAATTACTTAATCCGACATCTTGGATTTGCGTAAAGTGGTTCTGAGAAAGGTCAAGTTCCGTGAGGTTGACTAGGCGTCGGAGCTCTGAGGTTACCACTGAGATGTTGTTGCTCTGGAGAAGTAGCACCTGAGTATCAGCAGATATATTCCGTGGAATGGCGCTTAAGTGGAGCTCATTGCAGTCCACAGTTTTAGCCTGATGGTAGACCGACTGAGGGGTGTACCACGGTCGAGTTTCACACACGCACTGTGCTGGGCAGAAGGATACCGCCAGGGAACAGCGACACACAGTCAAAATGAAGCAGGCATAGAGCAGTGAAGTGGAAATGGCAGTTCTCTCCATGCTGGAAATCTGTAGGGAAATCTCAAGTGCTGTCCTACTCGCTGCCTGATTCTTTGAGAAGGTAGACTTCTACAAAATGGTAGGAAGTCCTTGGCTCATTCAGTCCTGAAAAACAGAAATGAAAGAAAATTATACATATTTAAGTTGATATTATATATATTGAGTATTGTTTGTGTTTGTTTGTACATATATACTTTCTTGCCAAAGTGTACATGTACTTCACAGATTTTTTTTTTCAGAATACTCACCAAATTAGACAGCACATTTACACAAATTTCAACTTATTTTCTAAACATGGGAAAGGTTGGAAGGACCTCTTAGAGTGATACCTTATTATTCATATTTTATTCTGGTCAAAGCGAGTGCAGTCACTTGTGAGTGTACTGTATTGTGGCTGCTTGCATGCAAAAATACACCTGCCAAGGCTCACTGAGAGAGAAGCACATAAAAGGAAGCACACATCAAAGACTGAGCCGTCTATCTCAATACTCCCCTGAAATGTAAGTGAGCCTGCAAGAACTGCATGATCTTGTAACCGCTGAGTGTAAGGGCTCTCTGAGGACCTATAACTATAAAGTGGTGGATGCAAAGTGAGCATCGATGTAGTAAAAATGATTCAAAGCACTTTATTTCACTCTAAATCTCCACAATACAAAATAACCTGGGGACACCACAAAGCTCCAAAGTGTATTTAAGTCTAAAATATATTAAACACTTTTGAACATAATTATCAAGTATTTGTGTCAATGCTAATTTGGATCAGCTCCCACTTGACCATATTCACGTGGGTATAAAAGGCAGAGCTGCATAACCCTAAATATGATGTGTCTGATTTGTTAATAGATTAATAGGAAAATTGAGATCTTTCTACAATAATGCTTACACAGATTAAATCTAAATTAAAATATGAATCTCTGGTAGAAAACTTGATGTTGCTCTAAAACAAAATCCCTGTGGCATCAAACACACACACACATACACACACATGCTCACAACCCTTTGTTTGCTAATGAGCTGAACTGAACTGACAGAAAGTGAGAGGAGGGGAGCTGGAGGCTAGAGAATGCTAATAGAATCTGCTACAAAACGAATCTTCAAACGTCTGAACTAGTGTTCTTCACTTCTAGCCCTAAAGGGCCACAACACTGCTAGGTTTACTGTGTTCCTGAACCGCAACACCTAATTTAGCGCATGAAGAGCTGGATAATTAGCCGATGAGCTGAATTAGGTGTATTCACAAAGATAGACACAGGCATTCCAGTGCTGTGTTCCTCTAGGAGTGAGAGTGAAGAACACTTGTCAAAATTATAACCACAGATGGTCAGACAGGTGTATCCTCATTGTCTCTCCTTTTCAGAACATGACAGATACTGAACAGTATGAAATCTGATTTAAAAGTCTCATTACAACTTACAATATGAACCCATTGTCTGGAGTTCCTGTGTCCTGTAGAATAAAGTTATTTACATTTTTAAAAAATGTAAAAATATCACTAGTGGTGATTTAAAGATGGTGTCATACACATCCACAACTAAACAACAAACACTCTAGCTGGAGTCTCGGATTACCCCAACTGGTTTAGCATAGTTTTACTCCCAAAATCAAATATAACTAAGTATGACACTCAGAATGAGCATCTGCCAGGTGTTGGAGCTCTTTTTCCCCACTGGAAGATTAAGAAAATACAGACGACAGGAAGAGAAAGAAAGGGAGTGGGGTGCAGGAGCTGAACCAGGGAGCTTTATTTTTATGGTTTGCTGTGTTCTATGTTAGAACAGGGTACAAGTAAAGTAAAGTAGTCTGAGCTGCACTCTAATTAATGATATCTGCGCTGTAAAAATAGTTATAACCTGGCTAAAATATTTTTTGCTAATGTATCCACTCTGTTGGGCTAAATGCTAAAGCTAACAGCTAATGGCTAAAACATGCATATTTCTTCATAATGTTTAGATAAAAACTTTTCAGATTATTTAATCATTGTCCTGTTTTATCCTGTTAATGTACAGAATCACACAAATGTCAGAATCAAACAGACTTAACAGCAGTTATATTCTGCCGTGCATAGGCAATTTTGGGCAAAAATGAGTTATTACCATTTTTGGGAAAATGGACATCAGTTTTATCATGTAGCAAAATATCTCAAGTTAATGTTGTTTTTTTGGTAAAAATGAAATGCTGTTTTGCCATAACTTCCAAAAACTGAGAGAATACCCAGGCAGAATACCTTAACTCGCTGCACTCTAGAACACTTTAATTATGTTACAATGAAGTCAAGGCAGTCTGCCTTTGTTTTACCAAGCACCAAATGAAAATGCTGTTTGCAGTGCTAAAGTTACGGTGTTATTTCTATGTACTATATGTAACGGGAGCACGTTTTCCACAAACATTTAACCCAAATAAAATAAACATGCAAACATAAAACAAAACTGTTCCTGACACACAAACTATAGCGTACACATGATCAACGGTGTGCCATTTGCAAGACACTATATATCAAAACCTGAATACTATTAACTCCATTACAATATGTTTGTGTGTATGTATATATATGTACATGTACAATAATTCTAAAATAGATGTTTTTATTTATACCTCTTAAAGTATTATTTTATTTAAAGTAATCCAGTACTGTTGTTGCCTTAAAGTTCTCATTACATTTTATTTTACAATATTCTATTTATGTAATATTCAGCCTTATTAGACATAACTAAATGTTATTTTAAGGCTATAATTCTTATCATAATTATGTGTGTAAAATCCCAACTGTTCAATAAATTATAAGTTAAGATATTATGCCTTTTTACGACCCATTATTGTTTTGCAGGAAATGCAAAAGCAGTATACAGTAACTTCCGAATAAGCATCAAAAGTCAAGTTTGAGCTTAACATTTTTTATGTAGATAAATGTATTAATTATGACAACTACTTGGTAAATTTTCAGTTTCCTACCTATCATACAATTGGCTGGACAACAAAAAAACTTTAATCACTTTTCCTAGTTTCCCACTCTGGTAAGTCAATGGGCCCGATAATGCACATGGCGCAACATGCTTTCGTCACTTGCGCAACCCATCATTGTTATATTGTGCGAGCGCATCGTGCATTTTTCCGCCAGAAATCTGCGCTGTGATTAGGGCAGATGGCAATGCGCTGGGTGGGGCGGGACATTGGAAAGAAGGGGTGTGGTGAGGTGCATAGCGCGAATTTGCAACATTATGAGAAGTGTAAGTCATTGCACCACTGACCAGAAAAAACCTGGTTTTTAGTCATTCGCGCATTGGACGCCTGTTGACAATGCACCCACACGCAGCTTCTTTCATAAGCAGGAGCGAGCAGCGGCGCACGTTTAAAAAACATTTTCATGTGATGGAAAACTTTATGCAGTCCTCAAAATATAAAATTAAAATGTATATCACATACATCACACCATGATTATTGTTAAAAT
>JBBKCR010000016.1:13465452-13476581 GCA_037577295.1 Ladigesia roloffi
TGTGGCGGTCACCACAAACAATTTCCTTCGGGATAAATAAAGTTTTCTGATTCTGATTCTGATTCTGATTCTGATTGCTTATATAACACAATTGAACTGATAAATGGAGAAGAACACTGCCAGTTAATAGAGTTATACCAGTTAATAGAGGCTCATGCAAGCCAGTATTGCACTGAGTGATGGGGATGGTGAGGGTGATCTTACCAACCCTGAACCAATCGTGCTCTTCTGGACTTCCAGCCAAGAATGACTCTGGAATCACAACTTCCTGCTACCACAGCCTATGCTATACTATGGCAAGTATAACGCAGTTACTGAAATAAGATGTTTTACATTTACTTTGTGTGTAGAACTTTGCATTACAATAGTACTAAAACTTCAGTGCATTTTTTTCAAAGTTACTGCTAATTTTACCCAGCTTTTTCATTTGTGAAGAGTGCCATCAGATGAGCAAAAACTGATGAGCATTTCATTCTGTTATCCTGATTTCTGTAGGTTACAGCATCAGTAAAGATTGACTTATAGTTCCCTGTAGCTGTTGATGCTTAAAGACCCTGTTATAATAATAAAGGCCAGTGTAAGTTTGATCTAGAATTATTTCTAGATTTTAGCGGGAGACCAAACTGATCCTAAAGTATCCATGAAAATGTTTTCTCTGACAAAAATATGCTTTCCAAAATGGGGTTCCCTCTACAGAAACAAGTACCTGGAGCTTTACTTTTTGGCAGCTTACCACTGCTTGTCTGTAGGGTTACTGAGAACAGGTTAAGGACGCTTTATCAGTGGAGTGAATCAGTGCTAATGCCATCTTACATGATGAAAAAACTATTTTCTTCCTTATGAAAAAATACATGCCGATTTGATTGGTCCTTCATGCCAACACGTTCAAGATATATCTATACGAAGGTCTATTTAGGTCTGATTTGGTCAGTGCGCAATTCACAAAACTAGAATATGAACGGATTAAAAAGAACATGTTATGTAAAAGTGGGTATTTGATTCACAGCGCTGTTATCATGTCACTATGCACAAGCTGTTCTTCATGATGAGGACAAATAAACTAAAACATCATCAGCTCACAGCTTGGTGTATTCTGGATCATCATAAACAACAATGCTCCATATGTTACCAAAGCAGCTTACCAACAGTAAATTATGTTCCACATTGGACAACACTGGTCAGATACATGTTTACTCACCATGAATGGTTTGTATGGTACAGTTGTTTCTGTTCATTTCTTTTCAGTGACATCAGCCTTATTTGGGTCACCTCCAGGTTAATGATGTGATCATCAGTGCATATGAGCAATGTTCCCCATTTAACTAAGAGACCAAATATAAAGCACACAGGCAAGTGGAATAAGGGCATTTCTGTATTTAACAGATGAGAATGGCTGTTTTCCCTAAGATAGGATGTCCTTTGCCTCGTAATATCTGAATTAAGGCATGTGATTACATGCTTTTGGTCTTTGTTCAAAAAGTGCATTTGAAAGGTATGGGTTTGCCTATTGACTGGAGTAATGCACACATTAATGCTGAACTGTGGTCAAGGCACATGGGGTTCTCTCTTGAAAACACAAATAAGGCCCCGTCTTGCTTAATATTTTTAATAAAGGGTTTTCAATGTACAGTTCATTGTTCATGTAATTTGATCCATGACAAAGTCTGAATTGTGTCCAGGAAAGCGGCCCTTTGAGACTGTGGTAATTACGATTGTAATTATGTAACAAAAGCAGTCAGCTCAATTAAAAAAAAGTAGACAGAGCAGCAGTATATAGAGCATTGGCATGCAAATTGTAATCAGTGCCTCCCCTCACACAGCAACCTGTGGCTATGTCCCTGGCCCAAACTGCTCGATCAAAAACAATCACATCCCTTGAAATCCGGGATTAAAGTGGGATTAGGCAGGCAAATATTAATTCCCACAGGGTCTGGGCACAGGACCAGGCTGAGACGTTTGTGTCTGGGCCGACTCTCACCCAGCTGAGAGGATTTCCCAGATAAATAGCAGGGACAGGGAGAGTTTCTACCACAAATGCTTTTTTATTCCTATCTGTATTTTGCAGCTTTACTCCCCCAGTGAGAAGATAACGATAATCTCTCAAATGTTATTGTTATCAGCTTTCTTCCTTTTGCTGCGGGGTAACAGGCCATGTGCCATGGCATGACGTGATTTTACAGGACTGGATTGTTCTGTTGTCATTGCGGGATATGTAGATGTAATGGATCAGATGTATTGATCGTGCATTAGGGGGGAAAAAGCCCTGAGTCAGCAGAGCAGCACAGAAAATATGAGGTGCTCATGCACTTAACCAAACCTGCTTTATCCTTTTGTCACCCTTATTTACAACAAGTAAACAATTACAACAAGTAAATAAGGACCCAACATTTACCAAGCATTCTAAAACATGAGTTATGGAATGACACAGGGCATCCCTGTTGATAAAACTGTAATTATAAAGATGTAAACGGCTAATCGAATTCTGGATAAGAAATGACTACAGTAAGTTGTATATGACATCAGCTTGAGTAAGCAGGTAAGTGCAGGGAGATGAGGTGTTCATGAGCTCAGCTTACACCCCCTTTAACCTCCACACATGAAAATGGATTAAATAAGCAGGCCTCTCTGAGACCGGTCTGAGTCATAGCCAGACATGCCATCCTGAAAGATAATACAAACAGCAGAGCAAATCCTTCACCAACAATAGGGTTTCCACAATTCCACAAAAGAAGACATTTCAATTTTCTAATTTCTGCGGTTGAATACCATGCATATAGCTTCATTGTTCTGGTTCCCTCTTCTGGAAAGAGGTAAAGAGACTAATGCCACTACCTACAAGGATTAAAGAATGAAAATACAAAACTATTGGACTGTCCATACAGTCAGACTGAACGACAGACACAGACATACAGACAGGGATGGATGGGTGGGTGGGTGGATGGATGGATGAACAGATAAATACAGAAAGGGATAGACAGACAGCTAGATACAGTCAGATGGACAGATGACAGATAGAAATAGATAAATAGATAAGCAGAAAGCTACAAAGACAGACAGATATAAAGAACAATAAATATAGACAGACAGACAGACAGACAGGTAGATATATAGATAGATAGATATATAGATAGACAGACAAACAGAGAGATATATAGATAGATAAACAGAAACAGATGTCTAGATAGATAAATGTAGACAGACAGATAAATGTACAGATAAATAAGCACAGAGAGACAGATGTGTAGACAGATAAACAGACAGACTACATCCCTTGATGTTGTAAAACAGGGCAGAGTGAGATCAGAGAGAGAAAGAGAGATCAGTGGCAGTCTCCCTGGTTATGAAGCATTGCTGCAGCCATAACTCCTAATGACTGTCACAGCGCCACGGGTCGCCTGCCTATGCAGGCTCATTAGGGCGCGACATTGATAAATAGGTCATTGGGATTCAGTGTACGCTAAAGGACAAAGCAGCAACTGTGCACTATGAATACACACCACCAGAGGAGAGTGAGGGAAAAACAGAAAGTAGAAAGGACAGGGTGAAACAACACAAGATACAGAAAGAAACAAAGAGAAAGAGAGAAAGAGAGAGAGAAAGAGAGAGAGAGAGAGAGGTAAGCAGCAGGATGCTGGTTCATGTTGGCTTCAGAAACTTCTGTGCAGAGCCAGATGTGAGCACCACTCTATTTTGAGAAATAGGTTCAATTATGAATATTTCAACATGTGATACAACATGCAACAGAAAAGTCCCAGCTCAGTGTCTCTCCCCCATTCCTTATTCTTTGCTCTCTCTCTTTGGGAAAGGTCAGAGACACTATCTTCATAGACCAGGAGCATTTCACCTCTTACAGACTGGACACCAAGGTATAGGAGATTGACATTAATTAACTCTACCTCTGCAGGCCCTTTCCATGACCTGTTTGAAAGTGATGAGTCTAATTATAAGAGGAAGGACAACCAGCGCTCATTAGATGAGGTTTGAAACTGATAGGCTGATTAACAGGATTTCCTCATGGACTTAAGATCTCACTGTATACAGAGACAGCACTGCTGTCTTGACCCCAATTCTTAACATTAGTGTAATATGCTCAGTCTGAAGACAGCAGTAACATATCAATACAGGCACCAGATCAAAAGCACTTACAGTCCAAGTACACTTAGAAACACTAGCAAGAGTAGGGCTGCAGCAAAATTTAATGTATAAGGAGACTCAGTGTTATTGATGCAAAACACAACACTAAAGTGACTTTGGTTCTGATAGTTTGTGTATAGTTCCAGATCAGGTGTGTGTGTGTGTGTGTGTTGATTGTATAAGGTAGAATGATTGTATGATATTGAATGTGGTGGCATGGGTTCAGCTGATTGTATAATATTGAATGTGCTGTTGAATGTTGTGAAAATGTACACATTTTGTAAGATAAATTTGAATGGAAATTCAGCTATATTTTCATATAGAACATAACTTTATAAATGTTTTTGTACTGTCATGAGAACACAAAGAAAACATTTTTGTGACGGCTAAATGTGCTGAAAGTCAAGGTTGTTTTTAAGGACTTTGACATAAAAACGACCTGGAATTTCTTCACCAGCTGCACAGAGATCTGTGTCTGGGCCGAGAAAGACATTCTTTTCCAGAACCCACATAATGCCAGTCCTCCCCTGATTCATCTTGAATGTTTCTCTTGTTTTTCATTTTGTTCTTCTTAAAGCCCAGTAGTTTTATTACTCAAAATTAAAAGGCTGCTGAGCTCAGTTGATGTCCAATGTCTGTTTTAACCAGCAGGTCTCTAAAGTACAGTCATCCTGAAGAAGCCTGAATAAGACGCCCCACTGATGACCAGTAAATGATTTACCTGTTTGTACCAAAGAAAACGACTGCGCATACCAAAGAAAAGTCAGTTTGTACTAACCTTTATATTTTCGTTAAGGGTAACGTATTAAACTTAAAATGAAATGGAAGTGTTTTGCAAGCATATTTAGGTTTTGAACTATAAAAAGCATTTTAGGCATTTTATTTTACCAAAACCCAACAGTGCAGTTTTTACTATATGTGGGTGCTCTTGAAACATAACCCCTGCAAAAAGCAGGGATTACTGTATTAGAAAAAAAATATGTATGTATTTTTATGTAAGCTGGTAGGTAACTGATATTAAAATGCATATAATGAATATAATGCATATAATAATATGTAAAACACAGCAGTGTAACACACATACTGCGGTTATTGTACGTACAGTTTGCCAAGACATGAGCCATTTTAAGATCCCTAATTTATTTTACCCCACAAATATGGTAGAAGAAGCATATGTTCTACAGTCAACGCCTGAGGAAAAACCGCTAAAGCTCTCACAGGTGGAGCAGTAAACAGAGAGCTAATAGGGAGTTAATGAGCCGTGTTTAGGATCATCATCAGCAGGCCAGTGGGTTAACGGCAATTAAACCCAAACTGCATCAAGCTGTCACAGGAGTCCATTCAGCTAAATTACAGATCCCTGACCTCTAATACACAAACTTCTTATGTGCCACCTGCATCTCAATCAGCAGCACAAACCACACCGGCTATGAAAAGACTTCAAATAATCAGACCATAACCAACAAAAGTGTCAGAAGCCACTGGATAGCTTTTTGTGTTCACTGCAACACTGCAAAAGGCTGAAAATAGGCTGAAATATTTTTTGAGAGAGGATCAGAAATTGATAGGAATGACTAACAGACACGTTTTAAATGCCTTGTTCTGAAAAGAAATCTTTACTATTCATAATTGAATGAAATTTATTTTCCTAACCATGATCCTTGATCTGACCTGCTCATTAATTCACGCCCAAACCTCAGAAATATTTGTTCATCAGCAATCCAACCTGCAATGGAGGCGCTGTTTCATCACTTATTGAGCGTACCAGCTAACAGTGTACAAAACTGGTGGAAAATGTCTGGAGAAGTAACAGCTTTAAACAAATTTATTTAACACTCATCCACTTAGCTCACACAATGCTGATCACCCAAGGTCTAAATTTGGTTTCTTTAGTTCAGGTCAAACATTGGAAATCAAGAGTCAAACGTAAACTTCTCTCAGTCCATATCCAGCTCTTCAGGACACAGTATGAATTTTCACTGAGCAAAACTACAATCATTTGACTGATTCTAAGTCAGTACTTGTCTCAAAGGCTGCTAACAGTATTTGACTACACAGTGAAGTTTTGTTCAAGGCAAGTCCTACTCTGTCCTAAACCACATCCACTAGTTTGTACCATCCTAATGAAGAGCTGGATATTGTTTGAGAGGTAAATAACGTAAACTAGCACATAATGTGTGAAAGTTGATATCCATTCTGAATATGTTTTTTCTCAGAAGGTTAGGTTTGGCAAATGGAATCCAGCCTTCTCTTGCATTTTTTTTACTGCATAAACATCTTTCTCTCCTTCTTTCCCTTTCAACTGCAACATTCCCTGCAAACAAGACAGACGCAGTCTTTCATCATTCTGCATCACACGCGCACACACCCATTTCAACTTGCAGCCAAGTGAAATCAAAGCAAAGTTTGCTGAAGTGTTCTGGGGTTTTGTTAATCAGAGCATCGTGGTTAGGTCCTGCTGTGTCGTCGCCTCTCTCCCAGCCTTTAATTAATAGCCCCCTCCCCTTCGGCCTGGAGGGCCACCAGCCCCTGAGGAAGGATGACACCAAAGATGGAGACTCCTTTAGGGATGTGTATTTTCAGTCTGTACATTTTTTTTTTTTGGTTTTGTTTTATAGACCGTCTTTCGTCTCATCGCATTTATAGGACACACAGGGCGGCTGGGGAAAGCTGAAATCTTGACACTTTTTAAAGTTATTTTTAGCTGTTTTGGTTTCCGTTAGAAGACTCTGAATAATGACATGCTCACAGCCGGCATGGCTTCATTAGATGAAGTCATTTGCGCTGTATTCAGGACTGCAGTTTGTGTGGTATTTTAGGTCTTAGAGAAGGATCTGAGTGATAAACCAGGCAGGCATTGAAAGTTGAATTAAAAAATAATAGTTCGAATGGATCGCTAAGCACGAAATCACTAATTGGCTTTCATTCATTATTTGGATATATGTGGTTTATTCATGATATATTGACTGCAGTTGGAGTAAATTTAGAGCAGAAATTTGGACCGTGGGGGAAGTTGCAATACAGCAGAGAGGGATTTGACTGAAGAAGGTGCCGAAAAAAAATGTTGAGTGACAGAACCTTTACCCTTTAATATCCGCCTGTAATTTTTGGTCCAACACCTGCGTTGTTATCTTGTGTTCCCCAGAGGGGAGCGATGGAGGATTTTATCCAAGTCAGCTTTGTACTGAGGCCGTACTGCTGCCTATGAAATAGACATTAACCCCGTCCTGGCTGGCCAGTTAAATTGCCTGGACAGACAGTGAAAGTGCAGGGAAATTATAGGGAGGAAAATGTGTGACAAGGTGGAATTTACTGCCTGCTATGTGTGGATCAGATGATCTGTCAAATTCCAATTGCCTCAATTTGGGTCCAAGTTGCAGGGTTCAATGAGATCACAACTGGTTGCAAACTAACTTGTAATCTACATACATTTTAACAGCTCTTCAAATGCAAATTTGAGAAAAAAAAAAAAGAAAGAAAATGTTTATATTACAATTTTAACCTGGTTGGGGAATGACTGGACAATTCTGCAAAGTATATATGAAGTTTGTAAACACTACTACAAGTACACTTTTCAGTCCATGCAGTACATATACAGACACCTTTATCAAAACTAATTGCAACTATAATATCAAAAAACATTTCCATCTGTCCAATTATTCAGCCGATATGTCCAGTAAAGTTATCAGGATTGTTTCAGGTTAGATTGCATTCAGAATATGGCATAATACTGGGCAGCTGTAAAAGAGGATATATGTGCATATCAGCCCTAATGTGCAGGAACTTAAAAATCAGTGGAACAACATTTTTTTTTAATGGCCATGTAGTTTTTGATGCATAAAAACAAGTGCAAGTAATAGATGAACCTCAATGGCAAAAATGGAAAGACTAGAAAAATGGCTATGATGGTGTTTTGTGTTCATCAGTTTAACATATAGCCTTTAGAGAATGGAATATTCACGACACACTCATATCTTCACAAATGACTGGTTTATTGATGTTTTTCTTTCTGTTAAAATTCCATCAATTTAGTGGCAGGACGCTCCCTGAAACTGAAAAGTCCATGGGACCTCAATATCAGCTGATACTGTTGGCAGACTGATATATAAGACATGCTTTCATCACAACAGAGCTAACAGCAGGATCTCCCATAACAAAAATAATGGACAATAACATCAACATAAAGAACAAAACAGTGTTTTTATTCACTTTTTTTAATATTAGTTCCATATTTCTTTAAAAAACATTAATATCTGTAACATACACACAAACAAGGTAGAATGTGCAGATTAAAAATAATTTTGTCTCTCTTTCCAGTAAATATAATATTTCAACATTTAAGAAAAATAAAAGCCCCTCGGTCCCTTTTCGTAAATAAACTCCCAGAGAGAGCGGCCCTCATCTGGGAAAGGGAGGCCAGGCTACAGATCTGAAATCCAAGTCCCATAGTCAGTCAGGACTAGTACTACAGAATTTTTTTTAACACAAATATACGTGTAGCGCAAGATTCCCAGCACATTACTGAATACTGAACCATACAATAGTAGTTCCCACATTACATTTCAAAGAGGAAAAATCAAGTGAAGAGACACCCGACAACAGCAGATATTACTGGATTTTTCAGTAACTTTTCAAAGACACGATAATACGAGGCAAAAATGAATTGTCTTAACAGTTTTGAGCCACCTGCGCTTTCACTTGGCTACCTCAGCTTTGATTTTCCATTTGGATTTTAAAACTGAATTATTGGCAAACCCAAAGCACATCTTTACTCATCTCCTGATAAGTGGAAAAAAACATTTTTCAGCAGTATCTTGGATGCTCACAGCTAATGGCAGCAAATCACAGCAAAAGTGGACAACATGGAGCTTTGCTGGTATTTAAAGCAGGAACAAACAGCTCTTCACCCCATAATACACCTGTTCCTCCTTCTATGTTTATTTCAATTATTTAGTAAATGGCTTTTTAATATTTGTGTGTAACATGTCTCCACTTGCATAAAGATTAAAATAACTAACATTAAGCACATTCTGGTAATAAATTACAATTTTTGTACAATTTTGGAGAGGGAAAGAAACCAATTACAAAACTTATTTTAAATGTAATTTAAACTTTTGAAAACCAGGGAAGTAAATTTAAATAAGTTCCCCACATGGGAAAAAAAAGGTAATAACTAACATTGATTAACAAAGTAATACTAAAGTGCGGGTTCAAACGATGGGCCTATCAAGTCAACTGATAAACACCTTGTCAATTCTTGAACATTAAATATTAAGGCCTATTTCCTCTTAACATGGTAATCAAAGTACAACAATGAGTAATTGAACAGTCTTCATTGATTCAAAGAGATACAGCATTGGTTAGATTTGTTTGGCTTCAGCATCTCCTGCCAAGCTCAGGGAGAGGGATAGGATAGACAGTTTCTCTCCAACCCTGCAATAACCCCCCCTTGTCCAGGTACAGCTGGATCAGCTGGAACAGGCAGCCTTTGCATAGTGAAATTTTCACGCAATGAATTCCATTACTAAGTAAGTAATTTCTGTGAAATTAAAATGATTACCAGCAAGCAGGCAACATTATCCCATTGTAAGGAATCTGATTTATTTTTTTACTGGCTGATATCAGATTAAATAAATAATTATTTAACATATGTATATGGTTTGTTAACAGCATTCTGATTGGTTGCTTCATAAATGTTACAACATTTGAGAGGATTACAAGGGTGAGTTTCAAGCAAGTCTTTCCATTTGGAGATTCAAATGAGATCTAAATCTTGCTTCATTGAAGTTTTAAGCAACTAAAGCTGTGCCAAAGTTTCACCATGCAAAGTCAGTCTTAGGTTAGACTGCACCAGCAAAGTTGGAGACACTTAGCGGGAGCAGCGGTTTTATGTCAACAATACAAAAATTCGATAGCTGGATTTACAATTAGTCATGAACAGCTCTGACAATTTAGTGCATTCACAAGAAAACTTCACTCTTTTTTGGACAACTTCTTCTCTTGGCCCTTTGCAGCCTTGAGGCTTTCTATTCCAGGAGCACAAAATCAACCCCTTCAAGTTTCCTCATGATTAGGCCAAAACAGTAGAAAGCAAAGGTGCTTTTTTCTGTCTTCTGGAAAAAATTTTTTTTTTGCAGATGTAAGATCTTTGTGAAAAGAACAGTGACATTCATTTCTAATTTGTTTTCCTTTTTGTCGTGACTGGTACAAACGTGAGACAAAAGATTGTCATAAGAAGCAAAAACATGCACAAGAACATTCCAATATCTGCCGAACGATAGATAGTCAACATGTTGCACAGCCTAACAAGTATATAAGCAAATAGGGCATCAGTTTCTGCATACTATTACCCCATACCTCTTTCCCACATCCCCAAAACAGTGTAAATATCAATAATATTGATCTACATACAGAATTACAATCATATACTCTGCAATAAAAATATATGGCTTTCTCTCTTTCTAGCTTTCAGTTCTCTTCTCTTTACCTCAAAGTTAATGAGTGATGTCCTTATATGGGGAAAAAAGGAATTCATGGATGACTGAGTGTGCAGTGTGCTGTCAGTGTATTGATCTGCGCGGATGGTATTCATGTCTATTGATGGTAAAAGTGGCGTCATATCTACCGGAACAGCAGTAAAATGTAAAAAAAAAAAAACGAAATCAGGCTTTCTGAAAGACAAGCAATCCAGACTTCTAACTCCATACATAAAACATGACAGGAAAAGCACAGAGAGAGTTGTAATGCAAAATTAGGAGTCTGGGATAAAATAATATATGGTTTTGTTTTTTTTTGCATCCCCATGTTATCATCTGCATATTTTACAATCATCGGACATTAATTTCTCATGATTTACACTGACATTTTAAATAAGAAAATGTCATCGTTTTCTCTCTTCTACGTCTTGTATGCTTTTGAAAGGTAAATAAAAAAAGACCTTGAACTACACTGACATTTTTTACTACATATGGTGTACACACACACACACACACACA
>JBBKCR010000016.1:13490016-13506584 GCA_037577295.1 Ladigesia roloffi
TCACGATAATACGGTATACCACGGTAAAATAGGGAGGCGGTATGACGGTATCAAAATTTGGATACCGAACAAGCCTACAAAGAATGTACAAAATTTTTTTTGTCAGAGCTCAGGGGAAACATTTTTACAAAACCCTAAATATATCTGTTCAAGACATGTCTGGAAAAGATTTGTTGTCCCATACTGACGATAAGAAGCAAACAAATAGTGCTTTTTAGCATTGTGCAAACTGCATGTCACCACATACTTGTGTTCAAAACATGTTCTTCTAAAGTCATCTATTAACAAATGTTGTTGGGTAGTGTCAATTTCTGATACTGGTTTTGATAAAATGTTTTAAAATCTATAAAAAATACACATAAAAAATTACACAGGTTAGGTAACAGTGGTAACAGCCATCTTAACGCTTAAGTTTGTGTGTCCTTACACTCAGAGAAGTCACATCAGAAACTCAATTTGATTTAGCAGCCTTATATGTATGATTTAACAACGCGATGCAAATGCAATCAAAAGTGTGATAATTTAGACATGCATTTTGCCTCAGCATTAATTGGTTAACGTTAACCTGTATTATTTTAGTTAGGCTAGCATCAAAGCTCTCATATAATATTAAAGAAAATTAGTTACATTTATTTAAAATTGATTATTGAACCCAAACTGGAAACTAATTTTCACCACATCACCAAGAATGTCTTATTACATTAGTGAAAAATTTTGTGATTGTGACATTTAACTGAACTATTTCACTAATCCTAAAATTATTCCTCCTACTGTCAGATAGAAGGAGGCTCACCTCATGTGCTGGCCGATCCAGGCTGGTGGGTTTAGGTATGTTGTCCACAGGAAGCTCTGTTTTGATGGGTTTGGGGGAGCTCTTGCAGGGTGTCTGAAGGGACTGGATGGTGAAGGTGGAGTAGAGCCCTGACTTCATGTAGTCATTGCGAGAGCTGCGCTGAACAGAACTGGGGGAAGAGCGCTGTGTCTGCAGGGTCTTGGAAAGGCAGGCCGTAGTGTTTGCACTTCCCCCTGCTGATTTTTGCTGGATAGATATCTCCACCTTCTCTCCACAACCAACCATCTGGCCATCCTCAGGCCCACGGGGCCCATCCGCCGAATTAGGGTCAGGAAAGGTGACAAACTTGTACACAAACTTCTGACCGCTAACCTTCTTTATTATATTCTGTTTAAAACAATAGACAATAAGTTATATTACTCTAGTGAATTCTCATAAAATGAAAGTACACTCAGAGTATAACCACTTTTTCCCTTACTGCCATGGTGTTACATTTAAGGTGGCTGATATGAAAGCATTATTGCAAAAAAATATCTGATATTCTTTCACTGGGGCAGTAATTCACTGTCGGTTTTTGGTAAGACATGAAAATAGGTGAAGCGACTGCTGAAAATCTAGCTGTGTTCAGGGGCTGAATACTTTATTTTATTAAACCTCAACAAACAGTGACAAACGCCTTTTAAAATAACTGTCCTTGTTTTTAGTGTCTTAAAATCTGTTTATGAATCTGCTGTGCTTTTGCTCCGGACGACTGAATTGTTAATTCACATTTTGTCATTTTCAGTGACATCACAGACCATCTCTCTGACACATACTGTTAAGACGACCATATGTGCTATCTCCTCTTATATTACAAAGAAAATAACCACAAAAAACTCATTTTAAAACTATCAATACTTTTGATGTTGGATCCACAACAAACTGTTGATGAATACTACTAATAAAAACCATCAAAATCATCCTCATCGTAATTATAACAACAATGATAATAATAATAACAACAAGAGTGTGTATATATATATATCATACATCTCAAACCTCAGAAGAGGTTTGAGATGTATGATACATGATGGTATGTACAGCATATTGTAAATATCTGTTGTATTACAATAATATATTTTTGACATATCACCCAATTTTACACACCAAGAGATGGTTTCCTAGCCACAGAGTGAGAGTGTTATGTTTAAAAGTCAAGTCCCTCTAAGGACAGTGACTAACTTTCAGGCCATTCTCCCCTTCAGACACTCTCTCACAGACCCAAATTTGAGTCTAAATAATTTTTGGACAAAAAAGGATTTACAAAGGAGAACAACAAAAAACAATGCAGATAAAATGTACACACACTCATTCTCCCCACATCCAAAAACACTTACCTTATCATAGTAATAACGCAGAGCACGGCTCAGCTTATCATAATTCATGTTGGTTTTGTTCTTGCGAAGCCCCCAGAGCCGTGCCACCTCCTCAGCATCCAGCAGCTTAAACTCACCGTCACCAGATGTCCAAGAGATCAGGTGCCGGTGGCTTTGGTCATCCAGCAGGTGTAACAAGAACTGCCACAATGTAATGGATGGATCCATGGCTGAAAAAGAATGGAAAAAACAAAACAATTATAGCAAACCTAATTTTCTCCCTGAAATGCCTAAATATTTATCAATTGTGTAAGTCAGGAAAATTATATACCTAACTCAAAGCACAGATTGCTTTTTGGTTATGAGGTATATCCTAAATACAGCTTACCTTTTCTGGTTAACACTATCACAGCCTGCTCTTATGTCATATCGATTGTTTGACATCTGTTATAGCACATAAAAACCGGGCAGTAGTGTTGTTTTTAGTTAGTGAACCCAAGTTCCATTACTTAATTGTAATGCAGAGGGTGTACTACTGCAAGGATTTTTTTTTATTTGCATTCTTCTGAATTAGCTCAGAGATTAAAACTGTAAAAGATAGACATTAAAAAGTTAGAGAAATTAAAGCTACGCAAATTAATTCAGTTGTCCAAGTCTTTCTTTTTTTTATATATATACACCAATTTTGCACCCAGTATATTATGACAGCTCACTAGTCCGGACTTGTGGTCTGCTTGTGCGTGGAGCTGCAGCCACAGGGGAAAGGGATTCAATGACCTTGAAAAGGTTGACTAGCGGAGACGTATTAGTTACTAACAAATTTGTCAGAGTAAATTAGTAAATATTTGTTCAATCTGCCCCTTTTTTCTATTAGAATTCTTTTTTAATTCCACTCCCCTCCCTTATTTTGGGAGAAGCTTTTGGCAGCTGGAGGCCTGGTGGTTAGGGAGTTGCCACTGTAATCAGAGGGTCGTGAGTTCAAATCACAGGGCTCCTAGAGGCACCGCTGAAGTACTCTTACGAAAAGTACTATCCCCGCTCACTGCTCCCCAGGCACCTTGTCAGTGGCTGCCCACTGCTACCCATGATCCATCCATTTTCTACCCCTTTATCCCGCACTCGGGTTCGGGGGGGGACTGGAGCCTATCTCAGTTACTACTGGCGAAGGCGGGGTACACCCTGGACAGTCGCCAGCACAGGCCACACACTCTCACACATTCACACTCACAATCACACCTAGGGGCAATTTAGCGAGCTCAATTAACCTATCCCCAATCACGCGTGATTTTGGTGGTAGGAGGAAACCAGAGTACCCGAAGGAATCCCACGCGGTCACGGGGAGAACATGCAAACTCCACACAGAAACACCCTGCGCCCAACCAGGGAGTTGAACAACGCTAACCCCTGCACCACCGTGCCGCCCGCTACCCATGATGAATAGGTTAAATAAATAGAAAAAATGTCATGTTGTTCACACTGTGTTCTGTGATTTGATGTATTCACATGTGAATATAAGAGGCCAATTCTCTCTACTTATTTTGTTACTGACAGATGTGACAGTATACCATCCATATTTGGGCATGGATCATCTAAATAAATCTGACTATATATCTGCCTGCAGCAGTTTAGCTCTGCCCATTGAGATTAACTGTTACTTTTTTAGACTGGACCCAGTCAATCAGAACAGTCTGCTTAAATCTGAGGACAAAACAGAAGTCACACAGAAATGAAAAATAAACTCCCCAACATCACAAATGAATCTCAGGCAGAAAATAAAGTACAAGAAAAATGCAAGCAAAGCACATGACCTGCTGGTAGACAGCTGCAACAGACAGGGCAAGGCCAAGACAGAGATAACGATGTTGCAATGCAATGCAAGCAATATTTAAAGCTCCATCATTCACTCATGTCATGGCATTTTAGTTTATGAAGCAGGAGAAACTGGTTTTGATCTTTATTCACCACACATGTGAAAGCTGCCTTTATTAATCAGGGGATCTGTAAATCTTAAAAGGTTAGACTCATTGTTTTATTACACATTGATTGAAACTGGATCATTGATAAAAACTCACTGCATTATTATATAAGAAATGTTTGATTTACAATTAATTCACATTCACTGGCAACAGACCAATAGAAACTGCAATTCTGACCTGTACTTAATTTGAAGGAATATCTTTTGTATGTACTATTACTATGAAATTTCAATGTTTGTTTGTTGATACATAGATTAGTAGTCCCCAAACTTTATTTCGTCACGACCTGGTTTAATACAAGAAATAAAGTCATTTTTTCAAAATAAAACATTGTTTAGTCTCTGATAGTAAATAAAAAGGAAATACTGTAATTTTTCCGTGCAGACCGCGGACTGGTACCACGTGACCCATGGCCCGGTACCGGTCCGCGGGCTGCACTGAAAAATTACAGTATTTCCTTATTATTTACTATCGGAGACTAAACGATGTTGGGGGTTGGGGACCGCTGCTTTAGAGGACACTGCAAAGCAACCCTAAGCCAACTATTATATATATATTTTTTTAATTCTGTCAATGTTAATAGTCTGATAAATAAGAAATCATACATATAAACACTTCAAATGCCACTGCAAAGCAACCTTACGTACCGGTAGGTGTAAGGCACTATATAAATCATTTTTATGGTTCGTAGTAATACTAGTAATAGTAGTAGAAGTAGTAGTAGTAGAAGTAGTAGTAGTAGTAGTAGTAGTAGTAGGTGCAGTATTCAGACACTTCATTTATACTCTCATAACCAAGATCAAACACAGGAACTAATATAAAACTATTTCCCTGGACAGGTTTCTTTAGGGGCTGATTTTAATTAGTTAAAGAATACATCAAATGAACCATCTTTAAATGTATCGCCAAGCAGGCAAGGCTAAGGGAGATGAATGACCAAAGCACTGTAGGAGCTCAATTCAGTTTCAGACCAATTTGCCACTGGCGCCTTTGAGGCATAATATGGAGAACAGAGTCTATTCTGCTGTTCATAGAGTAGCTATTATGTTCAACCTAGGTTTTATACTGAGAGCCATCAGGGAAAAGGAAACAGGGCAGAAAAAACACAGCAGGAGTCTGAGAGCAGAGGACGCGTTTCACAAGTTAAGGAAGAACATGTTGAGAATGCAAATTAACCTTATTACCATTTCCCCCCCCTCCAATTACGTAACTCATAAAAAACACCTTAGAAACTATCACCATGGTAAAAGCGTTTAAGCAACAGTTACCAGGGAATGGAGGGAGATAGTTTACAGGCCCTCTTAAATCCACTGAATGGCATCAATAGCAGTTGAACCATCAACACAATCAGGAGAATTGCTGCAATTTCAACACCATACACAGACAGAAATGGGTCAATATCAGAGTTAAAACAAACCGAATGTTTTGAGTTGGTTTGTTAACATACGAAAAAAAAAAAAAAACATCTCCTCTCTCAGATTGACATGAAGCACCATAAACATCTCCCATCTGGCCTATTACAATGAAGACTAATAATTAGACAGCGGCTTCCTGCCTTCGGATAAATAAAATAAAACATATAACTAATAAATACATAACTGTCACAATTAAAATATACAATCTGAACTAATTGGCTTAGTGATTACTCAACAAACTGTGTCATAAATATGGTCTCCACAGGTCACTAAAAAGCTGTTGGAACTCAAATCAAAAAGCTATAGGAACACAAATCACAAAGAAATCCATACAAGTAGTCTTTAGCAGCTTTCAAGTATATGAAGTAGAAATCAATGTTGGCTGTTATAAATTATATGTGATCAATCCTCAAAGAATTGGTAGAATATTCACTAATATAATTTCAAACCAATATCTATGAATACAAAAACTGCTATTTTGATAAGAAATGTAACTGTTTTCAGTTTAAGTCCAATAAAAGGCACACAAAAGCTAACTTGGCACTATTATGCCTGTGCTTGTGGAGGATTTTAGACTAATGACCATTGCTTCACATTGATATGTGCATACCTGTTCATCATTTATATTGTAAAGTAACCATCACTCTTCTTCTTTCTCTTTCGGCTTTTCTCCTCAGGGGTCGCCACAGCGAATCATCTGTCTTCACCTAGTCCTATCTTCTGCATCCTCTACCATTACACCAACTAACTTCATGTAACCACCACTCTGAATCAACAAAAAATTTAATGGATTCTTTTTTTTTTTACCAGGTAATCATAACAGGCCCACTCGAAAAACGCAGTTATTCAGAAACGATCTTAGATTTGTACATTTTCTACCTTATTACTGACTATGATTAGGAAGGGACACACACACTTCGTTAGGCTCCCCACTGCCTAGGTACAGTGCGTCATATGCAGAAGGGAGATAAATAAAGGCTGGACAGGGTGAAGTGTGGCTGAATAAGGGCCAATATAAATCTGTTTTCACTTGTCAGGCCCGATTGTCTCAGGAGGATGGAGGGTAGACTGTGATCTTTAATAGCCAATTACCTTCAGGCCTCTGGGCAGCAAGGCCTGATGTGATTTATAATACCTGAAAACTTTGTGATTCATTGCATACAACAGAATGAATGAGTGAGCTGAACAGAGGATTGATGTACAGAATTCATATCGTCACGAAATCAACAACTGCTGAAACAGTCCTCTGAACAAGCTTGGTGTTTACTAACAGACAAGAAACAGCAGTATAACTACATGTCATATATTTGAGGTAAAAAAATGTACTGCAATTTATGGTCTTTTCCATTACAACAACTGAGGGCTAAACAATATGGAACCAGAACACATAAAACTGGCATTACTGTACTGTGTAGTTCATATTTCTTTCCATCTGAAAAGACAAGATTTTTGTTTTTCCTGTGCTCATCAAATCCGTCAACTAGAACTTGACCAAATAAATTATTTTCTGCTGTTGTTCTAAAAATGGATTGTGTTGTGGTATAGAAAAGTCACTACATTGTGTAATGTGTGTTATTACACTCCTACAAGAGATACTGAAAAAGTCCAAGACACAGGATATTGGATGCAGCTAATATGATTGTCTTAAAATTGCAATGTAATTATAATATAATTATAATACAGTTTATCAACACAAATTTCACTCACGTACACTATGGAACAAAGCAATGGAACAGTCTTCACAATACTTATCAGCAACATTTCACCACATCCCTTTAGATCAGAAGTCATCTGATTATGTTTACACGAAATGTGACACTGGTTTAACACACAGACAGGGAGAGTGTGTAAAAAAGAGAGAGAAAAAGAGGTATCTAGATAGTGCTAGTAAGGCTTTAAATGCTGACACAGGCATAACAGAGCACTGCGGTATTAGTGGCAGACCGAATAGACTGGAAGAGTGAAAGAGATTCTACATGCTGTTAGTAAATTGGACCATATATTAAGACCAGACAGCCAGTGTCAGTGCATTGCATCCCACTCTTGTACTGCTTTACTTCTAGACACTTTAATCATCTGATGACTTGAGACTCCTGCAGTGCCACCATTTGCACCTATTTTTGAATCTGAAGTGTTAATTGAAATATAAAAGCTTTGCAGAGTACTAATCAAAGTGTCATTACAGTTTTTTTTATCTTTATAAGAACCAGATGGGGTAAAAAGAATTAGGCCCCTTACAAATTTCTTGTGTGCCATACTTCTTGATTTTTGCAAGCAATTTCATTATTTTGCATATTTATATATACCTGCCTTCCATCCCACAAAAAGTAGGCTACGTTTTTTACCTGAATGTCAATAGGTTGATAAAAAATGTAAAAAGTGTGAAAACTGTAAGACTACATACTTTGCTGCTCTGAGTCAGGGGCATTTAAAGTGACCTGACTTCAAATTCACAGGACACCAGATGAGATGTGGAAACAGAATGAAATTTGGATTGCAAAATATGCTGGCATTCCAGTTTCACATACATTATATTAAATCAAGATCAGTGTTTACAATCTCCTGCCATCCTCCAGCCCACATTTTAATACTTTACTCGATCCAACAGACCTGATTTGGCTCGTCAGCCCATTCCCAAGCCTTTAATGAGGTTACAAGAGAAGTGTGAGAGCAGGCAAAGCTGTGTGGAATACAGGTCCAGGGCTGTAAAAGCAGTAAACTGGAGGAGGTATTGTGGCGGTGTGAGCCGCAGAGCTGGAGGAAGGACACCAGCTAACATTAGTTGTCAAGCTTCCAACAGGTAGGGGGATCTCAGCCTTCAAACTGAGTCATGTAAACCATCCAAGAAAAACAATTTCACACAGACTGTAGTTTACATACAAGCCATTTCCCTTAAACAACGTATTTTTACAGCGTCGATAACATTCAGCACACATGTCTGAGATGCAAAGATATGAACTTGGTTGTGGTTCTTAACTAACGTGAACGTGGACCATAAAAATAATAACGTGACTTACCTAGTTTTTTCCACGACTGTTATCACTGTTCAAGTGAAAGTGAGCCACAAATGAGACATCATAAAAAATAATAAAAATATTAACTCACCACTTAACAGAGGATTGGAATCCATGGTCTCTGCAACTGGTCTTTGAATTTTCTGAGTTCTGAGTTAAGTCACGTCCACATATCTGCACTCGAAATGATGTCAAAAGTGGGCTCCCTTGAAGGCACGGGGCAACACAAGCAGACACGGTTCGTTTTGAAGATTATATAACAGCTCTGTGGCTATAAACACATGCATCTCTGCCTCCATGTTTAAGAGATTGAGGCTGCAGGCACCGCCGCAGTATCGGTTGGGCTAGGCTAACTGCTAGCCTGCTAACGCTCTGTTTACCTGTCGTCGCGCAAAAGTAACCCCAAGGACTCTATTCCCTGACCAAAAACACACAATTTAATTATAAAAAACGCGGCTTTTTGGTGTCAGGTTCAAAACCACATCTAGAGTGGCAATACTATGTGTGTGGTGTGTGGGAACGAGATGAAGCTTTAAAATGCTCCTCCGAGGCGAGTTCTTTTTTCAGGTCCAGAGTACAGAAAGTCCTGCGTTTCTCCAATGTAAAGTAACGCCGCTTTGACAGTCACGAAAGGTTTAAGATTTTAAAAGGCAACAGTTGTAACAGCGACCACACATGATCTTTTTTAACTTTGCTACTTTCCCTCCCCGCTTCCTGCTTCTACAGGAAAAGAGAAAACCGTCTCGACTACTTTGGCATTTTCACTTTCTTCCCTTCTCTCCGTCTCTCTCTTGCGTCCCTGTGGAGCGCAAACGTCACCCCACACACATGACGTTAATCGGTCCCTCCACAGCCAAATGGACGGAGGAGGAAAAAAGGTCCAACTTTAATGCATCCGACACTAGACATACTCAGGCTTGGAGGACGTTTAAACGGAAGGAAAGAAGGAGAAGCTTCTGCAGGTGGTAGACCTGTGTTTGTCTCATACAAGTTGCTGCACATACCCACGGGCAATCCACAGGTGTGACTGACTGTGGGTCCAAAAACGACAACACTATTTGGACAAAACAATTGGGACACACTTCTTAAATCAAGGTTTGGGCTAGGCTCCCTTCCCTCCAGTGAAATGTGGTCTTAATGCTTCAGCATTCCAAGACAGTTTGGAAAGTGCACAAAGCAAGCCCCATAAAGATATTGGTTGGATTAGTTCGGTGTGGAAAAACTTGACTTGCCCAAGGGAGCCCCTAACCTTAACCCTATCCAGCACCTTTGTGATGAACTGGAACTGAGATATTGAGCCAGGTCTTCTTATTCGACAGCAGTACCTGACCTAATTGATGCTCTGAAGAATAAATGAACAAATTCCCACAGAAACTAGAGTGTCTAGAGGGTCTTCCAAGAAGAATGGAAGGTGTTCTAGCTGCAAAGGGAGGTCCAACTCTATATTAAAGTCTATGAGTTTGAGCGCATTGCAGTCCATGTTGATATAATTGTTATGTGTCCCAATAATTTTGTCCAAATTGTGTAGCTACTTAAAATGATCTAGAGCGTAATTATTGATGAGCTTTTTCCCCCCCGAATAAAGATTTTGAGCGTGCAGGTGTGTGTCAGCAATCTTGTGCACTAGTGATGATGTGCAGAAACTTTAGTGAGTCCAGGAGGCTTTCATAGGCCTCAAGGTAAGGGTATAGACGCACAAACAGATTCACTAGATTTTAATGAAGTAAGCTGTCTGCACATGCACTCAATTCACTTACATATCCCGAACATGGCACATCACATTGTGTGTGAGATGCACACGATCATGAAATTAGGTGGTTTGTTCCAGTCATGGCTATGGAACGAGGCACATCGTACTGAGCATGTGATGCACATGGTTATGCCATGAGTCCATTTGTAGCAGTGCGTCTTTGTACAAAGAAAAATAAGTCTATTTCAGGAAGCAGGTCTTACACTGCTGCCACAATTCAACATCTAGTTTCCATGGCAACTAGTTACTAGTGTGACAGGGTATCCGTCACACTGATGATGAAGAAACTGAGATATAAGCGCTCTCCCCGTCAACTATTCAACGAGTTAAAAGTTAATCTGATTATCAACTATAGGCTTTCAATGACTAAAATCTCAAGCATCTCCAAATAAATACCTAGATTTCCTAACATTTAAATGTAAGCTATGCAGTTTGTTACAGGCTACAATTTACTACATGTTTTAGGTCCTATATGCACAACTGTGTGTCTACACCAACCTGAAGTTTAAGCCTTAATGCTGAAATATGTCCACCTCTGCTGAAAATCTCAAGTGCGAGCTAAATATAAGTCACTGCCACTTCTATCCCTGGACTGTTGACCAGCTTTCTGCACCACTGCATTGAAAAGGAACAAAAAAAGACTTTTGCTCATCATTCCTGTCAGACCATATTAAACCCCAAGCGCTGCAGCAAACACTCTTCAGTTACAAAAAACAGCTTTATGAAAGTAATATACCAAATGAACACCCAAACGTGTTTTATTACTCCACATGAAACAGGGAAAGACATACCTGCAAATCAGTCCACAGGTTCTTTTTAATTGTGCACCCACTTTTAAGCCATTTAATTACTTTTTAAATAATGATAATGTCAGTGTGCTTCATCAAAAATTTCCTTGGTTGTAGGTGTTTTAAGTAAGGTTCTCACAACTAGTTCTCTGGGACTCGTCATTCTACATTTACCTACATAAAAAGCAGAATATATGATGAGGAGCACGAAACTCAAAACTTGAGTTATATAAACTCATAATTGCTTTGATTTACTAAGTGTAAACAAAGAAATATGGCATGACAGTTGAACAGAAATACGTAAAACACTGATAAATTGTCATTGGTATTGGAACTGCTATGACCATGAATGCCAAACCAACAACAAAGCATGATGGCATGAGTCACATATTGACAAGGCAGTACTTAGTCAGTCACAGTCTTAGGCACAGTCACCAAGAAACATTACAGTACACAAAGCTATTCAAAATAAGCTGCATTTTATTACATCAATTTTGCAACATAACAGTATAACCTGTTAAGGGATCATGTCCCATTATAATACATTGTTTTTCACAATGGTCATCCCGCATGTAGCCCAAACCCTCCCCAGCCATACATAATGTTTCCACAAAGCAAAGATAGGAGACTTTGCTGCCTTGAACTTACGCTGGACTTAAAACACCTCTCTCCTTCTGGTCTCAGGAAGATCTTTCAGACCCTGTAATTCCCTTAAACCCTGTAGGGGGACATGCACATGTATTGTTAGCAATGCTTCAGATGAATCAGACTCCTAAAAGAAGTAATGAATAATGAAACCCCATCCAATCTGAAATAAAAAAAAGTCTACCTCCAAAACCATACGAATGTTTGCCTTGATTTTTGCTGCATCTTTGGTAAGGACCTCAGTATACCTGGAAAAGCCACACATAAACGAACAATCCAAGATGCATGAAAACAAGTAAAAGGGTGAAATGTTAGAGAAACCTGTCTGTGGATCTTACTCTGTAAGCTGGTTGGTCTTCTTATCAATGAATGCCAATGCTTCAGAGAGAGTGAATTCCACAAAAAACCCATACCCAATTGCCACAAAGATTTTGGATGTGTCAGGTCTGGAATAGAAAAAATCCACATTAGTCAGTCACAGATATTCACACAATACACAACGTGTTGACCAAGAAAACAAGAAAGCACTTACACTTGAGCTTGAACATAGAAATTACAGCCAAGATCTATATCTGTCTTCAGTTCTTTACTATCCGTTTCCTGAAAAACAGGCAATATAAAAAACTCAAACCACTGATCGGGTTATTTTACGCACAGAATGTAAGCTGATTTGGGTAGAGAAAGATGTGGTGACCAACTTAGAAAGTGAGAGAGATAAAGAATATATGTTAGATAATATCAAGTTTTTCAAGCTTTTACCTGAATGCTTTTAATGGTGTTCTTCAGTTGAAGGTACTGTGATATCTTTTCATACACACCATCTCTCTGCTCCATCACTTTCCTGGTAAAGCAAATGGGTGCACAGAGGTAGCATGACAGTAGCAAATTTGCTTATCTGTTTTAAACATAGGTATGTAACATTCAAAACACATAAAATGTGATATCAGATTGAGATAGTATCAGTTGTACAAGAATAGATCAATATTTAAGGATATAGAATAAATAAATAAAAGGACTAAGAACTAGCAGCATTAGGTATCAATACAGCATAATTGCACAACAACTTAGAAAACAATACTTCTCTAGTACAATACACATATGTTCCAATCATTGCACATTTTACTTCTATTTACATTTAAGGTACAGAGAGCTGTCCACACACTCAAGACAGGTTAAACCTTTCTCATGTTTATTTCCTTAATCCAACTATTTTGTATGTTGCACAACGTCGTGGCTATTGTACTACGTGTATACTGTAGAACCCCTGTCTCTCTATATACTTATATATTATTAAAATGAAAGTTCACTGTGACTGTTGACTTTGAATAGCAGAAAACCAGTGTAAGGAATAAATAATTCCACACTTCATTTCAGGTCTAACCTCCAGGAGATACTCACTGTAGATCTCTCTTTAGCACGTCGTTGATGAAACTCTCATACTGAAGGACTTTATCCTCGATGCTGGGTTTTCCAGATGTCATTGTGGAAATCACTTACAGACGTAGATGTTAAACAGTATGATATATCAACCTCTATGACAGACTGTATCAGAAGATCTTCTTAGTGAGACAGACGACGTTGACAAAACTGCTCAATCCACGAGTGCATTTATTTTAAAACATGCATGATGTTGAATTTACTGGCTGCAGAAAGCATGCGTTAGCCGCTGAATAAGACGGAGCTTGCTATCGGGCTATTTACCGGTCAGTTTTGATGCGATTTCCGCTGTTTCCCTGAAGGCCTGTCTCACTCTCTCTCAAGCAGTACACAAGTCTAGAAACGGATCCAGTGTAAGTGTGTGGAAAGTATTCGTTATTTATTGATATGTATCCATTTTTCCAATGTAACATGCCCCACGTGAGGATAATCGACTTGTTTACAAAACGAGTCCAGCAGCAGGAAATCACGTGCTTTCAGACTTTCATGCTATTTTCTAATATAAAACAAAGGGACTTTACATGACAATGTAGATTTATTTATTGCTTTTTATAAAATATTTACATGTAAAACAGACTAAACAATAAACCTAAATCCACACATCAGCCTGCGAAGACAGTTAAAACAAAAAATAAAAGTAAAAAACACACTTAGTTTAAGTATAATAGCACTTTAAAGGATCTTGTAGATAAGAATACAAAGGAGCCTAAAATCTCCAGAATGTGTCTAATTTGGGATTCATTTGTAGGAAAACGATTGACACATCCACATTCTAACATGCGTAAAATGGGGAGAAGAGTAGAAAAATTACATCCCCCCCAAAACAAAAATAACATGTGTATATATTTATACATATGTATTTTTTTAAGTATAGGCAGACAGCATATTTTTATAGCAATTGTAAAAAAGAAATAAATGTAAATACATTAAAATCATATTGTAAGGGACTTTACATTCTTAATAAATAAGTATTATTAAAATTTAATTATTATGTAGTAAGCCAATGCGCGAAATGCATTTATTTGTGGGATTATTTATAAGCAAATAATTATTAAAAAATAATTTGCCATCAGATTGGATTGAGATCTAAATTAGCTTAGGCTTTCATAATAAAAGCCCCTGTCATTGAAAGGGTAGATATTAGCTAGTAATGTAGTGAGCTTTAGCTTAGCAGTTAGCTTTGTGACGTAAATTGCGGATTAATTTAGAAGTAACGACACATTTCTCCTATAAATAAAATAGAACCACCTGTTTATATGCTGTTACTCAAGAAGGAACCGGCTGTTTATATAGATATATTGGATATTTACTTGAAAAGGGGGTGGTTAAGCCATGCGTCCAGCAATCAGGTGCAAAGTTTAGCTAAGTAAAGTCCAGGCTGGTTTGTACAACGTTAGGGTAAAGACTGCAATTGTTCTTTTAAAGATCTAAAAGCGAGCCACTGTGATAGAAGACACAATAAATGTTTTTTTTTCTTTCGTTATCCAGGCTGTGTATTTAATTTATCTGAGTAAATTAGTTATTTTTTTACTTTTGCCCGAACATGGCTGGACCTGAGCTGCTCCTGGACTCCAGTATTCGTCTTTGGGTGGTACTGCCTATAGTATGCATCACATTTTTTGTTGGTGTTTTGCGTCATTATATTACCCAACTTATACAAAGTGATAAAAAAGTGGACCTGGAGCAAGTGTCTGACAGGTGAGTGACCTCAGTATTTCGATTTTTTATGTTAATGGTGTAAAGTTGCATACAAAGTTAATTTACTCAGGTTGATTCTAAAAATATATATTAAGCATTTTATATATATCAAGATCTGATCAGATCAGAAGAGCTTGCCTATTATGTCCCCATTTAATTGGACAACCTGGCTCCATTTTGTTATTGTAGATCTTAACAATCAAATGCAAAAAAGAAGCATACAAAGTATTTTTGTATTTTTTTTACAACGTCGTACTCCCACCATTTGGGCTAATTTGCTGATGCTTGTCAGGATCTGGCTAGGAACTAAAAACTGTTTGACAAGAGGGACATCTATTTTCTGGACAATATTTAATGAACTCCTTGGATATGCACTCATTATCTATGTGTGTCGAATTATCCAGTCATTTATTAATTTGTTTGTTTACAGCCAGGTGTTACTGCGAAGCCGAATTCTCAGAGAGAATGGAAAGTACATCCCTAAACAAGTAATCTTCAAGTCTTTCAATCTCTCATAGATTATATTTGATCATTATTCAAGGATTCAAAGTTTAGCCATGTGTACATAGTATAAAAAAATCTTACTTGAATGTCCTCTTATCAGACTTGACAGTACAAACAGTGCAACACTAATCACAAAAAACTCTAAACATAAATTCTATCTGTAGTAAGGTACATAATATAGTGAATAAAACCACCAACCAAGTATTTGAAGGTAGCAGCCAAGATTGCCTAATTCTAATTGTAATAAAAGAAATATTATTTATATGGACTCTCTCCAGCTTATTCTGGCTTGTTTTTCATTGTTGTTGATTCATGTCCCATTTCAGTCATTTGCCATGCGAAAACACTACTTTAACAATGCTGAAACAGGATTCTTCAAGAAGGTAAAAAGGAAAGTTGTCCCCAAAAACCCAATGACTGGTAAGGGCTGACGTTCCATGCTGGCACATTGTTTTTAAATTGGTTATAGTATTACATACAAAATAATTGTTTTTACATGTATTTATTTTGCTTTTCAGATACCAGCATGCTGACTGACATGATGAAAGGAAACCTTACCAATGTACTGCCAATGATTGTAATAGGTGGCTGGATAAATTGGGCTTTCTCTGGGTTTGTCACGAGTGAGTACAGCCGAGCAAAAACTCTTAATACTGTAGGAAAGCAAGTCTTTTTCAATAAACCTTGTACGGATTTACCTGCCATTTTTATTTTTAAAACCCATGATATTCCTCTGAAAAAAATTAAGTTCTAGGTGATGTAATGTCTTCTTGTTTGCTTCATCCCCAATGTGGTGCTTGTATTTTCTTTCCTCAGCTAAGGTTCCCTTTCCACTGACTCTGAGATTTAAACCCATGCTTCAGAGAGGAATCGAACTGCTGTCTCTGGATGCGTCCTGGTAAATTGTTTGATACTACATGTTAGATTTTGTGTGAAGTTCTTCTTTTTTTACATGCTAATGTTACTGGTAGGGATGCTCCAATCAGAATTTTTGCCACCGATACCAAGTACCGATTTTTTTTGTCTGGGTGATCGTCCGATACCGATTCTGATCCTTCAATTTTGTATAACTGGTATGTAAGCCCCCTGGTCACCACTTATTTTCAATATTATGTTTCCTTGTGTGTGTGTGTGTGTGTGTGTGTGTGTGTGTGTGTGTGTGTGTGTGTGTGTGTGTGTGTGTGTGTGTGTGT
>JBBKCR010000016.1:13506884-13518397 GCA_037577295.1 Ladigesia roloffi
GTGTGTGTGTGTGTGTGTGTGTGTGTGTGTGTGTGTGTGTGTGTGTGTGTGTGTGTGTGTGTGTGTGTGTGCTCGTATTTATTAACACTGCTGTCTTTTATAATTAAGTGATGATGTACCGGGTTTGGTACCCGTCCCTTGTCCTCACATACTGAAGTCATCAATTATAATCGGTTTCGAAGAACGGGGAGTTTAACGAGTACCGATCGAGTCATAAAGTGTGATTATCTGCCGATACCGATTGCAGCATCACAAGTTACTGGTAGTAAATACAAATCGGTTTGAATTTCTTTGACAGGGTAAGTTCAGCCTCTTGGTACTTCCTCAATGTCTTTGGGCTACGGAGCATGTACTCCCTAATACTTGGACAGGACAATGGTGAGTTCATTGGAGACAGAGAAAATATTACAGATTTTTTGTCTCAGTTTTGCACAAGTTTTGAACTATTTGTAATATTGGTAATGTCTGAAATTTGACCTCATATTTTAGTTTTTAATACCATGTAGTCTTGTTCTGCACATATACCTTTTGTATTTACAGCTGCGGACCAGTCAAGAATTATGCAAGATCAAATGACTGGAGCAGCTATGGCTATGCCACCTGACCCCAACAAGGCCTTCAAGGTGAGGAATTCTATGGATAATTTCTTTCAACATTTCCATTTTTCGAAAAAAAAAAAAATATATATATATACATCTACAAACAAATTACTACTAGTAGTAATATTACACATTATAAACAAGTGTGTATATATAATAAATAACATTAAAAAGAATATATTATTGTTATTGTTGTTTATAGTAGGAGTACACACAATGATGTTGTTTGATGATAGAATGAAGTTTGATGATAATGGATTTTTAAAAAATAATGATAATGGATTTTTTACTTGACATTCAATAATCAGACACAGCATTGAAACCAAAGTAGGGTAGGGTGGCACAATTATGACCAAAATGATAATCACGGTTATTTTGATCAATATTGAAATCACAATTATAATTCAAGATCATTCATTATTTTAGGTAAAACATTTTTATTGAACATTCTACTTTAAACAAACAGTAAGTAGATAAAGCTTTTATTTCAAAAAGAAACCTCAAATGAAAATAACTAAAAAATAAATGACTCAACAGTGTGCTATCAAAAAAATAAATAGTGCAATCCTAAATTGCAAACCAATGGGAAATGAATTAAGCCTATGCCAAAAAGACACATATTAGGAACAGGAACATACAGCTCTCTCTCTCTCTCTCTCTCTCTCTGTCTCTCCGTCTCTCCGTCTCTCCGTCTCTCTCTCTCTCTCTCTCTCTCTCTCCCTCTCCCTCTCCCTCTCTCCCTCTCTCCCTCTCCCTCTCCCCCTCCCCCTCCTTTATTTGTGTCCACAATTTCAGAGTAAATATACACAAGGACACAAATTTAACATATACAAACATTACTACAGTAAAGAGGGAAACCTTACAGACCTCTTTCAAATAGTCCAGTATTGGCTACAATCAAGTACCTGGTTTGGCTTTGATTTTACGTCATTAGATATGTTTGTTTTTTTTTCTAACAGGAAGGAACCCACTGCTGATACATACAGATTCAAACAATTTTCATAGGTGCCTAAAATTTTGGACAGTACTGTACATACACACAAACACTATCACTCTCTCACTCTAGACGCTAGACACTAGATAGTGTGCACCAAGTGAAATGAATGCAGTCTTCATTAAGAACCAGTTCAGTGGCATCAAATACAAATATGTCAAAGAAAGATTCCCCTCCACTGAGTGCAGTTTAGTCCAAGGTGTAATTGTGTTGCCTTTTAATGTAGTGGATTGCCTCCTCTTTACATATTTTTGCATATTATAAAATGTACATATCAGATTCCTCATATTTACAGAATAATAGTGGAACACTGAAGTTCTTAGATTCAAAGAGAACATGTAGACCATCCCTCTCCTCTGTGTGTTTCAGAGTGAATGGGAGGCTCTGGAGATAGTTGAGCATAAGTGGGCTCTGGAGAACATTGAGGAGGAGCTGATCTCCCAAGACCTGAACTTCCGAGGACTTTTCAGCCAGGGAGTCAAAAGGAACGTGCTCTAATGTTAACAATAAAGCAGTGTTTACAGTATAATCTGTGATCTGTTAGTTTATGCACTGTTATGTACACATAAATCCCAGAATAATTATTCTTTCTTCATTTTTCTTTCTTGCTTTTTTTTTTTGTTTGACTTTGTTTGGTCAGACTGTCTTCATGGGTATTGTGAGGTCTAAGAGAAGATGCTGAAGATGGTTTGTGCTACAAGCTTTAAGGAGCAACATGGTTTTCACCCTTTAAACTGATTTGGTGAATGAGAAGTACAGATTTTAAGAAGTACTAGAATAAAGTGTTTGTTTTTTTGTTTTTATTTGTCAACTCTGTTGAACCTGCCTAATATATTTTGATTCATCATAATTGTTTTCAAGTATTATACCTCATTTTTAGTATTGCCTTAAATGATAATTGTGTGTGTGTGATACTTTTGCTTAAACCAATGCCTTCGTCTCTTAAAGTCTTCCTTAAACTGCCTTGTACTTCTGTAATGAGAAACTGAATGCAGAAAATAGATTCTGATCACTGCCTATGAGTCAGAAACCTCACTGACGACAAAATAAAAGTAATTTAATGAACATTTAACCGGCGTCCTATGGTGAAATGGAAATGAATTCTCGACTGTTGGATGATAAATGTGGTTACCGGTGGAGGTGAATATGGTTCACCACACTCATATCCTCTGCTGATGTAAATAAAGAAATGAACCAGACATTTTCAGAATTAAGCCTTATTGCTTATCATAGGTGACCGGTTTGCAATTTGAGCTAGATTCAATTTGTTAGTCTACACAACAGCGTAAAAAAGACACTTTGCAATCAAACTTAAATCCTTTATTTTATAGCATACTTTCTTTACAGAATGGCTGCCCAATATGTAGACTGATCAGAGGGCTTGAAAGCATATCTCACAAAGGGCTACATGGATGTCTTTATGTTCTGGACATTGGGCACATATGCTGCATGGATCAAAGAACCGACATAAGTTGTGCCACATCTAGGTGTAACCATCTTTTCTCTAGGTCTAATGATAGTGGTGTAGTGGTTTTGAGAATGTAGCTGGTTCAAACCTAGTTTGTGAAATACATATGCAGTTAATTTCCTTTGTACACATCTTTAATATCTTCAACCTGCGAGGACACTTAGTAGGGTCATTAATTTTGTAATAAGCTCAAACTAACCAACCATAAGGAAGTACCGGTTCAAGCCCAACTGACGTTTTTGCATACAGTTTAATTTATTGTCCACCACTGAAACCTTTTTTAAAAAAGTAAAAACTGTTTACTGTGTAAATATGGAAGACAGGGTTATGTGAAAAATGCACAGTGGCAATTTAAGAAACTGAGGTGTACAGGAGTTTAGCTCTTGTTATTCAACTAGATATATAAATTTTCAACACCCATAATTTCACAAGAGCAGAACTTATTCACTGTAATGTAAAGAAAGCTGTAGAATTTTCTCCTCAAACTGGAGCTGGTCAAATATAGAACATGCCTAAAGACAATAATTGTTTGATGGATGCGCAGACTAACACATAATACTGAGTGTGTCCAAAAGGATTAGATAACATTTAGTAATTACAGCAGGGGTTTATGATAGCATCTTTAAAAAAGAGCCCAAATTCAACTTAAGAGGTAAAATTGATTGATTGGAGTCAAACTGTTCATACCAAGCATAAAATCTACCTCCATACTCTATATATTTATTCATATCAAAACATGAGTATACAATTATATATTTAATCTATTAACAAAATAAAAATGAAAGCGCACCCACCCAACATCTGATCCATTATTTATTACAATACAAAAATACTGTACAGATGCATTTTAAAAATCATTAAGAGCTCTATCCCGAAAGCACTTTACTGAAATATTCTCATTGCTCCATAATTATAAATTGCACACAGTTGATCAGAACAACAGTATTTATATTCTCCGTTTTACTCTTTCAGTAAAGATAAAAATACAAATTTCTTGCTGAAAAATATGACTCTGTTTGTATCCAGCAACAGAGTGTCTTAACCGGACATTGTGACAGTGGAAAAAAGATGACAGCGAGGAAAAGAAAAAAAAACTGGAAGATCCCAAAGCATCGGAGTGCCGATTTTGACAGCAGACATGGGCGTGGAACTGTAATTAAAACTCGCTTGTTATCTGCATCTGGCAGTTAATAAATAGCTTGTGAGTGAGTAGATACAAAGCTATTTCACACTATCATCTAAAATACTTTGCACCTTTTGCTAATTCACAGAAATCATATTGCAACAGTTTAATTTCTGACCATTCTGTCCCTGATGTAGGTGAGAAGAAAAAAAACCAACAAGCAATTAAAGGGATAGTTCAACCAAAAATGCACACGTGACCAAAAGCCAGTAAAAGAGTTTAAGCCATAACCTCAAATGCGTAATGTGGAATGTCTACCTTTTTTTTTCTAAATCAGTGATGTTAGCCTTTTTTAGGTGAACGAACCATTTAAAGCCAGTTTCTCAGCGTTCGGAATAATAGGCCATTAACAACCATCAATCAATGGCGAACTCTGGTATGATGCGGCAAACTAATTTCTGAAGCCAAATTTAAAAATGCAAATCAATATCTGGACATGGATCTTCGCAGCCTTGGCAATTCTTCAGTACCCTCTCATGATTTAAAAAATAGGTTAAATGCAAGCAATAAGTTGGATTAATGGTTTAGGAAGCCAAGAAAAATGCTACTTTAAAGTTTAAGCCTAGCTTCTAAACAAAAGTCTTGCAAAAGTCTAAAACTAGGCTTAATGTGTGTCTGACAAATCCAACTTGGCTAACTAATCAATCATAGTTTTGTAGTAACTTTGGGTGTTTGTATTAGGGTTTGATTTATGAAGCGAGACTAAAGGTGCAGATCTAGATCGGCTCCACGTACGATCTTGTTTACAATCACAGGCCAAGGACAAGGCTGAAAGAAAAGCAGCTTATCGTTCTCTGGGAATCAGAGGAAGCAGTTGCTGAATGGATCCAGTGATAATATGCTGTCAACCACAAACTCCCGCTCCAAACCAACGCAGATTCTCAAACCCACATAAAAAAGCAGCACAAACAAAATGGTATGAGAATCTACCTCCATCAGCCCAACCAGTCCTTGTGCGCTTCTGCATGAGAAGGAATAACTACCACCTGCGTTCCTCTAGCCATGATGCCTTTGCACCAGCCTGAGAGAGTAGCCTCTGCCCCCACCTTTTGGTGAAAAGAGGCAAAAGTTTCAAGTTTTTTTCCTTTGAAAACAAAACAAATAGACAAAACAATATTTCATAATTAAAAAAACTCCCTCATTAACCTGAGAGTGGGAGAGAACACACATAGAGAGGGAGACGGCAGGAAGGCAAGAAAAAAAAAGAACCCAAAACAAAACGAATGAAGTGGAGCTGTTTCAGTCTATCTCCATGGATCCACCCATTCCATCGTGGTTTGCAGTGATGTGATTATCAGGTGAGGGAAGGGTCGGCTGGCGGATTTTGTCTTGGCGCTGGTAGAACAGTAGGTAGGCAGCATTGGTCTAAAAGAGGACAAAGATGCATTTTATTCCATTTTAAAATGATTTCACTTATGCCGTTTGATCCACATACAAAAACAAACACACAACAAACTACATCTAATGCTTGGCCTAGACCCATTATGCAATGTGGGTGACAGAACCAAGATTAGCATAGCAAGTAATATAGACCAGTTACAAAAATATGCAAACAAAAATTCTGGTTAGGCTTATTAACAGTACACTGAAAGACATTCTGTATTTAAAGTTTTTTAAAACTCTCTAAAGTGTGCACTGTTGTAGCTGATAGAGGACATGTCATTTTTGTGTGTAGATCTGTCTATGTATAATTTTTCATAACACAAGTATCTAAAACCTTACTTAGGCAGTATATATTTCCTCTCTGGCGGCTCTGTAAAACACTTACAAAAGGATTTTAATTGTCAGTGTGTACAGAATATCTGTTTCGTTTCTCAATGGACTGAAATAGTTTGGCCTGCATAAATTAAATCCGGTATTCTCAACCACTGGGCAGTGGACCACTGATGGGCCATGAAGGCTTTTGATTGGGCCGTGAATCTAAAATTGAGACCGACCATTGGTTATTTAATATCATCCAATGAGGGACATGGCAATATGCCATGATAAATAGGTGGTTGAAAAGGTTGAGAACCATTGCTTTAAATGACTGGTGCATATCTATAAAAATAATAGAGTGCTGTTACTTATAAACATTTCAATGGGTAATGTGCCTGTTTTTCAAAATTCCCCAATAATTTGACAAAAATATAAACAGAGCTATGTTGTAGAGGAAGCTATCAAGTCAGAAATGCTTATAGTAAGTACACATCTTAATGCCACTATAAACCATCTTCCAGAAATGTATTATTACACAACATTAGGCACAAACACAATGACTAGTCTTGCAGAAGCATCTGGCCAGAAAACATGCAGGGAATTGTGAGTCAATAAAAAATTATATTTTTAAAGGATTTGCTAACTAACAGTAATCAATTTTACATCTAAAACATTAGTTAATAGTAACAGATTCACTTGTTAATTTGGAGAGTACACAGGAAAGCTATCTGTGTTGTGGATATTGCCACAAACACACCAATCTGACTGACTTGCTGACATCTCAAGAATTAAATGATGCATGTTGCATTTTTTCATTACAATCAGCACACTTCCTTTGTAAAATGAACAGGGTCCAAGATATTCTTACCACAATTTGTTCCTCTTTTGCACAGGTCACCTTGCTGTCATCAAAATAATACCACTGACCATTGTCCTTGTTCCGAGCATAGCTAGTGTCTGTACAGAATGAAATGGAATTGAATAACAAAATGAGATTCAGCACCCTGCTAGTTATGAATGAGAGGTGAACACTTCTGAGACATGAACATTGTGCTGTGTGTCAGAGGATAAGGAGACCAAACAACAGTGAATGATGTAACTGGGACTGAATTACAAATGTAGAAAATTCAGGTACAGAACGTAATATCCTTCCCAGAATTTCGTCTCAGGTGATTGAAAAGGACACCTCTGCTGCTGTCAGAGTTAACCTAATTCTGAATTTAATTTTTGTCTGTTAGGTGTTAATTAATTCATTAACTGTAGTCTATTTTGCAGAACAATGACTGTAGTATACTGTAGTTTTCACTAAGTGTTGGAAACATTAGCCTCATTTGGTTGAACATTTCTTACAATAGGGTATCAAGAAAACAATAACATACAATGTCCATCCCGGAGACCTCCGTAGTGGTTTGACACAGCGATGAGGTCATATCTGCTGGGAGGTTCAGAGCTGGTCCCGGTTTTTCTCAGGAGAAAACCAGAAAAGTCCAGATGTCTGCAAATCATGATGGGATACAAGATTAAAATTATTTTATTTCCCCCTTAACCTCTCTATAGCCTGACAACTCAAATTACTCCGCTGACTGCATCTGTACTTAGTTACAGAAAAAATGGATTAAATAAAATTTCACATGGAATTATCAGATTTAACAATTACAGACTTTCCAGCTTAATAAGGGAAAAAAGATACACCTGCTCACCGTAAAGGGAAGTCAACGATGGTGTCCAGTTTTTCGCGGGAATACTTGGTGTAGGAGAAACGTTTCAAGTGAATGATTAACACCTCAGGAAGAGACCACAGATCTAACTTCTTAGTGGCAAGCTGGTGCTTCTTACATGTTGGACAATACCTAAAGGATGTCATTGGATTTAATTACACAACTTCATAATTTATGTTGAAACTTGTTGCGGTCATTTTGCACACATCCCCATTTAATTTAATTTATTTATAACTCCCTTTTACATTTTTATTCTTAGTGTGAATCTTGGCTGTATGAACAGCTTCACTAGATTATTAACAAACAGAAATGAGACGAATAAATGGTGACAACTTCAGTATCTACAGGGCCTCAAATATTTATATTTAACCCATACAGTTACTTTTGATGACACCATTTTAGAAAGAAATAAAAAACACCTGTCTGGAAGCACTAGAACTGTGAGGTCAGTAAGTCATACTGAAACAGCAAATGTTCTAAAAAGTTCTGCACCGTAACTCACACACAGCAACCACTACAAGAGCGGTTGTACCACATCAGGCTACTCTTTAACATAGAGCTGACCAGCTCAGGGCCTTAGTCAAAAAGGTTTTGGGGCATTTCCATGCACAAACACACCTGATTTAACTACAGTAATTTCATTTATTACTGGCACCATGGGTTAAAATAAACATCACGGAACATGATGCTTTGGGGTAATTTACCTTGGACACATTGCGATTATAACCGCCCAAAAATTTAAATAAATCAATCTTAGAAAACAAAATCACTTATCCTATTATGAACCAAAAAGTTAACTTTGGAATGGTCCAATTTATATTTCCACCTAAATATCTAGGAACTGAAAACACAAATCCAGGAACTTGAGGTATTTTACAGAAAAAAATGGCTATGCGGAAAGGAACCTCCTCCCCACTGTAAAATTGATCCTTCTAAGGCCCTAAAAACCTTGTCACACAGCACCATGAATGTAAAGTACCAAAACCACTTAAAATTCAATCTGGCTACCTCTGCCAAAAACTAAAACTGGGTCAGGTTGGATCATCCACCAGAATACTAATACATAACATACGTGAAAAATCGTTCAGTGACCACAGAATTCCGCTTTGGAAAAAAGTATCTGTGAAAACCTGGGGACTGAGTTACAAAGAGAGGACCCTTGAGGGCCTAGAAATAGTATTTATTGAGGCATGGTGGCAGATTCCTTACTCTTTAATAAATGTACTTTTATAAAAAGTACGATTTCTAAACGTGGAGAAATAGGTCACTAGGGCACCACACTATGCAAATAGGAAGTGCATTACCAGGAACAATATATAATAGTATGTAAAAGCCTAAAGTAGGTTACCATGGGTTTTCCTCTTCAAGCGTCTCCACAGTGGTGAAAAGCTCGATGCACTCCTGCAGCTGCACTGTGGTGTGCTGCTGGGGGACGTCCATGCTTTGGTCTTTCACATATTTCTATACAAAAAGACAATAAACCACAGGAGACTTGTGGGCAGGTGTGTGAAGACCAGAGAAGAGTGCAACAGAAATGGGAACTGAAAGCTCTAAAATTAAACATGAAAATTGCCCAATTCCCAAGAGATTATGGACAATAATGTTTACTTACAGAGACCAAGGATATTTAATTAAACACCAGAAGCAATTATGTCCAGTCAGATGACTTTTATAGCAGCTCAAATCATATTCACCTTATGAACTCATTCAGATAATCCTGAGGGCTTTCTTATTGAACTGTTTGTGTAAAGTCACTCTGGAGCAGTTGTCAGCAAAGAGTATAAAAGTCTTTCCCACTTTATAAAACTACAAAAGAGCACAGTGCTGCAAACCAGTACAATATTTTGTCTAGAAATTGTGTCCTGTACAGATGACAGTCCTTTGCAAATTCTCTGTATTTACGTATTTATTTTTAGGCTGATCCTTACCTCTGCTTCATTCTCATTGTAGTATTTCTTTTTCATGTCAGGGTCCCAGTCAATGGCCACATACAATTGAGCTGTTTAAAAGTGCAAAAGAACAATACCATTTTAAAATACTAACGGATATTCACAGCTGATTTTACTACTCTGCTATGGTAAAAATTAGACTTAAAAAATAAATTGTACTATTATGAGGGCCGTAAGCATTTCTCATCTAGGAAACATCTTAAGAAAGAGTAGTATTCCTTATCTGTGTTTCCATAACCATTAGAACAGTTGTTCCCAGACCTGATCCTGAATCACCCATGTGTCTTTCCAGCTCTAAGCACCATCCTGGATTAAAATGTGCTTTAGAGAAAGAAAACACTAAAATGTGTGTAGCAGATGGATCCAGGACCAAACCTAAGGTTATAGTGCCAGATTTCACTCAAAAGTGGGAGCATTACTGTATAATTCAGCATTATTCCCTAAGCCTCGATATTCTGTAGTACTCTTAACTTCTGTTGTGCTAACCAATCATTATAAAATACCAAACCACCTACTGAAGTACCTCTCTAATAATTTCTAATAATAAATGGCATTGTAGTTTAGGCCAGTTAAATTATGCTACTTGGAGCTAAACAAAGGGTGGCACGGTGGCGCAGGAGTTAGCGCTGTTGCCTCACAGCAAGAAGGTCCTGGGTTTGACTCCCGGTTTGGGCACAGGGTCTTTGTGTGTGGAGTTTGCATGTTCTCCCCGTTGCCGAGTGGGTTTCCTCCGGGAACTCCGATTTCCTCCCACCACCAAAAACGTGTGATTGGGGATAGGTTGATTGAGAATAATAAATTGCCCCTAGGTGTGACTGTGAGTGAGAGTGAGTGTGTGTGTGAGTGTATGGCCCTGTGACGTGCTGACGACTGTCCAGGGTGTACCCCGCCTTCGCCCGTAGCAACCGGGATAGGCTCCAGTCCCCCCCAACCCCGAGTGTGGGATAAAGTGGTAGAAAATGGATGGATGGAGCTAAACAGACTGCACCCACTGTTAGTCATACTGGGATAAACCAGGCAGTCATATGCAAATTTGTTTTGAGTCACAGCCATTAGGAATTTGAAAAGGACAGTGTTTACAGCATAGATTTCATATAAGAACTGAATTGAGTAAAGCAGTGTTCTTCAAACTGGTTCTCAGGGCCTCCCTGGCCAATCCATATATTTGCTCCATCTCTCTGCACTGTATTATTTAGAGACAACAACGTAACTCTCTGGTGTGTCCTGAGGACCTCTGGAATGGTGAACATTACATTTTGAAGCTAAATAAATGAAATATATTTGATACAATCAAGAAAATGTTATATTTTCTTGATATAGGCTCTTTTACAATTGAGACTTACAACCGAAAGGGAGAACGTCAGCTCCATCAGCCATCCCTCGTTCTGTGGTGCCATTGGAATTTACTGCTTGGATGGTAAAAAGCCGTATCTTCCTCTTCTCAGCACAGCACCGTCTACTTGTCGTCCACTTATTCACCTGAGCAATGGGTTCAGCATCCTCTCCAGCCTCCTCCTCATCCTCTTTCCCAGATGCCTCTGCTCCTTGCTCCCCGTCAGCAGCATCTTGAGAGTTGGTGTCCGTGCTGCCGCAGGCCGAATGACCCTCCTCTGTGCTGCTACCCCGGTCTGGGTCACTGCTCGACGACTCCTCCTCTGATTTAGCCTCTGCTTCACTGCCAGGGGTAGTCTCTGATTGGGCGTTGTTCTGTGCACCACTTTGAGTGTTGTTCTGTCCATCAATTTGAGCGCTGCCCTGTCCGCCACCTTGAGCGCTGCTCTGTCCGCCACCTTGAGCGCTGCTCTGTCCGCCACCTTGAGCGCTGCCCTGTCCGCCACCTTGAGCGCTGCCCTGTCCGCCACCTTGAGCGCTGCCCTGTCCGCCACCTTGAGCGCTGCCCTGTC
>JBBKCR010000016.1:13524641-13554936 GCA_037577295.1 Ladigesia roloffi
TAATTTTTTACCTCTGAAAGACGACCGTCTCGAGCCCCCTGTGTATGCTCTTTGGCGTAGGTTACGCAAACGGCGTACGTGATCTGTTGCGTGAATACGTCACTCGTTTACACAGAGATTCTTCCATTTGCATATCCTAGCTCTGTTCTCACAAAAACCGATCGTTTCATGTCTTAAGACATCAGTGTGTCGTCACGAGCCACGGGGTGTAATCTGGTCTGTGCATGCTTTTTTACTTTGAAAGGTTTGATGACCATCCACTTCCATTAAATGACTACCAGACTGCTATGGCTAAAGCTAAATATCTGCGTTTGTGTTCAGCTGAGGAAACAAAGTCACTTCGACTTGGATGCCCTGGGCGTAAGCAAATAAACAACAAATTTTCATTTTTGGGTGAACTATCATTTTAAAGTCTAGTTTAAGTTCTCTCGTTTCTCCTCTCCCTCCTACAAAATGACTCTCCTAGCTATAGTCTAAAGGCATCATGTTCTAGAAAAGCAATCTGTCTTACTTTGTAAAAAATAAGAATTCTTTATTGGAAATAAACTTGAACATTTTTTTTTGTCATGTCATGAACACATCGCTATATTAATAAATATCACTACAATGTGGCCCACTAAAATTTTACCTATGCTATTTTTGCTAAAGTTATGGTCTAGCCCAGTAACAAAACCACCTATGACAGAAAGTAGTCATAAAAAATAAATGATGACACTATTGGTACTCTGGTGCACATATTAAATGTCATTTTTGGAAAAGGTTGGATATAGGCCCTTTAATACTCATGGTTACCTTTATTTGGATGGGCAGAGGTTAAAGCCTTATAACCAAACCTAATAGCCAAGCTATTGCTGCTATTAAGGCAAAACACTTTTTCCAAGTAGCCTGCCATAAAGTGATAGTATCACTCTATTACTATTACTAATAGGCCTAATATAAAGCAAATACTTACATTATTAGTCAAAGCCACCTGGACATTAGCCTATATTCCATAATGATCATGCACGTATTTAGTGATTGAATGCTCAAATTTCGTAAATGAAACAAGGTGACTCTGGTTACCCTCACAGGGTTAATGTGATTTGCCACAGAAGACTTCAAATCACATCCAGTAATCCCGTTAGGAATTTTTTTTTTACATAATGCTGTGAGGAATGTTTTACTTAATGATGCCCTAAGTAGTTTTGCCACGTTTTACTTGCAAATTTTCCACTAAGCCCATGAAGGCAAGTGAGTTTAAAACAAAAACGGCAAACCTGGGAACAGGAAGATTGTTGTTTTCAGAACATGTTTCAGCATGATTTAAATGTTTTCTTATGAACTTTCATCTAAACAGATATCAAAGGTTGCCTCTAATAGCAAATTAGAGAATATACAGCATGTATGACAGCTGAGGGTTTCTATTTCTAGATAGGAACATGATAGCAGACCTGTTTTATTTAATCTCCTCTCTTGTGTTTCTGTTTTTTCTGAGGTTCACTTGATACAATATTTTTTTCTTTAACTTACTGCGCCCATTTTAAACCCAACTGCCCTGGCTTATTGGATTATGCTCTTCTTGCCTTGAAGTTCAGAAGTGTCCTCACAGAACCCTTGTGTTTTTCTACCTTGGATTAGCAGTTATCTACCCAGCCTCACAGCCCCCACTGTGTCAGCCTCGCTCATTCACAGTTTAAACCAGGCCAATATGCCGAACATCAGCCACCACCAGCTCGCCCCCTCTGAGTAAGTCTTTGCTCCCTTTCCCCCCTCGCTCAGCTCATTGGTTGCGGGGATGTGCTTCTGTTGCGTGGACAGCATGCTGGCTAGCTGGTTCCATCACTGCAGGTCTGCTGGATTCTGATACCCCAGACGGCATGGCTTCTAAGGGCCAGCCTTTCTGGATTTTCTGTGGATAATCACCATGGTGCTACATTTCCCCCGGGATTCTCTTCTGTGGCTTTCTCTCTCTAGATTTCTATGGCTGACCTGAACTAACCCACTCTCATCCTGTACCCCTAATCACCAGTAATCCACCAGCCTCCAAACACTCATTTACTGTCTTGCACAAATCTTGTCTGATGTGCTGCACATCTGGGAGACATTTACGATTGTAGCAATTTGGATTTTGTTGATCTTGCCTATTTCCATTTGCAAATTAGTCAGATAACTGTGTCTGAATTCTTCTCGAGAATACCACATTTCCCATTCTTCTGTTCTACCCAATTCTGTCACCAACCCAAAAATGTTTCAGATATCTCTGAATTCAAATGAACACTCTTGATCTTTTTTCACCTTGCTCACCTCATTCCACATATACACTTCATAAGGTAAACGGTCACACTGAGTCATGTAGGAATCAGCTGAAGTAGTTTTCCTACTATCTGGCATTAGATTATCCAGCACGCTTTTTTTGCTCACATTTTTTGAGATTGAGTGTTTTAGCTACAAGTCAGGTAATTTCCTGCAATATAAAATCTTCCCAGTTATATCATCCAACCTGATCTTCCTCAGCTTCACCATTTGAATACATCTGGCTATTTGAAGGATACCACAATGGCAACTAGATATCACACTTTAAACTAAAGTCCCTGAATATTTTAGCATACTTTTTGCCTTCTACAGACAGGTTGATTTCAGAAATCTATAAAAATCATAGCAAATCACAGCTTCCCAAATGTATGTAGATTGTGCATATCTGTGCAGAGAAGATGTGCAGACTGTACGATGACAACACTTATTGAATTGTAAGTTAGTAAAGAAGAACAAAACGTTAAGAGCATGCATCAGTAGAATCGTAAGAGCCTAAACGTGTCCCAGATACCAGTATTCTGTTGTTTCACTGTGTTGCGGAAATAAATACATGTATAGTCAGTAGACGTAGGTAGTAGCACTATATAAAGAAAGCACTATATTAAAGCCTTTTCATGCCTATGCCCTGTTCTCATTATTCCCATCACCTGTCTGCTCCTTCGAAAAGCCACTTTCCAAATATTGGACCTGCTTACCTTTTAACATTTCCTAGGCTGGTAAACAGCCACCTAATTGAATCCTGTTCCCTCCTTCAAGTTAAGAAAAGTAAACCCACCCAGAGCTATTAGAGACAATAGTGCAACCTCAGACCGTAGAATAAAAAAGAGACCCAATAGGAAATGTGCTAACCTTAGGAGATACGTGTGTTGGGCATTTAAAAACATCTATAGGGCTTCCATTATAATTTTCGCATCAACACTATTGTGGAGTTTAGGAGATCTATGAGAACAGGATTTTCCACCATCTAGAAGTCCCGACCCCAACACCCTCATCAATAATGTCTGACACTCCTTCATTTCTGTTTATACAACTGCTGAACCCCCCCTCACCCCTAGCTGAGTCCTCAAGAAGCATGGACTGGATGTTAACACCTCAAACAAATGCTGCCTCATGTTTTGCATGCTTCAAAGTAAGCTTTGAATTCAGCTGGACTCACAAGGGGGACGCTCCCCAGATGGCACTTGTTATTACTATCACAATCCAACAGTGTGGTTACCCTGTTTTCAAAGCTTTTTCTTATGAAATTGAATAGCTTTCTTAAAAGCACACATGCGCCATGTTGATGGCAGCCGGTAGCACCCAACAACAGTTTTATTTAGAAGAATCGGACACCTATATTTTTAATGTGACCCAAACATTTACCAGTAAATCCAGCCTCATGATTTGGGAGTGTTCTGTTTGAGCCTATTTACACTTCCAAGTAAAAGTGCCTGAAATAGGGCTTTGAGTGATGTCATACAAAAGCCACTTTTGGTTTTCTAAGCTGTGGTTGCCCAACTAGGGGAGGCACAGAACAATGTTAACTATTTATTTTTATTTTGTAAGTTTGTCAGACCTTGTTTGGTCATATCTTACAAGGTTATTCCTGTGTAAAAACTGTAGAGGGTAAATAAAAAAGTTTTTTAAAAACCTTGGCGTAATGGTATATAAACAATATCCAGTAATTGGTAGGATAATTAAAGGAAGCTGTAAATATATCTCTCAGTAAGAGGAAGTATTTTAACTGCTTTAAACTATTTTAAAATAATTTAAACTGTGGTAATGAGCTAGCATTAGATGTAATGTGAGAGTAGGGCAACATATCTTCTGAAGATATACGAATCTATGAAATGCTTACATGAGTGTTAAAACATTTCTCAAGCCCTCCTGTATGAGAATATAAGACCATGTTTGAGTCCTTATAGCTCTCTCTCCCTCTCTTTCTTTGTCTCTCTCCCTCTGAAATCACTCATCCAAGAATTTATCTCCAGTCAAATCAATTACAATGAATGCCTCGTTAACATGAGCTCAGGATTTTGTGGAGAATGCTACAGGTTCTCAGGAACTTACAGCTAGAAACCTCACCAGTGCAGCAGCTGAAAAATCCTGCCCACATGTCTAACTTCTGATCCCTGACCTTGTTCAACATGGCTGGTCTTGTCACCTGCTGACAACTGGCCAGCCGACCTTCTGTTCAACCTCCACCACTTTGGAGACAGAACCTTTTCCCCACTCTCCTTTGGGGTGGTCCTGTTCCGTCATTCCAGTATAATTAAAGTGGGTACAGACTTGCCTCTGCAGCTCCTCAAATTGTTGAAGTGTAATCTGTAATCTCTTTCATCCATTAATTCTTCCTTATTCTTCCATTATTCTCTTGGTGGGTTTGGCAGCTTTTTGTAATAATTATGTGCTTCTATGGGATCTGGAAAAGAACTTTGCAGCTGCAGGAGTGTTGCTCAAATAACGTTTTGTTGATTATCTAATTGAAAATAAGTGCATTCTCTATGGGGAAGACACTTTTGCGCAATGACTGATTCTCTACTGAATTTAACCATGGGGAGAATAAAATGTGGCCTTTGCAAATGGTGTAGCACATTTTTCTTTACTTATTTTTTCAATATGTTAAACTCATGTGCTCCTAAATGACCATGTTTCAGTGTGGGATTTATAGAGGATGTGTTCATTTGACAAAGAATATCAACAAAACCTGTAATTTGACCAAGATTACACTCCTTGTACATTTGTGATAATGGTTTGTTACTGTACATTGTGTGTAAATGTGGAAGAGAAAGTTGTTAATTTCATAAGAAAACCTCATTCATTCTTCACATTAATTGAAACTTACAATTAGATTGTTAGAACACAATGACCAAGCAAACAGAAATGGTCTAAATTGTGATGCAAGGTTTTTTTTGTGACTTACAATAAAGTCGTTTGTTACGTCTTCAGGAAAGTTATTGTCTCTGAGAAATGAATGTTTCTCGTGACTCGAAAAAGGTAATGTGTGCTCACCAGAGATAAGGATATAAGTTATAGGTTATCCAAGCTCAACCACTTTCCTACAGTAATCACACAGTGTGTACAGAGTGTAGTAGTTGTGTTTGTGAAGGTGATAAAACCACTTTAGGGAACTTGCGCGCACCTACAATTACAAATATGCACATCTGGAATGTGCGTTTTCTAATTTTTTCATTCTTTCTCTCTTTCTCTCTCTAGTATGGCACAAAAAGAGAAGCTGCAGTGTCTGAAGGATTTCCACAAAGACACTCTGAAGCCATCACCTGGTAAAAGCCCAGGCACGCGTCCCGAGGACGAGGCAGAGGGGAAGCCTCCACAGAGGGAGAAATGGGCCAGCAAGCTGGACTTCCTGCTCTCGGTGGCCGGAGGTTTCGTAGGTTTAGGGAACGTTTGGCGTTTCCCGTACCTCTGCTACAAGAATGGCGGAGGTCAGTGTTGGGAGAATGGCTTTGATTGCATTTTCTGTAATTGGTGTTCCCAAGAAACCTTTCTAAATGTAGCTTTAGAGTAAAAGGGAAAAACTGTATTCCTTAAGAAATTATTTTCATTTTTCCCTTTTCTGTTTTTAGACATTGACACCAAGAAAAAATTAAAATAATCATTCATGGTACACAGAGATTTTTCTCTGATTTGCACAGTTACAATAGCAAATTGTTGTGTGTCTGTGTTTGCTTGGTAAGAGAAACGGCAAAAAATCTAATGGTGACTTTGTGCTTTTGAGCAGTGACTCACTGCTCCCTCTGTTTTCGTAAATAAAGCTTATGTAGCGGGTCTGTTCTGACTTGTGTGGTGTAAATATGATCTAAATGTGTTAATTCTTTTCACCTCGACATCAAGGGCTGCTTTTTTTGGCCTGTGGGCTGTGAATATCTTCCACTGGAAAGTTTCTCTGTAACCACTGCCTTACTGTCTTGCCTTACTAGTTTGACTCCTGGCCTTAAAGTGACCTTTAAGCATTTAAGCATTTCCTATGTATTGGTAGAATGTTTGAATTAGGTGACAGGATTTTTTATGTAACTCTTTTTGTGTTTTTAACAACATGCCAACTTTATTTCAGCTACCTGTCTTACTTACCTGTTGATTGTTTACCTGTCTCACAGTTCCATAACTTTATTTATTTCAATCTCCTTCACTTTCACTCTCTCTCAGGTGCATTTCTCATCCCTTATTTCATCTTCCTGTTTGGAGGAGGGCTTCCTGTTTTCTTCTTGGAGGTGGCACTGGGCCAGTACACCTCTGAAGGAGGAATCACCTGCTGGGGGAAACTCTGCCCCATCTTCACTGGTGAGAGAGAAAGCAAATGAGGCAGTCAGAAAGCAGTAGATGAACAAATCTGTGGGGGTGTTGAAGCTGTGTTGAAAAAGTCAGTGAGCCATGAGAATTCAGATTCATTGTGATAAAGCATATAGAAAATAGGTCGACTGTGAAATACTGGAGGTCAGAAATCATTTCCTGGATTAACAATGGCCTGGCTCACTTAGAGCAGATCAAAGATGAGCTCATATCCACTCTGAGAACTATTAGATGAATTAAATTTCATGCTAACGGCCACCAGAACAGCCCAATCATCCTGCATACTGATTAGATAGTATCAATGCTGGAAGCACAGCAAAGACTAGTGAGCATAGGAAAGAAAATTGTGACCGATTTTACCGCTTGAATATGGATGTTTTTTAAAAAAAGGGTTGATATTTGTTCATTACATGCAGTTTATTACATTTGTTACATAACATAATAGATGTTATGTGCCTAATCGTTCAAGTACTGTAGTGTTTCACACATTAACAACTGACCTACAGATCTTTTGACAGTACTTCTACACTAAACTGGACTATTTATTAAGGATATTTATCTTAAAATTAGATGCGGTATCAGTTTTTGTTTTCTGACATTATTTGCCTTTCTGATACACAAGTGGGGCAAAGGGCATGGTTACTTTATATCTCTATTCCAAGCTGCCAACTGCTAATGCCTTATTTGAATATGCCATTAAGTAAATGTAAAGTCAAGTAGATGTTATAGATTGCCCTTTCGACCATCTGAAAAGTGCACAGAGATACAAAACAGTGCTGGACTGCATTTTGCAGACACGATTACACAGAGTACAGAAAGAAATGTATAAACTTCAAAATAAACAAAAAAACAAACAATAAAATACAACCAAAAAGCAAAAACAGCACAGAGAGCAAATACTGTGTTGGGTCAGATAGTGTACAGGATTCAGGCGTCTGCATATTTACATAACCACACTCTTCACTTTGTGCATGTCCATGGTGTGTGTGTGTGTGTGTGTGTGTGTGTGTGTGTGTGTGTGTGTGTGAGAGAGAAGGTCAGTGATTGGCCGGTTTCCTTGGTCAGATCTTGAAAGCGACCTGCTTTCAGTGCCTGAGCAGTCCAAGCTGTTATTGGTCCAGGGGTTGCTAGGCAACAGCTGAAGACGCTGTTCTGTCTTTAGACTCTGCTATTGGTTCTGCAGCTCACTTTCCACGCAGCAGCATGTTCTCTCTTGCGCACATGCACACACCCACACAAACACACACACACATACGCACACACCTGTTCTGTGTTCTCTTTTCCATTTGCATCTCTTAATTTCATTCACATGAACAGGTTCAAAAGATCCAGGACACTGCACTGTTGTTATTACTGTAGCAACCTCTCTTCTCTTGTCCCAGTTAAACAGAACACACACACACACACACACTGGCTGACTAATACCCAAACTCCACCAGTCAGCTTCACATTCGGACCTGATGGAATCTCCATTGCCATGGCAACAGCAGCCTGCAATGACTAAGATATATTTGACAATGGTACTTCATCTGTTTGCAAAGAGGGAAAGAAATTGTGTGTGTGTGCAACAGAGAGAGAAAGAGGAAAGGCGAGACAGACAGATATGTTGAGTTATGGAAAAAATGGGTGTGGCTGGGCTAATGAGCAGTGATGGGAATAACGGCGCTATAAATAAACGGCGCTACTAACGGTGATACTTTTTTCAGTAACGAGTAATCAAACCAATTACTGTTTCCCCCGTTACAATGCTGTTACCGTTATTGACAATAAAATGCACGTTACTATAACGGAGAACACTGATGCGTTTTTTAAAGCTAGCACCATTTCTCTGTACTGTGTGTGTGTGTGTGTGTGTGTGTGTGTTCGGGGCCAGGGCGGGATACATAACCAGTGATGATGATTAGTGTGTCGGTACACGTGGTGTAACTGGAAATGCGATGATTGGCTTAGATTTAGTACATTTCCATGGTTTGCCAATCAGGCAAAGTAGGTGGTTCTACATGGGGGCCAGGCCCCTTTATGCCCCCCCTGCTCTGAACAGCCAAATATTTTAATATATTTTTTATAATCTCGACATGCGCTGGCTCGAAGAACGAAACTAACACTACGTGTGTTCTACACTGACTACTTAAAGCGCTACACACACGCGCTGACACACACGTGCTGTCACACGCACACAACCCCCCATCCCGCCGCAATGTTTTATATTTATTTCATATTACATTTGAATTTTTTTTTAAGTAACACAATAATTTCTTTGCCGTGTAATTAGTTACTTTGATAATGATGTAACTCAGTTACTAACACAGTTACTATTTGTGAGAAGTAACTAGTAACTATAACTAATACCTTTTTAACTAATACCTGATTATTGAATTCTCTTTGCCTGTGTACCTAAACATTGTCACTCAAATATAACGATGTATGCAAAACACAAATAGCCCCGCCCACCACAAAAACACAGTCCCATCTTGTCCCTGGCTCTCTTATTCTCTCTCTCTCACATTTGTTTATACACACACTCATTTACACACACTCACACTTAAGCATGCACACACACACGCACACACACACACACACACACACTCAGGTAGGTTTATGTACAATATCATACATAAGTCATGATTTAAAAACTCTAGTTGCACTTTACATTGTGTGAAATATTAAAATTGAATGAATATCCAAAAGTACTATTTATTACATAATAATAATTTAATTCTATCTATTTTCTATATATTATACAATTATTATACACTTCTGCACGTTTTAATGTACAATGTAATACTTTTTTTTTTAAATACATCAAATTCCCTAAAGGAATTGCACATTTTTTAATATGTTATATTTTGATTGATGTAACATGGGTAAGGATTGCACCATTTTAGATATAAAATAAAGATTCACCATTACCCCTACCTGACTTTTTTTATAACCAGTATTCTATAAACTTTAATATGAGCCAATTTCTTAAACTCCTCACCAAATGTGCTCCAAGAAAGGACATGGGCGCTCAAGGACCTTTGATGCACATGGGGAGCGATGGCCAGCCCTTCTGTCTTGATCCCACAGAAGAGCTACAGGAGCACATATTACTGAAAAAGTTAATGCTAGCTTTGACAGAAAGGTTGCAGAGAGACTGCAGTTTCCTGTGTTTGGTGCAGAGTGGTTGCAGACTGGTCAGAGTGCCCTTACTGGTCCTTATCCACTGCTGAAAGCACCTAAAATAGGCATGTGCACATCAGAACTGAATCATGGAGCAACGGAAGAAGGTTGTCTGGTTTGCTTAATCCCATGTTATTTTACATCAAGTGGATAGTACCAGTGTCCCTTATGTTACATTGTCGTGTACCATCCACCTAAACACTGATGCAGACCAAACACAACCTTCCAGTTTTGCTACAGTTTTGATTACTCCTGAAATAAGCAAATACATAGGCAAACATACACACATTCTTTGCATTAATGCATGCTTTTTCTACAAACACACACTCTGTGTAAAACGTGTACGTGCATATATGCACGAATGACCCTCTTGAGCCTTGCTATTTATACTTCAACAGACTGAATGCCCTCTCTGCATTTACAAATCATTTTGTCCCCACCCAACATTCTGTTGCCCTTTTACCTCACAAACATCACGTAATACTGGAGCAGCTGAACATCTTCAAACACACATACACACACACACACACACACAAATACACACTCAGACAAATGCCTGTGCAAGGCATCACTCACTCTCGCACTCTGATTTTGGATTACAGAGGCAGCTGTCACGACACTTGCTGTGAATGCCACTGTTCAGGCTGAGTGTGATGCTCTAATTAACCTGGCTCACTGCTGTTTTGCTGCCCTTGACCTTAAAATATCAACATAACAACGTTTACAGGTCATTGGGGCAGGAAATCTGGTGCCCAATTGATTATGAATCTTAGGGCTAAAAATAAAAGGCACAGCTGTAGCCACGTCTTTGACTGCTCTGTCCCCTGCTGATGGAATGCTCTTTGCTCTGCTTTGTTATAGAAAACTGTTGAATTGTGAGACATAGAGGCACTTTAAGTTTAAAAAATAATTTCAGAAAATGTAGATAATTCAAGACATGTTTGGTGTTTCATATTAAGTCTAGAAATGTTATTGTAGCGAGCAAGCAAGCGAAGCTTGCACCTCCCATCCCACTTCACTCATCGAACACTTTTCAAGAAGTTTCCTATTACTGGAACATGAAGCTTTGAAAATAAATTCAGTGCTGGTCACTACTAGTTTCCTGCATTGCTTGCCAAACTAAATCAGCTGGTTTTACAACTTCTAGATTGTGTTAACAAGTGCCAATAGATCTTGCAAATCTGTCTGCCTGCAGATACTGTTAACTGGGAGTGTTAAACATGACAGTAGTAACCAAACTCTTCAGAGCTTTGGAACCTAATTTAACTGCAGGTATACAATGAAACATGAGCACACTTTCTCACCCAATTAAAAAACTTGCTTTTTGCCATTTGTGTGTGGCAGGAATCGGCTACGCATCCATCGTGATTGTTTCCCTGCTGAATATCTACTACATTGTGATCCTGGCATGGGGCCTGTATTACCTGCTGCAGTGCTTTCAGAGGGAGCTGCCGTGGGCCCGCTGCAGGCACAGCTGGAACACAGAGAACTGTGTGGAGGACACCATACGCAAGAACAAAACCCTCTGGCTCTCCGCTAACGCCACCAACTTCACCTCACCCGTCACAGAGTTCTGGGAGTGAGTAATCCACAAGTGTTCTAATTTGTACAAGATTAAAGGCTATTAAGACTCCCACTGAGGTTTGGGGATTATCCAAACATGTTTAAGGTGGAAAAAAATTCTTTCATTATAAATCACTTTCTTGCTCATGCTCTCTCTTTTTTGTCTCTCAATGCGATGTTGTGTTCTGTCCCCCAGACGTAATGTCCTCAGTCTTTCGTCAGGGATTGATGAGGTTGGCGAGCTGAAGTGGGACCTTGCCCTCTGTCTGCTGGCCGTCTGGGTCATCTGCTTCTTCTGCATCTGGAAAGGGGTTAAATCCACTGGCAAAGTGAGACAGTGGGAGAGAGGGAGGGAGGGAGGAAGGTATGGTGGGATGACAGTGGGATAGAGGGGTAAATTAGAAAGGGAGGAAAAAGTGCATGTGAGAGTCATGTACGCTTTTTAAATCAGAATGACGTCTGCATGTATTACTGCATGTATTACTGAACAGCATTCAGTCATTATGAGAACAATGATTTATTTGATTCATTTTCAAGGCAGTGTTATTACATCAATGTTTCAAATTCTGCCCCTCTCTCTTTCTATCTGTCTCTCTCTCTGTCTCCAGGTGGTGTATTTTACTGCTACCTTTCCATTCCTCATGCTCATTATCTTGTTGGTGCGTGGGGTAACTCTGCCTGGTGCTGCCGAGGGCATCAAGTTCTACCTGTACCCTGACCTGAGCCGCTTGCAGGACCCCGAGGTGTGTGTGTGTGTGTTTGCTTTCATATTTAAGATTTAAGATTCAGGATTTGTAACCTACACAGTTAAACAAGTACATTGTGTAGTGAAAGGTCCCGAAAATGCCTGTTAATGAACGGAAAATAAATTTGCTAAAGAATAAAAGCTAAAACTAAGAAATTAAATATATAAAAAAAGAAAAAAACAAGATCCAAAGTGTGCAAATGTATTAGAGCAGAGTATGTGCTGTAAAGTGCTGTGTGCTAGGTTGCTGTTGATGCATATAGACATCAATAAAAAATGGCAGGGGGACACTCTGAGTTAGTGATTTAGACAGCCATGTTAGATACAGTTCTTACAAACTTGACTTTTCACTGCTTTCTTAGGATTCGTAAAGTTGCCTTTGTGCTTTGAATTTTGCTTTGGTGCACAAAAAACATTTTTATTGAAGCATCCTAAGCTTGCCCTGTCTCTCACCCCTCTTGCTCTCCAGGTGTGGATTGATGCAGGGACTCAAATCTTCTTTTCTTATGCTATTTGTCTTGGTGCAATGACCTCACTGGGGAGCTACAATAAGTACAAATATAACTGCTACAGGTAAGTGTGTGTTTGTGCGGGTTGGTTTATCCTTTATAGAATCTAAACACTTACTGTTATTGCACTATCATTGTATTGTTTTTTCACCTCATTACAATAATTTTATAATAATACAAGGCTACGTGCTTGTTTGTGTAGGGACTGCTTGCTGCTTGGAGGTCTGAACAGTGGGACCAGCTTTGTGTCTGGCTTTGCCATCTTCTCTGTGCTGGGGTTTATGGCGCAAGAGCAGGGCGTGGCCATCGCTGATGTGGCTGAGTCAGGTATGCTCAGGATCAAAGGGCAGCAACGTTTTCTCAGAAAATAAGCCCATATTATTTTTAACTCATGGTCAGAGAATAAAACAATAGTGCGAGCAGAGTGAGTTCTGAGCAGATCCTAAAGTCTGCATTCAGGGTAGTCACGTGGAGCCCCACAGGTAATTGGATTACACATTTGAGGTTTTTAAAACATAAAAACATAAAAGCATAAACCATTTTGTTAATGGATCACAAACAAGGCCACATTTATAGACATGGACAAACAATGCAAAGAATCCCTTTCAACCTAATGACAACTTGAAGGGCTCTGAAACGGCATACAGTTTCATGATATATTTAGAAAAGTGTAAAAATGTATTTTAAAACATTATTGTTCATAATGCCTTCTTTCCACCACATTTTGTTTTGCAGGTAATTGAGGTGTAGTAGCTGCTTTAAACCTTCCTTTTTGTAGGCCTTTACAGTTGATAATGTTGTTTATTTGTATGTAATGTCTCATCCAGGTCCTGGGCTAGCGTTCATTGCATATCCAAAGGCAGTTACTATGATGCCACTGCCCACTTTTTGGGCTATACTCTTCTTCATCATGCTTCTGCTGCTGGGCCTAGACAGTCAGGTTGGTCCATAAAACACACACATATACAAACACACACACACACACACACACACACACACACACACACACACACACACAAAGTATAGTAAAGTTTATAATGAGATTACATTGACGTGAATACTAGACTAGACTTTGACCGGGGTCAAAACAACCACTCATGTTTTCTGATGTTTTCTTATAATCATAAGTTGGTTCCTACAAAGACATTGCCACACATAAACTTTGCCTGTAAACCAATTTGAATGGGCTCTAGCATGTGAGAGATATGAGAGAAAGTATATGCATGCTATGACAGGTGATCATAACTCTGTTAGCATTGCATGCAGTCAGGATCTGAAATATTATCTATGCTGGGTTTAATCCTCTGTATATGCAGCAGACTGTTATATTTAGGACTGGCTTCACTTAGGTATACTGCACATAACTTGATGACAACTGGCAGGTTGGACTTCACTGCGATTTGCAGTTTACACAGTTGAACATACAGACACACACATACAAATACACACACACACACACACACACACACTCACATTTACACTCACAAATGATGGAACAAGTAAGCCTCATATAACCAAATTAACATAATATCACTCTTGGGAAACTTTACAAGAAGAAGTTAAAAGGTTTTTAACTACTTTCAGTTAAGTTACCAAAGTAACCACAAATTGCATATCTGTGTGTCTGTGTGTGTGTTCACAGTTTGTAGAAGTGGAGGGGCAGATCACCTCACTGGTGGACCTGTACCCATCCCTCCTAAGGAAGGGATACCGGAGAGAGATTTTTATTGCTGTCATCTGTGTCATCAGTTACCTGGTGGGACTCACCATGGTCACCAAAGTAAGAATTATTTTGTGTGTTTGTGTGTGTGTGTTTGTGCAAGAATGCTTTCATGTGATAACTGTGTCAAAAATGTTTGTTATGCACAATAAGTCCAGAGAACCACGGCTGTATTATAATGGATGTTTTCCTTTCTAAAAAACAAGGTTAACGTGCCCAGTATACTAATCCTACAATGCAGTGTCCTACCTCTGCTACATTACAGAATAAAATTACAAAATGGGGATAACTGTGTGTTCTGAGGGCTAAATGTTTAACTACGCACGGAAGAAATACACTAGAATTTGTTGTGCTGTTGGTTTAAAATCTCATATCTTCAGCACAGTGGATGAGAAACACCAGATGCGCAGCTAGAGCACATATTAAGCATCACAATAACCATGACAATGGACACTCTCCATGCAAGCTCAATCTTACGTTTATCTTAATCTCAAGTTCAGGATAGGTGGGCAAGTTGTGATGGCACACACAACTAGCTTGCTCTAAGTGAAAAGGTATTCACAATAAATAGGCATACTGGATGCATTATTTGAATAGGTGACATTTATTAGATGGGAATAAATTGCACAAAAATAAATGATTTAATGCCTCTTATTGTGCAAATTGGATTATTGGCACACTGGATTTTTCTGACCTTCTTATTTTACATCAGAAAGGAGTGCTCAGAAAACAGTGCTGGACATGGTAGCTTGGCTACCAACTAGCAGTGCACATGCCTTTACTAATAACCTTTTGACAATTGTGTGTCCTCCTGACACATGCTGTATGCAGTAAATTTATTCATAGCTTAATTTGCGCTGATCCTTCCCTGATTGGCACCAGCTCCTTTGCTAGTGAACTGATTTACATATTAAATGTGTTCATGTCATTTATAGAGATGCATTTCTGGATAATATTATGATTGTTTTCGTATACTTTGCATTAAATGTGTAAAAGTTCACCAGCCTAGCATGCTTTGTCAGGTATGATCATGATTTAATAACTTGTGATGCATTAGAACCTGTATGTTTAATGTATTTTTTTGTTTGTTTCCCTGTTGTTCTGGGATCCTTCTAACCCTCTTCTTTGACCTGCAAGACCCATCATTACTCAGTCTTCAAAAACCTCTTCATTTAGCAATTAAGCCTTGGCCTTTAGAATCACCCACTTAATGATATAATGATAGTGTAGCTTTGCGTTGGTACCATTGTAGAGTTCATCTGTTTCTCCCTCTCTCTCTCTCTCTGTCTCTCTCTCTGTCGTTTTCTCTCTTTCAGGGTGGCATGTATGTGTTCCAGTTGTTTGATTACTATGCAGCTAGCGGTGTGTGCCTTCTCTGGGTTGCATTCTTTGAATGTGTTGCAGTAGCCTGGGTTTATGGTGAGTCTGCACACACATCCACAAATCTACAAGCTGTTTGAAATGTCCAAACATTTAAAGCACAGTTTGTCCTGCCTTTCTGTGTGTGTGGGAGATGTAATTGGGCCAAGTGTTAGTCATCTTGATAATGTACCCAAAGCCACACACACACACAAAGGTTGGCAGCAAATGTGAAAGTGACCTTCTCATAGACCCACATTACAGTGTATTCCTGGAACTGGAACTGTCAGTGTCGTGGTTAAAATCTCTGTTTGCTGCATAAACACCATTCATGAGGGCCTTCTCTGCCTCAGCACTTCCAACCGTCCTTCTCCTCGTCCCCCTTCCCATTATCACTACTTCTTCTCCCCTTAACACTATTTCCTTCCTAAAGCTGTCCCTTCCTCTTCTTCGTCTTACAACCATATTTCCTGATCCTTCCTACAGCAATCCCTTATCTTCTCTTCCTTTTCTGTATCACTGTTCTTCTTATCATCTTTCTAATTTCAATTACCCCACATCCCTTCTTTTTTTCATCTGCAGCATTATCCCTCCTTACAGTCTTCTTCATCTGCACCACTATCCTTTTTCTTCTAATTCTCACTGTCAATTGTTCTTCCTCCTTCCCCTATTTCTCATCCATTTGTCTCGGTTGTTTTTTTGTCTTTTAGTGCTCTTGTTCAGTTCTGTGCTGATGCATTTTATTGCTGATTATACATTGGGTTCATTACACGAACTTTATAAACCTTAAGGATTACTATTAAATGGACTATATCTATTTTTAAATAGAATGCTTTGGTGTGGTATGTCAACACGTAAAAGAAGAAATATGTACACTCCCTCCATAATATTCTTAAATTGAAACTAAGCTGCAAATGCAGGACATATCGAATTCACTGGCCTCCTACAAGATACACATTAAACCAAAATACATTAAAATATTTTTTTCAAGTGACATATGTTGTGGGGAGTGAGACACTTAGGTTCTGTAAATGCTCAGATAAAAGGTACTAAACTGTCAGGGGGGTGGGTAACTCTGGGGTAGTATATGTAGTCAGGAAACATAATTGTATCAGACCATTACACTTTGTTTTGTGACAAAACTAGATATATGCCACTTTCCTCCTGGTAGTGTAATGTGCTGTAGATATAAAACCTTATGACCAACATTGTTGTTAATATTTTAATCAAAGCTTACCTAGACAGTACCTTTTTCTAGCAGTGTATGATGTTAAAAGTCACATTGAAGAAATAATTTCAAGAAGTTGTAAAAAACTTAGAGGTTACTGTTTGTGTAGTACCATTTTGGAATGAAACATGTTTCATGAACAACAAAATGTGTGTGTGTTTGTCTTTGTGTTTGTGTGTATGTGTGTGTGTGTGTGTGTGTGTGTGTGTGGTATTGCAGGCGCTGATAATTTCTACGATGCTATTGAGGACATGATTGGCTATAGACCAAACGTTTGGATGAAATGGAGCTGGACGCTGATCACACCTGTCCTGTGTGTGGTAAGTGTGTGTGTGTGTGTGGCTTGGGGGTGGGGGGGTGGGGGTGGGGGGGTCTTCAGGTTGTTAGAGTGTATTTTGAGTTGTTGATGTCCATCTTCTTCTCCTTTCAGGGTTGTTTTGTCTTCTCATTGGTGAAATATAAGCCCCTCACTTATAACAAGGTGTATGAGTATCCTGATTGGTCGATTGGACTGGGTTGGTCTCTGGCTTTGGCCTCCATGATCTGCATCCCCATGGTGGTCGTCATCAAAATTATCCAGTCCGATGGCTCGCTGATTGAGGTGAATGCACAAACTTTTATTTATACATTAATTCAAACATCATAGATTTCCAATATTAGGTTCTAAATATATGCTTTGGATTTTATAAAGTTTGAATGTAGATCAGTCAGCCAGTGTTTACTCTGCTGTGTCTTGGAAACACTAAGCTGCACTAACAGCAAACAAGATAATTACAGTGGAGCTCCGACCATAATCACACAATATAACTGTCTTTCATCTTTGTATGGCTTCAGTACAGTGCTATTTTCTATGAGACTTGTAATTAAATATTATGCAGCATCACATAACAAATTGTTTGAACAATTCACGGTGAAGGACTGTGTTCAACATTAAGGACTGCCTGAATATGCAGAGGTGAATTTACAAATAGAGGACAGAAACGGAGAAAGTCACTTGCCTGATTAACACTTTTAAGTGGGCAGCAGGTTCAAACCATAACTGCTAGTATCAACGCTGAGGTACCCTTGAACAAGGTACCGTCCCCTCACACTGCTCCCCAGGCACCTCACTGGTGGCAGCCCTCTGCTTCACCTAGTGAATGGGTTAAATGCAGAGAAAACATTTCACTGTGTGTTGTACTTGTATGATATATTTATATGACAAATAAAATTGGTATTAAAAAGAGATCAAACCCCAATATTGTAAAAATGGTTTAAAGCAAAACAATGAGTGCAGTATAAACTCTTCAAGACAGTAATCTTTTTAATAACTTGCCTGTTCGGGCAAGTGGAATGTTGATCCCTGCCTGTTGAGATGGACCAAAAATTCAACTGTCTTGTTATATCAACACATTCTTCTGATCACAAATACAGAGTCACTGCTCCATATAAACTATGTCTTTGCCTTTAAATAAATATTATGTTTTTTTGTGCAGCGGATCAAAGCCGTGGCCGCTCCAGTGAAGGGGGGTGCCAGCTCTCGTCCTAAAGAGTACAGCCTGAAGAACAGTGAGCTGCTCCATCCCCTCGATCCCAATGGCACCTACGCCCTCAACAAACACACCCACACCATCGTAGAAACTACAATGTGAGACTCTCTATGAGAGGTCCCTATTATCTTTCCCTTCTTCTAATACCCTTCTATTCCTCTCCTTTTCTCCATCTCCCCCTCCGTCCAGATCCAGCTAGACTGCCCTCTCCTTTTCTCTGCACTAGTGTATTCTAGTTGTATTTTTACATAAAAGAAGTTAACGTTTCTTGTAATAATCCTTTTATTCTTGCTGTTTAGGACTTTTATTATCTTTACTAATGTGGTTTTATTATTACTGTTATTAGGATATGTTATCACTGTAATCACTGATATTACCGTTAATACGAATGTTTTTATTTCTGAGGCTGAAGCAAACTGTGCTGTTGGACGGGCCTCCATCTTTGCACTAGCAGAGGGAGAGAAAGAGAGAGAGAGAGAGAGAGAGAGAGATTGAGAGGGGGAGAGATAGGAACTGTGTATGTTATTTAGGAGTGTTTGAAGGTGAGCCTTGTTTTTAAGAAAACGACAAAAAACCGCAGTGAACTAAATGTGACATTTTTAGGTAGCTATGATAAGCAGGTGTGTAAATGACTGTGGCAGTACCCTTGTTGTAAAGACATTTGTTCTCTGTCTTGATAATCTGAATGTACCTCCGCACTGCACTGCTTACACACATATACACACTCACACACAGACATACACACAGACACACACAATCACACAATGACGCATAAGCTTGCTTGGAGAGAGGTGAATCCGTGTGTGCCCATGTTCTCAGTACTGTGCCCTTTTTTAAACTCTCCTTGTACTTTAGTGATCACTGCCAGATGAGCTATACGCACACTGATACACGCACATACACACACACACACACACACACCAACATACATTCATAAATATATCCAGTAGATATGCCATCCAATTACTATAATACTGTAGGCAGCTGTGTTTTTATATGCTAAGTATCATTTCTGGCTTGCCCCTTTTAAAGAGGAGAGTTCAAATCAGATTTTTATATGCTTTAAAAATTAAAACAGTGTTGCCTGACCACCACACGGATGGAGGGTAAATCAATTACCCGTCGGCACAATGTTACCATCCATATCCATTACAGGCTTTACTGAAATCAGGAAAATCAATAAGATGCGTTTCATTGGCACTGAGCAGTTTTAATGTGGTCACTGTATCATCAGACGTTGCGATTCCTCCATCCACATATCTTAAACATAAACGTCCGCCATGAAAAAAGTGTGATTTATCATAATAGTTGATGGTTGCTACATAGCATTGATATATCTTTGCCATAGACACACGGTTGGAAATGTCATATGATGACATAACATGTCTTGACATGTTATGTCCAGTCTCAAATGACCATATCTGGTGATTGTCATGAGAGTTGCTACATGTGTCTAATTTTGTGACACAAATTTATGACACTTGCCAATTGAATAACATACAAGATATTAAAATGAACAGCGAGGGCAGAATGACACTGATTTATTTATTGACATAATCTGGCATGACAGACATGACATCTGTTATGACAAGGCTATGGCGTGGTTATGTCAATGTTAGGTGGGTTTCAATAAAGTGTTACCTTTAAATATAACAACTAGTCCCACTTGAGGTTTATCTTATTTCATCTTAATTTCTTGTAAATCCTGCAGTCTTGTGTCCTAAACCTGACGCCACTACACTTGGTTTTCATTATGATATCATTTATCATGAGGCATCGATGCATTTTATATCTCTGATCACACCATGAAACATCCTCAAGATTTTACTCTCTAGTCCAAGCATTAGAAGCCTCGCTGTATAGCTTCACCAAATCATGCTCCACTACTCTCTTCACTCCCTAAGGTAGCCTGCTCTCTCTGAGGTTACTGCGTCCACTTTAAAACAAGTTTGCTCACTTGCATTTTTTGTCTCAAATGACATTTGCCTTTTGTATTAACCATTTTATACTGTACTTGATGTGACTGTCAATAATTTGTATATTTTTTCTGAAGGTGTTCAGAAATTTATACCCAAATATTGATTACCATCAGCCTAAATGCAACTTGAGTGTGCAATATTTGTAATATATAAATAAATAACAAAAGTGGCTTTATTATCATTTCAGCTTGAAAATGTGAAAACATGGTAAAAGTCAAGATAACAAAATTACCATTCACACTGTCAAATACATGGTAACTGAATTTGATCCAACAAACTGAAAAATCTTGTGTAACCAAAGTAGCTTTGTTACAAACTCAGTCCTTTTGAGATGCATATTGCATTATCTAGATCCAAAATAAAGTTTTTTTTCCTCTTGGTACCAGAGTCAAAGTGTATTTTTTTAAGTAAATATGTTATGCGCAACTGCCCACTAAAAGATTGGAAGTGTGTGAGTGTGAGCTGGAGTTCAAGTTCAAGTTTATTTATATCCTCCTGAGAAACGAAGAAAAAAGTGTCTTACAATTTCTTTTTTTGTGATTTTCTATCTATTTGGGCCCAAAAAGACACATTACAATTACAATTTTTAAATAAATTTTTTATTTTACCTTCCCAGAATGTCCATTGTAGAGGACAACAGGACGATTTTAATGTGAAAATAGAACTGAATTTAGAAAATGAAATAAGTGATATTAACCCAAGAACACATTCAATTTCATCAAAACAATACATTTCTGTATCACTCGTCTGATGCTTGTTGCTTGCAAGGACAGTGAAACAGGTATTTTAGTTCAACAGTGAGTTAGAAGTCATAGAACATCCTCTGGAGGGTTTAGTTGTGAAAGCCCTGGAAACTTGGTTTCTTTTTGTTCCTGCAGAGAAGCATTTTGCATTTTTTGCACCTCATGTATGTCTTGCTATTGCAGTCCTTGTTCCCAGCATGCAAACCCAGCACACATCACTGGAAAGCCCTAGATGTCCACTACAGACTACTATAGGGCTTGATGGAGTTACTTTAAAAACTCAAGGAAGATACAGGTGTACCAAATGTCCATTATAAAGGATGTAAATCAGTGGGCTGGGTCCCAGAAGGTCATTCAATGTGCATTACAGCATTTTAAATTAAAATAAGGATAAGTTCAAATTTAGATAAAAAAACAAGATAATGAGATTGGTAAAAGGGCCTAAAAATACATAAACATTCAAAATATTAAGAACATTAAAAGCTGCAGTAAAAGGGCAAGGGTTTTAAGCAATGGATCTTGGAACCCCTAGTAACTAGGAGTCTTGCACTTGGTGACTTGGTGTAGCATGGTATAGCCTGGACATTGAATCTCATTACATTCTGCTGTATGGAGGACAATGCTACACACCCTATATTTGGTAAAAATATATATATTTAAACTTCTGTCTCTCCTGATCTCTGGACATGATCTGTCCCTAAAATTATAACATTAAAATAGTAACCAAACTCCAAGGCTCTCATAAAAATGAATAATGAGGTTTTTACATGGCAGCGGTGATATGTAAAAGATTTTTCTTCTGATTGGCTACCTTGCATTGTGGATCTTTCAAAAAGGAATCCACAAAATGGTTACAGTCAGACTTCCAGGAAATCAAAAGTGGAAGTCAGTCACTCCTTTTAGAGGTGTAGCGCCACAGTGAGGTTAAAGCAAGCTATTTTTCCATCTTAATTTGTCTAATTACACTTGGCGCCAAACTTCCTCCACCACCAGTTTCCTTTTCTTAGTGGGTGTAGCCTTTTGTCAAGATGGTTGAATTGCGCCAAATCCAAGTCTTCCTTGCTGCACTTGCCCTGAGAATTCTCCATGCCTAAAAGAGCAGATTTTGAGAAATTCTGTTGAGTGGTGAGCACTAGCCTTGTTAAAAAGGGCTTTATGGTCAAAGGGGAAGGTGTTTGAGCACCTAAAGGCAACCTGATCTGCATTTCCAAAAACACATTTGTAGTGAAAGTCAAATGCTATGAATTGTTATCATGTCTAATTGTTTTTTCCTATCAAATACAAAACTCTATTAAAATATTCATCTCCCTGTATGAAATAAATAAAAGGGGGAAAACGGAATGAACCTGGAATAAATAACTTGTAAAACTGACATCACTAATTGATATGAATGAGTGGCCTGAAAAAAGCCAGTCATGACCAGATTTCCATTGGTCCTAGTACCAGGTAAAACATTTTGCATGTCGTCTGGTCTCAAACCCAGAGTGCAGTGTTTGGATAAACTGTTGGGTTATTTCAGTTACTGAGAGACGCTTTCAAATTCTTTATGAGTTTATAATGATGTATTTTTCCAGGAATCCTAGATGTCCTAAGCTGTAAGTCTAAAACAAGTGACTGTTCTGAATTCTCAAAGCTGACTATGAAGTATATGGTCCACATCTAGCCAGACATACAAACATGTTAGCTTTCCTCAATGTTTCCCTGAGGCAGGCCAGGCCTGTTAGATAAGTGAGTCACAGGAGTGCTCTGATTAAAAATAAATGAAGTCGTATGTTCAAGATGAAACATGAAAGGTTGGATAAAAACTGTTGGGAAAATATTCCCAACTTTTACTCACTAGAGGTCAAATACGAGAGAATTTTTTTTCCACAAAATCTGGTCTGTGACTAAAAATATTGTCCTGCTGACAGACCATCTGCTGGAAGAGCGTACAACATTTGTGGCTTTCTTCATAAAGTCTATTATGAGTAACAGTTTTAAAATGAAGGAAAAATCAATATGGTGGAACCTGACATAAACACAGGTGTTGAACTTGTTGTGGCCTAAAGAATTCAGTGGTACATTTTTGATCAGCCATAAGGCTTTAAATTTACTTATGTAAATACACTTCCAACTTTACCTAATGGTGGTGCTAGAGTTCTCGGGGTGCAAACATGAAAGAATCAGGAGATTTCCTCCTGTAAGTTATGAAGCTGACAGGAATAATTATTATAGGTATATAAAATGGCTAAACTATGACACTTGACAGGTATAATAACTACTCCAAATTTGATCTGAAAATGTGCTCATACATTTTAAAATCTAAATACACTGCTATATTTTTTCAATAAAGCAGATTTGTATTAGTGTACCTTGCTGTTGTACTGAATGATTTTTCACTTGACAATTATGAGTTCATCTTCTAAATCAACAGAACTAGGACACAGATGCTTTCTTAGCAGTTGCTGCCAAACTGCCCCCGCCCCCCAAATCTCATATCTAAAGGCAAAATAGATGTTTTTATGGAATGAGTCATCTGACATGAGTAATGTTCAATAATCCAACGTGATGCAGCAGAAATGTGTTGTAAACAACCTGGATCTTCAACACCCTGACTGCGCCCCTAATCACAGCTGTGACTAATGCTCTTTTATCTTAATTTCAGTGTCAATATCCACTGTTAAGTAAAACACACGGGCTTTTCTTCCTTTATTTATTCATAAAAAGGACACAATTTCCAAGACTAAAATCAATAATGTACATTTTATCTGGCATAACACTCGTCATAATCAACACGTGTAATTATGTGGGGTGTACACACAAAAGGAATGTGGGTAAAACATTCATTCGTTGGGTTTAAACTTGACATCCCACTTTAAAACAGTTACACTTAACAGTATTGTGACCCTTTATCACAGATGTGGCTTAGCGACAAAATTAGTAGAACTTAAAATACCCTTATTTTCGCATGGGGATACACACATCCATGTCAGCGCAGACAATATTCCGTACAACACACATTCACAAGTCTGGTTTTGAAGTAGGTTACAGTGTCAAATGGGGATATGCACTAAATACAACAGGATTAATTTGTGTATTGAAAACCAACCCAGTTTTATACCCAATCTGCTTCAAATGAAACCGTAGTTGACGAAATCATCTGTAAAAATAAAGCTTTCGTTTAGAGAGTGTAATAGAAGCCAGTGAAGGGAAATCAGCTTCTTCAGAATTGGTCACTGTACTGTTGGTCCCCAGCAAGTTTTAGAGTTTTATCATAGCTGCACATGCAGTGTGTCCACATGTGTGTCTATCTCTCTGTCGGTTTGTGCTTTAGAACCTCATATATGAACATCATACACAACCAGAGGCAATGTGTTCTCCAGGACGATATGAACTAAAAATTGTGCGAGCATTTTCATGTGTCAAACTAAAATAGTGAGGAAAATAAAGCAAAATGTAAAGTGCCTGAAGTGAAATCAAAGAGTGTAGCAGTAAGTGTTCTCTTAAATGTAGGTTTGTGCAGTGTGAACAAGATTTTAACGAAATACATTTAACAGTCCCTTTGAGGAGAAAAATGAATACATTTTAGTTGATAAACCTAGTGATGTGTGTATGGCTGAGTAAAATCCCTGTTAACATATAGTGTGTGTTTGTATCAGTGAAAAGAGAGAGAGAATCCTTCCTTTTGCAGTACACTGGGCCTGAGTGGCACCGTCTCTGCCTGCAGCTTTAGGGTTCAGAGGTCTGCGGTTTTTGGGCTGTGTACAGGGAGAGCGGTCATCATGTCTGAAGGCTGCAGGGTGTCTGGAGCTGGCCACAGGGAGTCCTGAGTGAGAGGGTTCCTGCATATGACCAGCTGGAGCTCATTTCCACTGTCAGCCATTAGAGGCACAGCCAAACAGCAGTCGAAATCTCGCGTCCTAACATGATTCACCTGAGAGAAAGAGAGAGAGAGAGAGAGAAAGAGAGAGAATGAGAGCATTAAAGAGTATGGTTAGGAAACTGAAAAAGTAACAGTAAATTGTATCTTTCAAATAAACACATGAAAAATCAGGTGTCTCCTGAAAAAACACTACAAAACACAGGAAAATGTCACTATATATCAATCAACAAAAAACAAGAATTAGACTTTCGTATATGATGATATTTTGTAATTCACAGGACCAAAGACAGAACTAACAGGTCCAAATCAGTGGCATTTAGCATAGCATTTTTAACCAGAACTCAACATAATATAATTTGAATGTGCTTCATGTGAATGCGTTATTGATAAAACAGTTGCACATTAGTTTTAGTAAGATTTGTCAGTATTTTGTAAAGCTATTCAAACCTAGCAACACACTGCAGAAAAAAAAACACATGAAGTGTCCACCTGTGTTATGCATGCAGATTTGCACACTAGCTTGCAAATGTGAAAAAGACAGGACACATACCTGCAGAATGCGGTCATATGGTTGCAAACCTGCTTGGTCTGCAGGACCATCTGGACGGATCATGTTCACATAGACGCCCTTCTCCAGCAAACCATCAGAGACGCTGAAGCCAAAATCCCTGCTGTCTGGGTCCTTCTTCAGAAAGATCTGGGAGAGCGAACCAGGAAAGACAAAGAGTTAACCGTTTTAAAGCCACCAGTTCAGTTAAAAATCCAATTTACACAAATCTCTCATACCAAAACATGTTTTAAACATATTTGTTGAAGTTTTCTTCCTCAGTTATGCATGCAACCCACAACACCATGTTAACACGAAGTATTAAAAATATGGCTACCCAAATGCATGCTTAAATAAAAGTGTTTTGTTTTTTAAAAAATCAAAACATGGAGCTGAGTTTATTTCAACCAACAGAGGTGTGTGATGATTTGGGTGTGCTGTTTTATAATGGTAATTGATAAACAATAGACTCCTCTACCTAGTTGCTACATTTGCTAACTTTAATACAAAACTAAAGAAAGTATTAGCTATTGACTCATTTTGGGGCAAGGGGAAATTTGTTTAATGTTTTTGCCAGAACGATCCTTTTGTTAGGTAACTTGGCAGTGTTTGTATACCTTATGCAGCTCTAAGGGCATGGCAGGGCCTGACTCTTTCAGCTCTGTTCCAGCACCGATCTCACAGGCCTGTTTAGACCCCAGACGTTTAATCTCGCCATCATTATACACTTCACTTTCTTCCCCCAAACTCAATGTGCTGCCAGACATCATGGTGGCCTGAAATCCGATAAAAATATCACCCCCGACTGGAACCCTTTATTCACAAACTCAATTACAACAATGACACACAGTTTTTGTTTAACATGTATTTTTTTTAATCTGTATTGTATCTTTAGACTGCTAGATCATTTTAAAGTTTGGAACCATTGTTTTTATGGTATGAAGCCAATTCATTGTCACATTTATGAAATCATCCTAATATGAAGAAAGAAAAAATGTTTATACAAATATATTTTCAAGAAAGGTGAAGGTGTGGGTGATTTCATAAAAGCTAGGAAAGCAATAAAGCTTTGATGATTAACTTAAAATAAAATTAATATCTAGAATTCACCTGTATCTGAAAGGAGGGTTGACAAAATTTCACAGATGATCACATAAAAAACAATATAATACTTTTTAGTTTGTTTAATACCATTAGACATTTTTATTAAGTCATAACTGATTGATATTCCCAAAGTATGATTGTAAATAATTGGTTAGTACTGAAATTTTCTCATAAGCCTTTATTGAAGAGCAATTATTAAAGTGATTCCAAGCTTCTGAATATTAGGCTATATCAGTATAACATTCAGCATTTAAGCCAAGGTTTCTTTACCTCCAGCTCTCGGAGAATTTCTGACTGGCCACATGTCTCCAGGTCCTGCAGGGCTTGCGACCAGTAGCTTTCCTGATTTACAGTGTCACCATGGCAACGTGAGGGACTAACAGATCTGTGTCAATGCAAAGCATCCTGAGTAATGCGTGTCCAGGTGCACTCTGGGAGATGGGAATTCTCTCTCTCTCTCTCTCTCTCTCTCTCTCTCTCTCTCTAGCTTTATTTGCTCAAGTGTAGAACCCACTGTACTATCTCCACCACAGCCATGAAGAAAACTTAAGCTATTTCAAAAGCAGCAAGAGAACATACATACGCGCACACACACACATACACACACGTGGCTGAAGATGCCATGGCCTGTTTTGAGACGCGACGAAAGTGGTGGGAAAAAGAAGCGATAGAAAAAAGATGACCCCGGGGACCCATGGGTGATTAGTAAGGCAGATGAGAGACAGAAAACCTGAGAAGGAGAAAAACAGAAGAACTGATAGAAAAGAGACAGACATTGTTTTTTTTCTGTGCCACACATACTCGATATGCAATCTGGCACAGAAACTTCTCTTCGAAACAGGCCTACGTGCAGGTGGAGGATTTCGAATACGTCACTGGGTAACATTTGTGTACATTACTCTTTTAGGTCATACCTGAAAAAGCAATGTCATGAAGATACTGAAGTGTTAACTGTATTTCAGGTCATGTGAACACACAGACATGTTAACCAGAGAGGTACTTCCTCAAGTTGGATCAAGGTGTGCTTTGTTCTGTTAGATTCAACTTTTGGAGAGTATACACTTTTTTATGTACATATTATGTCTCACACTTTATAATACACGTTTAAAAAGCCAATATATTTTGGCTTTATGCAACAAATGAAAATGCAAACCTTGCTTGTAGCATCTACCATTTGTGAATAATTGAACCAAAATAGAGGTAGCCCTGGAGGGCTATACTCACATGCAGCCTTATTGCTCAATTCCAATGAATTCTGGAGCTTTTTCGCCTTGATAGTTTACTTTCATATTTGTTAATAACCCATATTTGTCAACAGTGTAAACAAATTTGTATAACATCCCAAAAACATTGTAACTGAACATGAATGTAGACAAAAGAAAGATCTTTTTTTTTTTAAACAAAGCTCTAAAAAGATGAGATCTATCTCCCAATAATGAAAATGTAGCTAAGAATGAACTTCATGTTCCGTAAATTCAAGCACAATTCGATGCTTTTTGCGTCAAATGAGCTTTGCAACCTAAATTCATCAAAATAGATGTTTTGTCCAGAAATAAGTCTCCACATTGAACCCAAAAGAAGGAGACACAGCCGTGAACTATAAATGGGTGTTAGTAATTAAGAATGCACACAGCAAATAGTAGCAATTCTACACATAGACATGGTAGAAAAGTCCTGAGAAAAATATTTTTCTAAAATGAATACATACTACATATACACATCTCTGAACAATTGTAGTGCATATCATGAGTAAGATGCATGGAATACATTAGTAACCAATAAAAAAGGTGGAGAGGTGGAAAAGGTCTTACCCACAGTACTTCCAGTCTTCCTCTCCTAATCTCCCATCATACATTGCAGTATGGTGGACATGTCTCCTGGAGGTTAAGGGGCTCCTATGATTGGTTCGTCTCCAGTCATCAGGGTTGACGGTCAATTCAGATGTCCTATGTATGTACGAACCTAGAAATACAAATAAAGAAAAGTACCTATCATATATAACCCACAGTTTTCCCCTGACCCACATCAATCGAAACAGTCAAGTGGCCAAGGTTATCCTCAAGATTGCTAGAAGCACTGTGTTCAGCTATGTGACACACATACAGTCACACCATGCCAAAAGCCAAATAAATGAGTCTATCTGAAATGACTTAACAATTTAATGTGGTTTGAGGCAAGTCATGCTTTTTGCATAATGGAAGATCTACACATAGGTTTCAATTACTATAAGCATGGCTGGCCCTGTAGTTGAGCAGCTAGATCTTTGAGGGGATTCTGCCCTTTTTATGTTTTATGAACTTTTACTTGAACATCTGATTTTTTTACTGCTGTTATACCTCATCACATTTACAGATATATGTTTTTTTTTTTTTATCCTATTCATTCTTTCATGATGTGCATCTGAGAAACGTCTTTAAAACCGCAAGGGAAGATACAAATGTCTACAAGAAAAAAAATGTTTAAATTGTTTCCAGAAAAAAGCTTGCATTCACCAGCAGGTTCACCGGCAGATTAAATTTAGACGAGCCTTTTTCGTCCTATTACCTTGAGCTGGCCCCAAATTTAGCTATTAAATGCTGTCTTTGACCTTAATTAGCCTACTCATTAATAATCATTCCTGGCCCTCCTCACCTTGGTTGCCATAGCAGGCATCGAGAGCGGCACTATCCCATGAGTCCATGGCGGAGTCCAGGCTAGGGGGCGTGGTCAAGCGGCGGAGCTCTGAGTACTTACAGCGCCGGAGAGAATCTGAGCAGTCATCTTCAGTTTCACTCAGACAAGATCCTGCCTTCAGAGGACTGCCTGTGTCTGAGTCTACAACAGCTTAGAGGGAAATTATAAGGAGGGTAGAGAGAAAGATAAAGCGAAAAAGGGTAGAGAAGGAGGGTAGAGAATTGGATAGAGAGAGAGAGAGAGAGAGAGAGAGAGAGGTAGGGACAGAAGAAGAGGAACAGATGTAGGTCATAAGCACCTGAATCTATGCATTATTTAAAATACTGATTTTTTTTAGCTGTTCTCAATTATTTCAATGCTTGTACTTTAGAAAAGAACCTCACATCCTCACAGGCTCGGAATATCAAAATACCTGCATTACACACACGCAAGCATCTATTCACACACACAGCTAATCTATCCTCAGTTCAGATTGTGTAAACTTGCCACATTAAATGTGTTTTAGACTTACGTTCTGATCGCTTTTTTATCTTTAAAGTGACAGTGTCTCCAGCGGTCTGTAGCAGGTGAATGGCCTCACTGAGCGGCTTTCCCTTCAGACTCACGTTATTAATGGCCAGCACACGGTCCCCAATGTGTAGAGCCCCAGTCCTACACGCACACACACACACACACACACACACACCGTTTCCAAACACAAGACACACACAAACAGAAGTGTATGCACATTTTAACAAGTTTTAAATAAAGCACTAAAAGAACAATAAGTACTTTGATAGTCCTCACAGTTTCCACACACCCACACACACCCACACCCACCCACACACACACACACACAAAATGAAACAAGTGCACAAGGTTTAGTCATTCCTTGCAACATAACCTCAACAAAAACAGTGAGAAGCAGTGGGAAACAGCTGGAAAAACCCAGCATGCATTTGTGCGACTGTATGTGTGTGTGTGCGTGTGTGTGTGTGTGTGTGTGTGTGT